>QVRM01003304.1:0-185000 GCA_003439945.1 Dermanyssus gallinae | reverse complement strand
TGAAAGACATATATATATATATATATATATATATATATATATATATATATATATATATATATATATATATATGTGTTTTATTTATATTTTATAACGTAGAGACTATCAGGTTATGTTTGCCCAGTTTCAACAATTGTTTGAACAATCCCGTTTCTAAATTCAATAGGATGATTGCGGAATGCTTTCTCGACTGCATATTGTGTTGCGTCGTGGTATTCTGATATTAATTTGTTTCCTATTTTCAAGCGCATCTACAAACGCAGTAAAGATGGCGCTGCAAGTATGCCATGTCTTCATGCCAAACGGACAACTCTTCGGGCAAAGCCTAAATCGTGCAATAAAACTCGTGCACATTTCTGAGATTTGCTAATTCTTAATATATATATTATGCACTCATACACTTACACAATTTTGTTCCCACATGCCGATGTTCAAAAATATTAAATTAAATGTTACGGACCGCTCATTCTATTGTATTTGGCATGATCCCGAAAGTTGTGCGGCAAAACACTCTGTCGTTTTTGCTTACAATTTCAAACAACTTAGTCATTTTTACTGACAATTTTGTGACCTTTTCACGTGCAATATTAGCAAGTCTTGGGCACCACAACTGAGATTTCGGTCTTATACGCGTGCAAGCGATACAATCGAGCGATGAATAAAGCTGGCCTGCTACGTTCGATTACGTTATAGCCCTGAAACTCTGTACTGATGTGAGGGACTAGAGTGATTGCGGATTGCTTGACTACACATATTTAAGTCACAGATCATTTGCCGTGCTTTAAAACGAACGCGCAGATAGACAAAGGACATTGTTGTCAACCCTAACCACGTGTCGGTGAATTGCTTCCCGTACGTCCAGTCAAGGCAAAACACGATTTGAAAAAACAGCAGAAGTTTACGACTTTGCAGACGATTAGGTTTGCAGGAGTGTAACTGCCGCGTGTAAGTATGGTTCATTCAATACATTGGCTTCCATTGTGTGTCAACTAGGTGGAACGTGCAGAGTTCTTCGTTCAAATTGATAGTTTTATCGAGTGCCTTGTTTGTCAATATTTCCGTAGGTCCTGTTTGTGTTCTGCTATTGCATTTGTTGTAAATAAATAAGACGTACGCGTTCAATGTTTTCTGGCAAAAATCAGAATTGGAATTGCAATTTTGTACGTGCGTAGGGTAGAGGAGTAAGCAATTGGCCTCACTGATTCGTCTCTATGCTGTAAAGCAAAAAGCCTTGCCTGGAAGATTATATGTTATAAGATTATGCAGTTGAGATAAGTGGCTAGTGTGCTCGGCTGCCGACTGAGTGTGCCCCCCAGAGAGACTGGAGATAGTATGTCAGTTATTATAGTAGTCCATTAGTCAGGGGTCGGATGAAGTCAAGATCCCCGGCGAAAGTCCAGGCAAATAACCACGTGTGCACAGTTTCGCGACATGTCGACGCCGTAGGCGTTTGCGGGATGCCTAGACTGATCAGGTTCAAATGCGGCCTGGTGAGATTGAAACCCCAAAAATATTGGCGTGGGAGGTTGCCGGGTAAACAAAATAGTCACTTTAACCAGAGAGGTCTTAGCCCTAGTGTGTATCTGCGTGAGTCGTTTCACAAGGTTACCACGTAAGTCATTTCACAAGTGCTAGTTCTTTTAAAGTGTCTTCCTCTCTGAGGCAGGTTGGAGCATGCTGAATGGTCGCCAGAAGCACTGATAATAGTCAGCAATAAACCGACACCGAGAAGTCTTCAAGGTTATTATTTGGTAAGACCTCCTCAGTGTATTCTAGTTTAGGTAGCGACACTATGATCGACTTCCTGTCGCCGGATATTTTCATTGACAAGACGAAGATCTTGAAAGAAAGATGAAGATCTGCTTGTATATTATTTGCACTAAACCCCCCTCGGGAAATCCTGTCTCAGTACATTTTGGGCTAATTCTACGTTTAGTGACTATTTTGAACGCACCCACTAGTACCTTCAATAAATTAACAATAGGTTCTCCAGGTGCCGTTATCCTTTTGAATAGGTTTTTCCCTTTTGGACGTCGCACTTACAAATCCATTATTTGGTGTTTTCTCCTGCGTTTTGGCTTCACTTTCTAACGGTGAGGTTGGCTAATTGTACCAAAAAAATTGCCAAAAGGATCCGTTATCAAGACGGACACGAATAGCCTTGCGTGGTACCGGAATTCCAACTCTTGGACACATTTCGGGGCCTATGAAGCACTTCAGGGCCTATGATGCTCTGGCACCCAAAACTCAGCTGTACAAGGGATCAGTGTTGTAGAGACCACTGTAGACACTTAAACTTGTTAAACCTAAATTAGGAAAGCGAATCAAGAGCACGTCCGCTCTCGACGCATTCGCTTGACAAATCGTATATATATATATATATTTGTTTTTGTTTACAGCGACTTAGGTCAACGCAAACCTTTGTGAGAATATGCGAATACAATGACCCAAAACGTCCAACCGCCACTTCTGCTGAATGCTTCTCCTCACCACCACCCCTAGCGAATTCAGATGTCACATTGAATGTCAGCCCGATACGCCCGTTTTTAGCGCTCGAGCAGCGCCGACTGTCATCACAGATGTCACTCTAGTCATAGCGAGCCAGCTAGAGCTCTGGCCTCGAAGAGCTTCAGGGGGTACGTAAAAATGGCTTTGACTACCCGCTCAACCGCGCCCGACACCGCCGTTTATGTTGAGCCGCTTGTTGTTCCTTCGCTTCGCCCCGGCCCCTCAATGTACGCGACTGAAGGAACGTACTTCCACACTCCGCAGTTCAGTCCGGTGCGGTTTAGTTTCGGATTTCCGTGTGAAGCCTGTGAGGTGGAAGATTCCCACAGAACTAAAACAACAATTGTACCACTACTAGAACTACTACACCTACTGCCACTGCTGTTAATGCTACGATCAGCGGGCGCTGTTGTTCAGTTAGCAGTACGTTTCGTGAACAAACTGTCATGAGCTACTGTCCTCCTGGCTCAAGTACAGCAGGCACAGCGCAGCGTGCGCATTAAAAGTTTGTCACAACAAAGTTTGCTTGCTCTCGCTCCACGATGAGTTCTACTGCTACTACAACAACAACAATAACTACTACTACTAGAGCTACTGCTGCGTGTCAGTCCAGCGCCCGGTTTCTAGGGGTTACGCCCAAAGCTAGGAGCCTGGTGTCAAGACCCCTCTCTGGAAGGTCCCCAAGCACGAATGCTGTGCAGCGATAGAGCCGCATTCGTCGTCAGACGCTTGCTCCAGGACTCGCCTTCTTCTCGCCGACACACAGGGTCGCACACAGATCGGGGGACACTGAGAGAAGGGAAAACCAGGGCGATGCTCATGAAAAGCGAATCAAAGTTACTGTCCCGGCTTGACGCCCGCAATCTGGTTAGGCTCTTCGTCGTATGTGTAGGCCTTCGAACCTACCTAGAACGACTTAGCCTTTCCCTTGATGCAGATGCATACACTTGCGCACACGAAACTTCTGTACAGCTTGCCTGGCTGGCCCTTCTTTCCTTTTGGATGCCAATTGACTTTGCTTGTTATGCAAGATCCGCCCGTGACGTGCGTCAAATTTAACGACAGCATGGGTCGAGAGCCTAAGTGTAAGTGCGTAATGTGCGTAATGTATGTATGTACGTATATGTGTGTATATATTCAGAGCGATTAAGGTAGGGTCGACTTTAACTCCACGTCATCTCCTAAATATACGTTTGCCTTTGAACTTCACAACTACGTAAACCTCAAAGTGTTGGTGATGATGTTTCTACTGAAAGGAGAATAAAAACTTTTGATATACTATATATTGCTCCGGTATTTGTCGTGCAATACTCTCGTCCTCTGCATGTGCCACTCACCTCAAACGCCTGAAACTTGAGAGCCACCTGGAATTTTTCCTCAGTGGTAATCTTCCAGACACACTCCTTAGCTGGCCGATACTCGTCTGGATAGTTAGGGCTCTGCAGTACCAGGGTGTCCTCCAAGCTAAGATCTCCGCCACATATTGCTGAAAAAGTATGATGCAGGTACCGTTATATATATATATATATATATATATATATATATATATATATATAATCATTTATTTATGTGTATAAGATATACAATTGTGATGTAAGAACATGTGCACGGCCCGCTTGGGGCATAACTCAAAGCATTAGGTCCAGGCTAGGGCTGGTCCACCTAGCCAGGGTACCTCTAATCGAGGCGGCATTCCCTCTTTGAACACCTAATGACAGACGTTGCAGTAAGTATTCGCCCGCCCTCTTGTCTCCTGTAGCGAAAATTTTAAGTGGTAAAAAATCACTTCTATCGAACACGTGCATTCTGGACTGGAAGAATATTTTGGATTTTTTTTAAATTTGGAAGATTATTTAGGAATCGAAAACCTTGTAAATCGTTGGGCAGAGGTTGTATCTTCCGGTGGAGAATATATAAATCAATAAATAAGACCTCCCGTGTCTCCTATAGATGTGTTTTCTTTATAGCGCCAAAACCGAACAGACTTTTTTCCCACCGGAAGATACAACCTCTGCCCAACGATTTACAAGGTTTTCGATTCCTAAATATTCTTCCAAATTAAAAAAAAATCCAAAATATTCTTCCAGTCCAGAATGCACGTGTTCGATAGAAGTGATTTTTTTACCACTTAAATTTTTTTACAGCGATCTGAATAGGTGGTAATCAAATGGTGCTAAGTCGGGGGAATACGGTTCCAAAAGTTCCCATTTTAGTTGGGAAATTTTCGAAAAGGTCTTCCTACTCACGTGGGGTCTTGCATTGGATTGGTGGAACAGGACACCCTTCCTTGAAATTAGTGCAGGGTACGACTGCTTTAATTTTTTGTAAACCTTTTCGAGTTGTTGACAGTACACGGCCGTATTTATCGTCTGGTTACGCGGTAAAAGTTCATAGTGCACTATTCTGCCCACATTCCACCAAATACACAATAAAACCTTGTTTTTTTTCCTTTCGGAAGTTATCAAATCACTGTTGGCACATTCTGTCTGTACAACAGGCATCTCCAAACGATTTTAACAACGTTTTGTGAGCCTGCGTTGCACTCAGTCCATTTTTAAACTCATGGAGTAGACGCCCGAAATTGGCATTTTTCTAACTTTATTTTGCAGCACTTTTACGAACAAACGGCTAAACAGATTTCAAAGTGGTTGAGACCAGCAGATTCCCCGCTCTTTTTTCACATGAAAACAACAACGAGTGAGCCAATGATCTATGCCTAGGCGCCGGGGTGGGCGCTGTGAAAGCCGCGCAAGCGCCAATCCGGAAAGACTTTTTTGTAGACCCTATATATACAACAACAATATGTTTGAATCAGTCTACTTTTTTGTTAGTGATGTTCTTTTGAGGGAATACAAACCTGATTGAGGAAGGAGTTTTAACACAGAAGTACGTATTATAATCACCGCTGTTTTACTCGGGTTTTCGTTACAGTTTATGAACAAATGTTTATGCGTAACTGATTTCTCAATCAATTCTATCAAGGAACGCATATCGGAACTTATATGGCGGCGTGGTCTAGGGGGCGAATGCACTTGTCCTAGTTGTGATCTGGTAAGGTGTCGCCGGTCCCTGTTGTTAATCGAAGTTTCTTGGGATGCTGACTGAGAACAGATAATAATAATCCATGCTTCTGAGAGTCAACGACCATGCTGCAACAACGATTGTTGGGAAAACCTTAGATATCTCAACAAACTGCCGCTTTAGGCGCCCCTGATAGAAAAGAGTGACATGTGTATTTATTTATACTCGGTCATGTGCCCGATTTAGTATGTCAGATGTTATAAACAAAAAAAATCCGATTTTTATTTGGACGTAAAAGGGCACGGCAACTGAAAGAAGTTCCACCTACTGAAACAGAAGAACATTTGCGGTTGTAGTTACTAAAGCAACGGCTCGTTTGAAGGTACCGGCATAAAGCGTTGAAATTTTTGACGGCGGCTCTATGCCTAGACCTGATACGAGCCAGCCTTGCTGACGTGGCGCAGCACTCTGGCGTGGCGCAAACACCACAACAAAATGTTGAATTTGAACAAATTATTAAGGAATTCAGAGGTTTAAGTAAAAAAACGTCTACAAAACTCGTTCAAATTTAACACGAGCCAAAGACAATTCCAAAAGAGCAATTCTAAAATTGGCACCGCAAATGCAAGCTAGGTTATATTTGCCAAATAGGTGCTGCTAAAATAAAATATGAGCAAAAGGCAGCATATTAACGCTGAATTTAGGTAATTTTTAACTGTCCCAATTCTCCACACTTTGCGAGTCGAGTTATGTTTAGTACATTTGCCTTAATGCTAACAATAAACCGAACATGGTGTCAGTGGTGGCAAAAGGTCAAATAATAAATGTGTCTGTTAGGGTTATTGATAAAGTCGTTCAGACAACTGGCACTAGCTACTGCGGCAGGAAAACAAACGCAAGTTGCTTATTTTAGTAACCGTAAAACACAATTTATGTACTAGAGAGTAATTCTAGTTCAACACGAGTCGCCCTGTAATAGCGTGTTCCCTACCCAGTAACGTTGGCTTAAACGAAGCCCCGAAATAGAGGCCAACACGACACGCCGGCGGATATACGACAGTACCTTCACAGGTTAGGCCTTGAATTGACTTCACCAAAAAAGGAAGCAATTATTCTAAACGGCCTGAAGCGCCCTTCACAGGTTACAATACGCCTTCTCCTCAAAGGACCCAAATACCTATAGCGCTCAATATCACGCAGGTACGTCGCACGGCTTCCACAGAAGCCATACAGCTCTTCTGCAAGCAGATTTTCTGTTTTCATTCAGCTATGTTAGCACTTTGGAGTGTTACAATTGTCTCCGCATGAACGTGTACTCACGGGTTCTCTAACCCAGGATTAGCCCAGTTCAACAATGTGCCCCGAACAGATGCTGCGTTTCCTCGTTGAATGTCGAGTGACAGCCTCTGACGCAAAAATTCCGATGCCCTCGAGTCTCCCGTGGAAAAGTTAAGGCATCTGCCTACGCGCTGAATCAAATTCGGTGTAAGCGGGCCTGGTCCTCCCATTGTTTCAAACGCCAACGGATAAAATTGGTGCGGATAACCAACGTCAGAGTATTTTCTACATTTGTTAGCTTCTGCTAACCTGGACGCATGGCCTGCCTGGTCCGCTCCTGCACCGACCATCGAAGGGGCTAATGAGTCGGAGCAAATTTCCTACTAATACTAATCAGGAGAACAAAGAACCTAAGCAAATGGCAGGCAATCCAGTCAAGCCATTCTGGATGCTGGGCAAAATCAATACTTCCTAATTTAGCAAAATCATGGCTCGCAACTGCTAACGGACCGCGGTGGCTGCCATTAGCAAGGCTGGCACCGCATTGGTAAAACTGACTCCTTCCTATGCCGTATGTGCAATTCAAGAGAGGCTGACAATATAAGACACTGCTACAAACGCTGCGCTTTTTTCAATACTCAACAAGAGCTACTGTCTCGAAACTCGAAAGAGTGCACTCCCTGACAAGCCAAGCCCCTGTAGAGGCGGATCTCAAGGATTATGAATCCTGATTTATGGTACAAAAATTTACAGTATTTGTCTCCAAGACGAAAATAACCGCGCTACAAAGTTGAGTAGCCTTAGTGGCAATATAACGTGGCCAGATGAGGTATTCTTGAGCAGAGAGTACTGCGGCCACCCCCCTCCCCCCCGACAAGAGGCAAAAAGAACAATTGGATTTTAGTGAGCGTGTTAGTCCCACACTACCGTGGCTTTAACAGCGACGCCCGGTGCCCGTCGTGCATTTTACCAGTTAATATCTTCAAAAGAAAAGATAAGTTTAAGGTGACTAACTAATCGCAGGACGAGCTTAGGCTTTACGGAATGATACCTTAGGGGCGTTTTTTGGCAGGCGGCGCTCTAGCGCTGTAGCGGACATTTACGAAACAGCCTTCCCTCCACGAATCGCTTAGCCAGATAAGCGTAGCACTTTGGGCCGTCAGTGCACGAAGGGGAATATTCCCTCTGGATACTTATTTCCCGATTACTGCTGTCACCAGTAGAGCAAGTCGCTACGCGACTTCAATTGCCTTGCCGTGGGCCAGCTGTGAATTTAGCCACTACGGTATATGTACATACAGCATGGAAATTCCTCTCTCGTGAAATTCGAGTACAAAATGCAGTTTCACCTCAAATGAGGATTTCTGTCCTTACGTGAGGACATTTATATGTTGATAATTGTTATAATATATGCGATTAATAATCTACACCACTTACTGGTTTATGATTTTCGTACCGTTGTTTTAATATTCGTTTCATATTTACATATTATACAGGGTGTCACCATTTTTGTGTCCAAAACGCTAGGGTATAATCAAGCTCGGTGAAAAAATCATTTTTGCCAATGGAAAGGGGGAGCGAAAATGCTTCGTATAGGAGTGAGATAATTGTTTAATATTTTTTTATTGTAATTTTAGGGGTGGCTGTTCCGACATACGTTTACAAAATGCACGATTGTGAGAGAACGTATTCCTCAATTGAAAAACCGACCATGCCGGCGCATTTGACTATTGTGATATTAAGAAGAGCTTGCAAGATTATAATTTTACTTTCGCATCTTTGAACTTTCACGCCCAGGTTTCCAAAATGTTTCCATTACGCGCGCACAACCAATACGTCCAGACGAACGTGCATCTTTAGTGAATAATTTTGATACCAAATTTGTAGAGCTGACGTCTGTGGTTGCAAAGTAACTCCAATCTCTCTATAGCCATATCGGGTTTGAGCACATACATGCAGCTTCTATGTTCGCTCTCTTTGTCAATCAAGTCAAACCTGTAAGAGTTCAGACAAACATTTATTTACTTCAAATCTTGCTCAAACGAATGCCCGCCAGCTAATAAGCACATTCGACATCGATGGCAAAGTTCGCGTTGCACGCGTTCAAAAATTCCAGGCGCCTCCCGAATGGTTCTACCAGCAGTAACTATTCTGCCGATCAGATCCATAGGAGGCTCAACGGGAGTTGCATAGACTAGATCCTTTAGGTGGCCTCAATGGAAAAATTTAGGAATGGACAGATCTGGCGATCGCAGTGGCCAAGCTTGTGACCGCCTCAGCAATTCCAGCGATTGGCGAAGGTCTCATCCAAAATAATACCGTACCGGAAGGGGCATCATCGTGCTGGAACCACATTCTCGATTGAATACTCTGTGGAACGTTTGCCAAGTGTTCTTGCAAGGTTATGCTGAGAAACATGTAGTATGTTGGTCTATTTAACCTATCTGGAGGTATGTGAGGTCCAAAAAGATAGTTGCCCACTATGCCAGCCCAGACATTCACGGAGAAGCGACGCTGGTGTGCATGCGGGCGGGTCATATGCGGGTTCTTCGTAGCCCACCAATGAGCATTGTATGCGTTGAACACACCATCTTGTGTGAAGAACGCTTCGTCCCACAAGAGCAAGAGCAGGAAATATCATATCGGCCGCTGCTTGTTGCAGAAACCAGTGACAGTAATAAATGCGTGGCTGGCCAGAATCCCTCAAGGCATGAACTCGCTGCAACCAGTATGGATGTAGCCCTGATTCATTTAGCACCTCGTGAACAGTGGCACGACTTACACCGACACTTCTAGTCATCTGCCAAATGCTTGCGGAAGGACGCGTATTTGGGCTTCTCACTGTCCGCGGTCGTCCGGCTTCGTAATGACGGCCTTGAGATAATCCAGTTTCGCAGATCAGACGATGAAGTCTCAAAAAAAAATTCGACATCGACGGCGCCAGTAGTTGGCTGTTCTGTTGATACATTGTGTCTAACTTCGTCACAATATCACAGATTGCCCGTGCATTTAGTGACTTTCCGCGTCTTCATTACTGGGGTTACGGCATCTTCTATTTCCCGGCATATCTTTAGCTTGCTTCGCCATTTCCTCCAACCGACGCTATCTATGCCCGCGCTGCTTCACGAAAAATGCTATTTTTCAGACAAAAAGCTCAGTGTGCTGGCGGGCATTCGTTTGAGCAAGACTTGAAGTAAATAAATGTTTTTCTAAACTCTTACAAGTTTGACGAGTGACTTGATTGACAAAGAAAGTGGACATAGGAGCTGCATGTATGTGCTCACACCCGATATGGCTATAGGGAGATTGGAGTTACTTTGCAACCACAGACGTCAGCTATACAAATTTGATATCAAAGTGATTCACTAAAGATGTACGCTCGTCTGGGCGTATTGGTTGTGCGCGCGTAATGGAACAATTTTCAAAATCTAGGCGTGAAAGTTCAAACATGTGAAAGTGTAATTATAATTTTGCAAGCTCTTCTTAATATCATAATAGTCAATGCGCAAGCTAAGGTCGGGTATATTTTCGCCGAACGCGCCGGTATGCTCGGTTTTTCAATTGAGGAATGCGTTCTCTCACAGTCGCACATTTTGTAAACGTATGTCGGGACAGCCACTCTAAAATCACAATTAAAATATGTATTAAAAAATATCTCACTCCTATACGAAGCATTTCCGCTCCTCCTTTCCATTGGTAAAAATTATTTTCTCACCGAGTTTGACCATATTCTTGCGTTTTGGACACAAAAATGGTGACACCCTGTATATATATATATATATATATATATATATATATATAATGTATCGTTTATATTGAACAGGTATTATCTAAGTATACCACTCACGAAAACGCCATTACGATGCGCTTGTTGGCGGAATTGACCGTGGCCGTGGCAACGATGGAGGTATCTCGTCTTTGGAGCAATGATATTCGTACTAAGGAAGACAGCTGGATCAGCAGGACCTATTGTTTGATCATTATGCATTCGACGGCTGGCTTTGAAAATTGCACTCGCGACCACAGGGGTCGCTTAGAGCAAGAAGATTAACCAACACTACCTCGGGTTTGCGACGAACGTTGGGGTGAAAATCGCTGTAAACTCGGCTCGGGCATTTGTCAAAAACTCAAAAAGCTTTGGCCCAGGCATTTGTTAAGTACAACTACGTCCGTGTGGTCTGCTTCGATACGTTTATGTTGATGACGTCGGTCAGGATTGTTGTATCAGGGCCAGTGGGTCCAGCCATTATGACCCGTTAACGCCGTCACTAACTCAATAAGCCTAATATAAACGGTTGAGTCTTGGGTGAGGGACGTCTCGGAAAATGTATATGTCGGTTTCGCGAATGTGCGGCTAGGAGCGGATTTAAACGCGGTTTCTGTCCGAAGACTCGAGGTATGCAACTAACGCTGCTACGATACTCCGGATGGTTTTGCCTGTCAAAAAGTAATCAACTAAATCGCTAGAATGACTAGGTTCCAACGTGCATGCCATTGACTTAAACGAATAGTTTCGCACAGTAAGTGTTTTTATCAATTTTTCCGTTTATCGTTCCAGGTAAGCTCACATCTCAGAATGCACCTGAGCGACTCGACTGATAAACTGCGCTGACTCAACGACGTTGATATGACGACGGTGAAACAAAGTTCAACCTGAAGCTCCAGCATGACTTTAAAACACTGACATTCCTGCGTCTTTCTACCTGTATTGTGTCGTTCTCGCGTTTCTCGTCGGTCAGTTAACTGATGTCCGAGACGAAAAAGAAATTAGTTTTATAACGAAAAAATTGATCGACACTTCCCGCCTTTATATGCCGGCGAATGACAGTGCCAGCAGCAACATCGCTACCACATATCAATGATCTCTGCTACGACAACTATTCTTACCACCACATGCATAGTCAGTGCAAGGATGGCCATAACCACTATCATATCAGTCCGATGACAAATACGGTTGCGCTGGTATAAAGCCTGCAAAGCCGCCCTAATCCGCATATACCAACATACGGACCCACCTGTATGGACACACCTCCAATCGGGCAGGGAGACCCTAACGGGCAGATAGCCTACACACATGACTACAAGACAGTAGAGCTGCAATCCAAGACAGGTAACGCAAAGGTAATCGAGGAGGACAGGTATTCCTCTCCCATCACGGGGGGGTGGGGTCAGTGGCTGAAGTAAGGGGAGCAAGCAAGTCGTAAGCCCTAAACCAAAATGTCGGGCTGTCTGGCGGCAGCGGGGCTTGCAAGAGCACAAGATACTCCATACCCGTGGTGGGTCGGAAGAAGAAGAATAAGAAAAAGAAGAGACAAGAGTAAACAAGGCGTAGTAATACTACAATACAGCGGCGTTACAGCATAAGTGGTGCCACCCTACGCGTCAGCACGATTTAGAGCAGAGTGCATTTCGGCGTACTCCAGGCAACAACGGCATGGCCGGAGCTCGCGACATGAGCCGGAACGTGGGGCAGGCTTGTTGCTTTTGCTGTTGTTTTTGCTGTTGTTGTTGTTGTTGTTGTCGTCGTCGTCATCAAATTTATAATCCTAGTTCTATCTAATATCTAGTTATTATAGTAATACTCATTGGCAGAATCTTATGATCTTCCTTATTATCATCGCGGTTGTTCTTGTAACCGCTGTTGTTGTTGTTGCCCTCGTTGGTGCCCTGAATCCACCGGCACGCCGAGGTAAGTATACGTTACCTACATCACCCGCGAGACACAGCACGTTCGACTGTGACTGTTGACCAGACTGTGGACCGACGTATGACAGCAGCAGCAATGGCAGATTGTCGAAGGGGTGCTTTGGTTAGCCCCCCCCCCCCCTCCGCTTATGGGGACGCTAGAGGGAGCAAGTAGAGAGACAGACGACAACGAGCGCGCCGACCGACGACGAGATCGACGACAGAAGGTTGGGTCGGTCCAAAGAAAAACAGACATCAGCACAATTCCTCTGCTTTCTTTTCTATGGCCGTTTTACGTATGAGAATCCGGCTCAGATTCACCGTGCGGCGGGGCGTCGGGGGTGGCCCAGGCAGCAGTAAGGGTGACGCCGGCAGTAACGGGGGCGGCATACAGCAGTCTCATTCTCAAACGCTCGCCCGCCCCCCGCCCTCGTACCTTCTTGCGCATTGTTTTGCCAGTGGCGATAGCAGCGCAACGTAGAATACCTGTATACTCATAGTCGTAGTAGCAACAGCAGTAGTAGTAGTAGTAATAATAGTAGCAGCGAGAGCACATGCAGCTGTTGGAGTAGCGGCAACGGCAGGCGGTGGTGAGAGACCTATCATGACCACCGATGGCCCAAACACCTGCATGGCGCAGAGGTGGCTTGAGAAGCGGGTAGAAGAAGGGGCGGAAGCAGGGGCGACGGAGGCGCATCGATCTACGTCGAACGCATGATGTTGTCGGTAATGTTGTCGGCCGCGTTTACCGCCGATTTGTCGGCTGACCAGGGCTGGCGGAAAAGGGCGCATGACGTAGATAGTGGAGCGCCAGTGCGCCGGGGAACAACAATAGGAAGAACCCCCGGGCGGCAGAGGAACAGAAAAAGACGAGTGGGCAATGCTGCACCCCTCTGTTTGCTGCTGAAAGGGGCGGCGGCTGCTGCTGCTGCTGCTGCCGGTGCCGGTGCTCAGGGCAGATGCAGTGGACGCAGGATCGGCCGCGGCGGTAGCAGAAGCAAGGAAAACGTTGCAGCCTGCCAACGTGGCAACACCAGTAGACCCGGCAGCCGTCCCGATAGCAGGAGCGCCCTATTTCGTGTCCGTCTGTCTACGACTGGGGCGTCTTGTCTGCGACTGGAGCGTCGCATTATTGGCGTCGTGTCAAACGGGCGCGAAGGGCGCCTTGGGGGGTGACGATGCCCTCCGCAGTCACCAGCGCCCACTGCTAGCTCAGACAGAAACGAATGAGCAAAGAAGCGACCAAAACGACGAACGAATGGTCAAACGCCTATGTTGCTGGACGCGGCGGTGCCAGCTGCTTTGGGAGACCTGCTTGGTGGATGAGTGACTGTCTGTCTGTCGGTCTGTCTGAATGCCTCTCTGCTGGGCTGTGACTGCCCTATTCGATTGTCCAACACCACATCACTGTTACAATGTTGTTATTGTTGTTGTTGTATTGTTGTTGTTGTTGTAGTATTGTTGTTATTGCGGTCGATAGCGGTCGAGAACGATATCGATTATGCTGACGATGATTACAAGAGTAACCGCAGTAATAACAATGCAATGTCAGAAAAAAAGCAACAGCAAACTAACGGCACCTGTAGTTGTGGGACTACCTACGAAGAATACTAGCGCTAACGCAACCACCGTAACTATAACTACAACAACTACCCTGCTAGTGGTAGGAAAGACAGCAAGGTGCAATAACAGTAACTGAATAGACAACAAGAACTTCCTTAAGGCTGTCTCTCGGTGACAAACGGATAAGACGGGCGTGACCGCCACCAACAACAAGGACAACGGCGATGGCAATGAGAACGCTATCGACTGAGGTGACGACGACCGACCATTGTCCAACCATTCATTGAACCCCACTTTCCTCTCAACCTCTCCAAGAGCTCTATCATTGTGCTCCATTATCGACTACAATGAAAAAGGAACCCCACTCTTCCGCGACCATGACCCACCGACTCGGTAGGGCATTGCATTGACGTAAGCTGGCTGGTCTTCACCTTTGTCAGACTGAGTTCGCAACTGCAAAAATAATTGTCTCTGGTCGATACATTAAGGCAGGTAGGTAGATGTGCATGTATTCAAAGCGACGTGACAACATCGAACCTCATTCGAGCCGCCCCAAACTTTCTTAAGCTCAATTACGAGTGCGTTTGGTATAGTTTACAGCATTATCATAAATAGTGTAATATATATGTGCACATATAGTAAAATGATTTTTATTATACGTGTATTCAAGAAACCAATAATTATTAATATTAATATTGTAATAAAACATCATGACTAATAAAATTAATTACCTTGACAGGATAAAACCGTTAATTATTTTCTAAATATTCTAAAGTGATTTATAATCTACTTAAATAAAAAAAACAAGCTTTTAAAAATATTTTCTCAGTATATATATATATATATATATATATATATATATATATATATATATATATGCAAACATTCTGACTCATAGGAAAATTGCAAATTTAAATTATGCTAATATTCAATGTGTTGACAAATATTTAAAAAAACATTATAGGAACACATATTTGCTTGGCGTATAGCCAAATGAGCACATGGTAACATAAGTCATTGAACTATTTTTAATTAAAAGCGTAATGTAGATCACATTGAAAACTGGTCCGTTAGATGTCCGCTCCTTTATGTAAGCAATAGCGTCTCTCTTTAGATATATATATATATATATTTTTTTTTTTTGGGGCCAAGTACCAACGATGAATTTAGCACTTGCTAACCTACCCTAAACTAAAATGCTAACGTATCGGCAATAACGTAGGTATTTGTACCCGCTTTGTTTAACTAACGTCTAATTAGAGAAATATTGCCGCGCGTGTGTGGCTTGCTCGATGGCCAGACCCGCGCGAAAGTGCCTGCAACTTCACGTATACGATATCCCAGGCAGGTCAGAAGTTCACGGCGGTCATCACTGACCATAACCGCATGGAAAGGCAAGGAAGTAGTACTACTGGAAAGATATCGATTTCCGTTTCGTAGCCCAACGTGGACGTTACCGTCACGTTCGATTCTGGTGATCTAGAAAGCAGAATCGGCCGGCAAAAATGCGGTCGTCAACATGGCCTTTGGCCGCTGGCCAATCGGTCGCGCTCCCCCCACTTGAAGCAAATTCCGTGTCAAAGCTTAGCAGTCACTTGCGAGGTCTTACCTTGCAATTCTTGCCTACAGATCCTACAGACCCCCGCCCATTTCGTAGTCTCTCTCTCCCGCACTGATCTTTCATGGCCATCGTCAGGTCTGGTTTGACTTTCTTCTCCGACCAGGACGATCAACGTCTGCTCTCACAGTTACGTTTGGTCGTGCAGACGGGTCGGGTGATTCTTTTCGCCGCTGTCATATACCCTCCGTCCGCTCTATGAGCGGGCGAGAGGTCACGTCCAATGGAGCAGAAATAAAACGGACAAGTACGAAACTCGAACGCAGCTCTCTGCTTTGTCGTCGCTAAAGAAACGAGAGAACACACTCTATTGTTCTATATCAGTCAGGGCACACGAACCTTCATAGGTGGCGTCGAATCCGGAATGTTTGTTTGCGTTTCTCGAGGTTCGATAGATGACCGTCATACGGTAGCCACTGCTTAGCAGGGTATCCGGCAGCGTTCCCGTGCCACAGTAGCGGCCTGAAAACAAGATAGTGGATGTGTTTATAAGACTGCGTACAGACTTAGTATATTGTGGCAAACAAAAAGAAGTGCCGTGCTTTTAATTATTCATACGTCAAAGAGAAGGGCTTATTTAAGCTATCACAACCTAGAAAGAAAAGGTAAATACTGCGTAGTCTGCGGGTCTATAGAGTCACTCATCAAAAGCAAGCCGGTCGATGTCGACGCTCTTGAAACTAGTTATGGAACAAAAGATTCAGACGATTTGGAGCTACCAACGGCTGTTCCATATCTGGTCACGAACACATTCTCGGACAGGTCAGCGCCTTTAGCGGGCGTAGTGAATCGAGTAGCGCTTCTCTCTTGGTCGATGCAGGTCGAATGACTCGTTTGTGTCCCTAGGGCTTTTGTCGCCGTACTCATATAGGTAGTATTCATTCGTCTCGATGCAAGACGGCTAGCGGTCATCACAACCGTTTCAATGCGTACAACTGCGGTCCTCGTGAGACCAAGACCGAAAGCTCGGCCCCTCAAGAACGACCCTGGATAGCTAAAGCGTAGACTGGAATAGGGGGGGGGGGACGGGGAACGAAATGCTGAGGAGAGGCTTGCAGGCAAGGATATATATAAAAATGGAAAGGAATATATAAAAAAAACAAGTGCGAAAGGGAAAACGCAGCTTGCTAATTGGTTTAATTGTTATCCTGGTCGCAGACTTTTGGTTCCCGTGGCTCAACGACTCCGACGGCTGTGGTGTCATCGAGTCGCGTAGCAGCGGCGTCCACTTTCCGCACAAGTGTTTCCCTTGAAAGAACTGCTTTAGGATGAAGAAAGAACATGAAACTCAAAAATATAATGTAAACTGTACGGCTGGCTATATTGATTCATGTTTATGTTAGCTGATGATGATGATGACGATGACACACTTCTTCGTCTCGAATCCACTAACCAAACCGTACGTTACGATAGCCTATACTAGGATGCAAACCACGTCAAACTACGCCGCATCACTGTCAAGGCATTCGCGAAAGCGGTGCATTGGCAGCAGTACAATACACCACTGTTTATTGCATGACCGACTGCGGCCAGTGAGTGGGACAGTCCTTCACGACAGGTGAGGATTTATTTAATATTTTAGTAGAGGTGAGAATTTGGTCGCTTGCGTCGATATGTCGCCGTTCGACACTCTATAGTTTTAGCAGCAGCGGGTGGCCGTTAAGGGTGCGGTCGTGAACGAGAGCATTAGCAGCGATAGTGGTTAATAATTAAATAATCAGTAAAAGTGTTGATGCGCTTTGAAGTAGTTCTAAGAGCAGCACTTACCGATTAGGTCGCTCTGATGCCAGTGGCCGTCGCGCACCTCGACGTAGTCCGTTTCGCAGTTTTCGGTCTCGAAGATGTCCATCTGCGTGATGTTTAGCTGGATGCGTTCGCCGTGCGTTGCCGTGATGCGCCACTCGCACAGGCCATCGGCGGTCTCGAATTCAGCCGCCGACAGCCGCCCCGATGGGCCTTGTAGGGTCCTACCGCATCCTTCGAGTCGGCCCGGAGAAAGAAACAGCACCAGCGGTATCAACAAGAGAGCACGTGTTAACCGAACTCCAACAAGGCCGTCGATGAAACCACAAACTCAGAACATCATCACCCGTGAGCCAGACGGCTGCAGCCATCAAAACGGTGCTACCTAGCACAATGCGCAATGCAGGCAGCAATTCCTCGCTCGATCAACCAACAACCCTCAACTTTCTAATAAACGCTACCCTGGACTTTTACCTTTTTCTTCTTCTACATCAAGTGTTTTGCCATCCGCTCAATTAAACTCTTCTTGCACGATGTGGGCATTAATTAAATGATTTCTAAACACCAGTTGTTGAATAAAGATAGGCAAATTAATTACAATTTACAGCTAGTGCATCTTCATGTGTCGATGATGACGTCATCTTTATAACACCTAAACTCGTTGATGAGTCGGCTATCGAATGGACGGCAGAACATCTTGCCCTATGGCATCTCTCGCACTCATTCCTGCGCACTGTGCGCTTGCAATCCTCGTTCGACGTCTAAAAACCGCCGCAACTAGCGAAAGCATTAAGCTGCCAACGCCGTCGTCAAATGTATATCTTTAAAGCACGCCTCCTTTTAGGTGATGTTTCATATGTATGCTATGTACATTCTGTTTATTTTTGTTCTCTAAATCTCCCTATAATCTCTTAGCGACCTTGTTTTATCCAAGCACTATTGCACCTGTAATGCCTCTGTCAATAACGACTCTACCTTCGGTCTATTCTATTCCCACATCTGGTTGTTAGCCCAAAAAACCCATCTTTAGAAATAACAATCTTTACATTTAAGCATGTGAGCGTCAGTACGACCACGATTGGTAAATTGATCGAAGGCTACTCGTAGCTTGCTGATAATATTTCGTCAGCCAGGCAGTAGGCCATGTTTACAGAGCTCCTAACGAGTGGTGTTCAAAGTGGTGAAACAGTATAAGGCAGCCATTCACTGAGTCAGCCGAATCCCTGCCAGGTGTAGGTTGCGGCCTCGACGACAAAACACTGTGTGGGGCGAAGAAACAGTCCCGCGTCATCAAGCAAACAAAGGACCCATTGCGGTACTGCACGGCACAATATCAGCCCTGCTTGGTATAAAATGATACTTAAGGCCAAGTGATATTACCTAGTCGACGGTACGCTCTCGACACCGGCGCTGAGGAGACATTTCGGCTGCAACTCGTGCGGCTCAGCCATTCCCTGTCTTAATGGCTCCCCGGAGTATCACATCACTAGAGAGATAGGGGGCTATCTCAGTGGCTCCGCTTCTGTTTTTTTTTGGCCTCAGCAATCTCAGCACCGCAAAAAAAGCATGACTTATATGTCTAGCTACGTGTGTCTTATACGTGAATATCTAACCTACGTGTATGTATTATCTTGGTCTGTTTCTTCGATCTTCGTGGTCGTGGCAGGCTGTCAAACCGGTTCAAGCGTTTCGTAGTTGAAGAGTTAAACGAGACGTGACGACAGACCTGCATTTGTATGTTGGAAGACACATATGTATTTCGACTATAATATAATACATGCTGACTTCCGAATCTTATATAAATGCGCAATAAGTCGATATATATGTAGATAGAACTGTATGCTGATAACCAAATATATATATATATATATATATATATATATATATATATATATTTGTTATAATATATTTATAAAATAAAGTCGGTTCGTCGAGCTTCTCTTTATTCAGCGGGCTATGGTGAAAGCGATATGGGGTGTGAGTTCTTAACAAGGGTCGTTTATTATTGTTATGGTCTGAAGCACGGTGAACCAATTCCGACTGATTGTATGTCAATGCGATGTTTGGTATATTGTTTTGTGAGTAAAAAAACAGCGGCACCTATAACGACTCGCTTTTGTGAAATTACGTTTTTTCATTACCACGAACGACTGAGTGCGATTGCCTTGGCGGCAAATATTTGTGCTATGTACAAGCCCCAAACCTAGCCGATCGTACAACAGTGCAGTCGTTTCATCGCTTCCGTTGTGGATATTTTGCTGTATCGGCAGATCAACGACGAATTGGTAGGTCTTTCACGCTATGGATACAGATGGAATAACTGCTATTGTTTATTGCAATAGACATTTGACAGTTAACGAGAGTTATCATACATGGTGAAGCTTTACATATCACTTAAAGATTGATCAGTTCATTCGCATCTAACTTGCCGTAGGCACGTGAAACGTGGCAATGTCCTGTTGGTGCCAGACAAGCTTCAGGAAAGAGCCCTCCTGCTAGAAGGACCATGTTGTGTATCTGTTGGAAGCGGAAAGTTGTGCTGTGTTGTGAGCTTGTGCAGAGCAACGAACGAACAAGAACTGCCAGCTGCTCGACCGGTTAAACCAAGCCTTTGTTGATAGCGCCTCAAATTGTGTAGTTGTCGAGGCCGCGTAGTCCACCACGACAACGCCCGCTTTCATACCTATTTGCCGCAAGTTGCTGGATTTTGCATAGGATGCTTTACGCCACTCGTCTTATAGACCTGACCTTGCATTTTTCGATTATTATGAGTTCTAGTTGCTAAGGAAAAATCAAAGAAAATATTGTTTTATATAAGTATTAAACTCTTTATTCTGACACACCTTCACTAAATGTGCGATTACGAGAGCCTGAGTCATCCTATTGGCAATCTAGTCATACCTGCGTGTTTGGCGAAAATAACTCGTGTTTTGCATCTGTTGGATTGCATTCTTCTTTAGCTTAAAGCAGCCGAGCCCTCGAGAGTGCACCACGTTACTGCGTGGTGCATTCCCGTGCGCCTCGCGACCCGAGGAGACACGTAGGTGCACGGGTTCGAGCCCCACCGTTGCACACTTGTATTCATGGGATCCGTCTTTCGGAGCAATGCAAAAGCAGTCCCGTGGACGTTAAATGTTGGCTAAGGGTCACCCCCAAGAAAAATTACAAGTTTAACTTAAGGCAAACTGTTATGTTGTATTAAAGAAAATTCCCAAGAAATTAAATTATATGCAATTCTTATATTTTGGCATTCAATAATCCATTTGTTAGAAAACATTTTGGTATTTTGTTCCATAGAAAGAAAAATATTTTTTGCGGAGTTGTACTAGATCCCAAAGTTTGTTGGAGAAATTCTGGGAGCCCGGTATATACATATATACCGCCAAATCGTTCTACATGCGGGTACTACATGCTACAAACATGCGGGTACACCTTGATGACTTCGACTTACGGATTTGATTTAAAGTTTCCATTTCAGATTAAGCAAATACGGGAGTGCATGATTATCGGTCACACCGAGCAAAGCAAAAAGATATTACAGACTGGCTCTCGCTAAAGAGAACTGCTGCACAAACCCTCATTCAGCTTGAACGAGCTGCAGTATAACGCTGACGCATGGCATGGTCTCTAGTTGACTATATAGCTTGCCCCGTATATTTGGGGATCTTTTCTAGAGAATGCAGGCTATGTGTCCTCGCCTAAACACTACCTGGGAAACTGCCATTGCTTTTCCTAGCGAATCGAAGCAAACATTCTTTTTCAGCAAATGCATCGGATCATCACTTATTGGCGGCAGCACCCCCGCTAACAAACAAGCTGCTGCACCTCCCTGTTTGAGTGTCTGTGTGTACGAATCCGGCAAGCGGATACGTTAGATCGACTACAGAAATGATCCTGTGAAGTACGATCTTCTGTTTGAGTGTCTAACGAAAGTCTATGTCTCTGCTCAGCACAGGTCTCGATCGCATTGTAACTTTTAGGCCGTAACTACACTACACTCAGACAGGCCAAAAAAGTTGTCTCTGTACACTGAACGTCTAGCTGCTGCTGCTGGCAGTCAAATTGTGCCCACATGCGATGCGTGTGTAGAAACGGCAGACGTCCAAACACAAATGACAATACGCGCTTTTGGGTGCACTGCTGGCTGCTTTGGCCAGCATCAACCAACGACGAGCGACGTGCGTTGCCGGATGAGCAGAATGCAGAAAACGTTGGAGGAGACGCAAAACAAGAAAGAGGGAGAGAAAGAATCGCTCAGGTTTCCCAGCATAGACGAACAGATGGAGAAGGAAAACGAGATCCACACACAAAAAGGAAGGCTCCGTCAATTGGCAAGGAATGCGCGCAGCAGTTCCTCACGGTAGAAACTCGTCCACGAGTCACAGCCGGGCCCACTGCCGGATCAATGTCCGGCGGCCAGCGTCAGGCCATAAATTAGCCCAACCTTAGAAGACTACTTGAGATGGTCGTAGGGGGGGGGGGGGGGGCGGAGGGGGTGCGGAAGCTGCACCGCCCAGCGTCCAGTGGTCAAGGAATTTGGCGGCCATCTGAGTTTGGGTGGCCTCTTGGTGACACACAAGGAGCGTGACGCGTGCGACCACTACGCTTGGCACGGTGACAACGACGACAACGACAATTACCGCCACCACCACTACTACTACTACTACTGCAACGCCAACGTATTACGCGACCGTCAATACTGGCAGGTGATCGCTTGAGAGCTGGTTTGTTCTTGGGTCAGAGGCACAGAGAGTGAAGAAGAAGAAGGTCGAAGCTACTCTCCCTAACCGTCCCGAAGTTGCATGGCACGGTAGAGATGGCAGACGGAGATAAGTTGCCGGTTGCGCTATCGCTGTCACGTTTTTCTTCTCTACTTTTTCTTCTTCGTCTAGTTCTTCCTTTTCTTTGTCTTTGTTCGAAACAACACCAATACGCGTCGAGGCGTCACGCCAGCCTACTTTAATATCCCCCCTACGTCCCGCACACTCTACCACAAGCCACCATGCATTCCCCCTTTGGCTTCGTCTTCCTTCCGTCGGCGGCTTGTAGACGACATTGGCTCAAATTTTTCACCATTTCGTCCGCCGTTTTCTCGGACGGACGGTCACACGCATGTACGAGGTGTGTTCAAAAAGTATCGCGACTTTTGTGTTTTTTCAAAAATTATTCATTTATTCATGAATATCTATTTTGTCCCCTTTAAAGTAATCCCCATGAGATATTATACACTCGTGCCAACGGTTTTTCCAATCTTCGAAGCACTTCAAAAAACCATTTTTTTTATCTTGTTCAGCTCCTCCTTCGATGCCGTCTTTATCTCGTCAAGCGTAGCGTAACGTCGTCCTTTCATGGGCCTCTTCAGTTTAGGGAACAAGAAAAAGTCACAGGGGGCCAGATCTGGGGAATACGGTGGCTGCGGCATCATTAGTGTGTTGTTTTGGCCAAAAACTCGCGCACAAGCAACGATGTGTGAGCAGGGGCGTTATCGTGGTGCAAAAGCCAATTTTTGTTCTTCCACAAATCCGGGCGCTTCTGGCGGATTGCTTCGCGCAAATTGCGCATAACTTGCAGGTAATATTCCTTATTGACCGTTCTACCCTGTGGCAAGAACTCATGATGCACCACGCCCCTGCAATCGAAGAAAACTGTCAGCAAAACTTTCACATTCGACCGAACTTGGCGCGCTTTTTTCGGTCTTGGTTCGTGCGGCAGCTTCCATTGAGATGATTGAGCTTTGGTTTCCACGTCATAACCATAAACCCACGATTCGTCACCAGTTATGACCCTCTGGAGCAAATTTGGGTCGACGCGGACAGAGTCCAACATCTCATTAGCAATGTTCATGCGATGCTGTTTTTGGTCGCAATTGAGCAATTTTGGTACGAATTTCGCGGCGACCCGTCTCATGCCCAAATCATTGATAAAAATCGAATGGCACGAGCCAATCGATATGTTTAGGTCCTCAGCAACTTCTCTAACGGTGATTCGACGATTGGCCAATACCATTTTCTCCACTTCATTAATTTTTTCGTCTGTTGTTGAAGTGCTCGGGCGTCCGGCACGCTCTTCGTCGTTCACATCTTCTCGGCCTTCTGAGAACATTTTGTACCACCGATAAACGTTGCTTCGGTCCAAGGTAGCTTCTCCGTATGCCACAGTCAACATTCGGAATGCATCCGCGCACTTAATTTCGTTTTTCACACAAAATTTGATACAGGTTCTTTGATCCATTTTTTTGAATAGGTAAAAATCGAAGACGATCCAAAACACGTGCAAGCAAAGCAGCTTTTTTTTTTTTTTCTGGGAGGTTTCGGTAATGCATGATGCACATGCGCCACTAGCAGCCTGCGTGACTAGTGTGAGACTCGCAAACCCACTAAACCCGGATTCCTCCCCACCCCCCCAGGCTCGGTATTACTTTGGCATTACATCGAAACCGTGGGAGGAGCAAAGCAGCTGTCAACAATTAAGTGAACATTCAAAATGGCCGAGCTTGTCGGCATAAGTGAGAGACATGAGTACCAACATAACGCCACAAAAAAATCGAAATTCGAATATACGTAACCCGCGAAAATTCAAAAGTCGCGATACTTTTTGAACATACCTCGTATATACATATATCCACTCACTGGCCCACATCCATACGCAGGAATTACACCGGCCCACCCACACCCACCCACCCACACCCACTCCGAGAGAAAGCAAAGAAAACACTCTCCTCTCCGTCCACTGTCGTCACTCTGCTCCGCTCCACTGATTCGGGCTGGCGCGGTGTGGCGCGAAACAAAAAACGCTACGCACAGGCCACGAGCTGTAACGTATCCGAACGTATATCTGTCGCACGATAAGGGCGATGGTGATGCTGATGACAGCCGCAACAACAACGACGACAATAACAACGACAACAACAACAACGACAACAACAGTCGACCCAAAAAGGCCGGTCTCCAGGCCGTTGCCGCGTGCGTGTTTGCCCGTCACTGGCCTGGGCGGCCCGAACGGCCGATGACTGACGGTCAGAGACCCCACCTTGCCCCCCCCCCCCCCCCCGACAGTCGGAGACCGTTGACCGTCGGTGGCCCATGATGATGATGATGAGAACGACGACGACGAAGTAAGCCAAGTATTTTTGCACACGACAAGACTAGCCAGGGTAGCAGCATATGTGCCCGCAAGATACGGACGGACGGACAGACATACCGGTCGGTCGGCCGGCCGCAACCACTGCTTCCGGCTCAATCCCATGTCTCCCCATTTCCCTCAACCCTAGGGAAAAGGGGGCGGGGAGGGGGTGAAGGGGAGACTGTCTTGTACGTGCGTGCCGTCGTTCTGAGACGTCGGCGCGGCGAACGCCTTCCAGCCCGCCAGTACCATTCTTATGCGATAGTGCTAGTGGGAAAGACTCCGTTGTCGCCAAGTGCAGCCACACTATTCAGTCTCTCTCTCCTCTCTTTCTTCATTTTATCTATCTCTCTCTCTCTTTCTTTCTCAAGTCTTCAACTCGCTTTTTCCTGGCGGTTCCCGTTTGCCATTCGTGCCCAGCTCCTCTTTCGTCTGTTACTAGATCCAGGCCCAAAGATTCGCTGTCTCTTCTCTTGTTAGTTCTTTCTCTCTCTCTCCTTCTCTCTCCGTCCATATATAATATTTTATATTTAAACAAGCACAGAAAAGCCTTGCGAAAACAAGAAGTAAGTGCAAATGACGTGTTTGCCACATGCCGGCGACATGAGGTGCGTCATCGACGTTTCTTCTGCTGTTCAGATTGATTGATCTGATTTACTAAACGAGTCTAATATGAAATACTAGTTAAATTCTTCGTGCTAAAAAAATAACCATGACTTTCTCCTATTTATGTTATTATTTAGACCTTATCAAGGCATAAAAAGCATTTTATAACGCGAGGGTCATACTAGATGAGCAAAAAGCATACTTTGCCTATGTATGCATGATATTTGGTTGCCGTACAGGCTACAAATTGTGGAAAAAACAGTGAAAAGAACTGCCAGTAGCTTAGGCCGGCGTCGAAACGTGTCCCGAACTGGCAACGAATTCTACTATTGATTCTATCTGCCCGCGTACATCTGTGATCTGCAACAAGTTGCTGGATTTTGCATTAAATGTTCAACCTTATCCGCCTTGTATTCCTTACCTTACCCCTTCAGAATGTTATCTGTTCTGTTCACGTATGTACATTATACATTTTTGACTGACCCGATATATATATAAAGCATGTCATCGGTATGTTTGAGCCAACTATTGCGTACAATTCTCCAGAAATGGGACACATTTCATAAAGATATGTCTGACGTCTTTGTTATCAAATTTTCTGTAAATATCTACATGCCTCACAGTAGCAAGGTTCACAAAGCCATACAAGATGTTGCAGCTTTTGCTAGCTAGCTGACGAAATCCCTTAGCAACTTATTTTATGGTAGCTTCAATTTATTTACAGTTCTTTTACCTGAGCATATTACAACACCGAACAAGAAATTTACTTAGTGAGGGGGAAATGATCTAACTTTACATACAATGTTGGCCATTTTAGAATACTACGTATATCGTGGTTTATCGTGGTAAAGCCTGCCCTACTACTATACTATAGATACGATTACGTGCCTTAGGTTTGGATTTTCCAGCTCACTTCAAACCCTCACAATGCTGCTTCGTAAATGTTGTCTCTAACACTTGTTTTTTTTTCGTTACGCGCAACAACGTCGACAACACGAAAAATAGATCAAAACAGTACCGGCGGCCAGAGTGACGGTCACAAATGATCCTCAATGCTTACTGGAAGTGGCTTTCCTGCTACGCAGTTTGTCGCTCGAGACGCCTAAGTGATCATGACTTCTAGAGGGCTTACCGCTCAGTCCTTTGTGACGAAGTGGTAACGACGGTGTTCCTGTGTCCTACCAGCCCGCCACCTATCGCGCCCAACAGAAGACTGCATTGACCCTCTGACCCTCTTTGTTGCGGTGTAGTCGATCAGTCAGTCTTGAGCGGTTGCGGAGGCTCCGACCTAGGCCGTTTAAGGGCAAAAATACAATGTTTTTCTTCTGATGACGCGTGCGTTCACTCACATTTCCTTTTCATCACGCTGAACCTCGTGCCGCAGGAACTCAGCAGGCAGGTTCGACACAGCGGACCATATTATAATCGTGTATCCGGCCGATCCAGCTACGGGTAAATTGTTGAATACTGGCTTGATGAATTGAATGAGACGAAGTAGGCACGAAATTACGTACAGTGCAGTGAAATAGCAGACCTCATCTTTTAATAATGCACAACAGGGCAAAACCTTCTCGTATTGTGGAAGGAAAGACGTGGACAGCGACACGACTAAGACGAAGACAATTGTGTTCAGGAGGTACAAACTGCGGCAAGCGTCGCTCTATTCCTCCGGGACAGCACGCACGCCATGGAGTTGATACTCTTCCTTCTCTCATGTATTTATTTCCTCTTTTTGTTCCACGCACACGTACACACACTCTTTCGCTCTTTCTCTCTTCCCTCTATTTCTACTTGGCTAGATAGAAGCTCAGAGAGACAAGCAGCGCACAATCGGCGTAGACAATACGTCGAGTATCATCTCTGGGCGGCGGTCTGTTCCTGTCCTCTGACCCCGTCCGCCCGCTCGCCCGACAGGCCATGTCTGCCAGTCCGGGAGCGAGAGTATTTTCTGTGGACCGAGTCCGGCCGAGGAACGGTCGAAGGGGTAGTAGGAGACGGATGTCCTCGTCTTCGTCACCACCACCACCTCCGTAAAGCTTTTAATAGTCGCCTGGGGACTTAGTGGGGCGAGCTTACGGCACAGCCGTTTGTCAGTCAGTCACTGACCACTTGTACCTCCCACCACCCCCCCCGTCCCCCACTCGTCGGGACTACTAGACGAAGAGCGTCTGCAACGTGCTCGGCGTGTTCGAAGTTTTAAACACCTTTCCCTTTCAATCTGCCGATGACAAATGGATTTTCTTGCTCGCCGATGCGGTGCGCTCGTGTCGAAGTACATATACACACTGATGTGTATATACTCATACATGTATGCATATATATATATATATATATATATATATATATATATATATATATATATATGTATACATATATATATGTATATGTGTGAGTGTAAATGTACTCGTAAACGTCTTTACGAAATTAAGTCAGTGTTCTACGAAGGTAGCCGTACTCTAGCATGTACATGCTGGCGTAGCTTTTAGTTCATTTAAAAGTCGGTCTTAAAATATAATATGCAAGTTCGTACATATGTAGGAGTATATATATATATATATATATATATTTATAAGACAGCATCCAAGCTTGCCCGCGAACCTCGCACATCCGTAGAGGTCAATACTGCATTCATACCCTAAAAAATCCAGGCCCTACGAGTGAACATTGCACTTGCCAACGACGACAGGTAAAAAGTTGTGTCATAGCCACGTCATGAAAACACCCAGTCAGGAGGAGACACAGACACACACACACACACCTTGTCGCTCAGACACAGCCGCTCTTTGTTTAGAAAGCTTTCAATTCGAGCCGCACTACCGTTGCTGCTGGAACTCCCTGTGTCTCTCCAGTGTCTCACTCGCAACCTCCTTCGAGTGCAATGTGAAGGAAGATGCCCCTCCTTCGATTGGGGCATTTTCCTTCACATTGCACTCTGCAACTCGCGGCGCTCTCGTTCTCGCTCTTGACCTTTTGTCACTATTCCAGCGGCTACCCTTTTCGCCGCGTCACTCTGCCGTTGTTCCCCCTCCCGCTGAAGCGCTCATCCACCTACCTCCGACATCCGTCACCCGTTGGACCCGTTTCATTTGTTGGAACCCCCGTTGCGTTGGTCCTTGTTGCAGTTGTTGCTTTGCTGTTTTTGGCACCAGAACCACCGCCGCAGTCGTGTTTGTCCCTAAAGCGTAGTATCTGCGTCGTTCTCTCATCGCTGTCGTCATCTTTGTCTTGCCATTGCTGCTGCTAATGTTTGTTTTTCGTTGTTTCGTTGTTCCCATGATGTTTGCCCTCGTCATCGATTTCGTCGTCTGCCTCCACTGGCTGTAGTTCGTAGATCTTCGACCGACCACGCTCAGGTTCGGTTCCTGAGCGTGGTCGCCTGCCCTCGATCACTGGTTGCCTGCTGCCACTAGACAGACTTGCTGTCCAATGTTGTTGTTGCTCAACATTCTCAAGACACGCACCCCCGGCCACCCATTCCTCCTGCTGCCACCCCCTGAAGCCCCCGTCTATGTTGCGCTTTTTCGCGTGGCTTTCTCTTTTGGAGCTTCGGCCGCAGGCAAGTCCACGCAAGCTGACAAAGCGCCGACGTGAACTTTGCTGCGTCTTTAGTGTGCCGTTATACATACGTACATATATCATACTTGTTTACCTTTAATGAATAAATATCAACAAAAGTATCTATCTAACATATATATACATATATATATATATATATATATATATATATATATATATATATATATATATATATATATAGTTTGCAGAAACAATCGTTACAATGATCATAATACAACTGGAATTGTCGAATTCTTATTGCATACATGCTACAATTCACAATAGTCACAAACTACTAAGAATGTGTGACTTTAACAGGAATTGTAAAACAAATACTATCTGCGTGAGTTTGAAATTCATGGGGTCACTACCTCATGATAGGCTGTGTGGTCGGTCGCCGATTGAAGTGCTTCGATTGACTTTAAAACTAATCACAGCCGCAGTACTACCTATCAGTTATAATAGACGCACACTTAGGATTTGGGATCGGGCTTATGGAACCCATTTCGCAAGCATAATTTATAGTGAAAACCATATAGCGGGTTACGATATGTCGGTTTTCCTAAGAAGAAAGCATCTGCGCTAAATCTGACACCACAGGCGTACTGAAGGAGTCCCGGGGCAACAGTTCCGTTGTTAGTGGCCGCCAGAAACCGTGACAGCAGCAGTGGTTGAGTGCTGCCGGGTAACGTGCTAGGCTCCCTAAATAGGACACGCATTGATATTAGGCAGAATCTGTCACACTTTTTTTCATAGACGATCCTTTTGCTATCGCTAATATGATTTGTATACGGCCTAAGCACGTGAACTTGCTGACGCCGCTAGGTAACGAGAATTGTCTTCTGCAACTCTGGCCCAGGTTCAAGTTTTCTGGCCGTCGTATTTCTCAAACTAGTCTAAGCTTCGAGGTAGTCGTATTAAGGCTGGCTAAACATCTGTTGTAGTTGGAACAGGTTCTTCCCATAAATGACCAGGTTGTCCGCATATAGAACGACATTAACAAAGGAGCTTGATCTTCAAATCTGCTTAATTCATTTTTCAAGTAAAGCGGATAGTGTAAGGAGACTTTGACTATTGCCCCGCGCCAACCCTGTAGTTTGCCAAGCATGGTCGAAGGATGCACGCACGCTTCGAGAATAGACAGAGTCAGATCCCTAGCAATATTTATGTCTACACTCACAGCGTACACATGCTGATCATATACTTATAAGGTTTCCTTTTTATGCATCTACACGCCATTGTCCTTAACCGCTCGTTGCAAACGCCGTGAGTTGTGTAATTTTTAAAATGGCATTTTGCTCTTCTTGAAATGTGCCGAGACTTCTTGTCGCCACGCTTGTAGAAAACAACCTTCTCTGGAGTTTTGCATGAAATTGCATTTTTTTATTGTATATTTGGCTGTTTCGCTGCCTTTCACCTTTCTGTCCGTGTGTTCTCTACTTTACTCTTTTAAACCGGCGCAGCACCCTATTCTCTACTTCGGCCTTTCGTTCCCTCGTTTGCCTGTATACGTGGGCTGTGTGCGGCCAAACATTTTGCACGTCGTTTGACCCGAGACAGTACCGACACTGCCCGATATGTGCAGCATATGGCATCCGACTCGATTTGTTGGTGCTAGAAATACAATGACTACTGACACTATCGCCGTTATCTCGTGCCGATTCTCAGAAAACAAAAGAGAACAAGTTTCTGCAAATAGAAAAACATGACCCGGACCCGGAGTTTATGAGTTTGAAGTCCTTACGGCCGTCAAGGCCATTGACCGGGGGGGGGGGGGGGAGAGTGGGGGTCGGTCGCCGATTGTAGATGATGGCCACTTCGGATGACTTTGGAAACCAACCACAACGACCACAAATATTACCACGACCGCGAGTACACGAATAGTCAGTGCCTCATCAGTGCTTCACGGCTCCAAGTTCTCTCTACGCGTGGCTCCTGTTCCACTGTGTTGGGGCTGGTTGGGTTCGCTAGAAACCGTAGCAGCTTCAGCAGAGTTGAGTGCGGCTATCAAAATTAGGTCCGTGGCTAAGGGCCTATGCGGGTTGCTCTGTTGTAGCAGTACTACTGCGGCGGCTGCTGCTGCTGCTGCTCTAGTTCCAGCCGCAGTTGTAACTGGCTGTTGTACTGTGTAGTTTTACACGGGTCTCTGCTTTCGACGGGTGCGTCTGTCTGCCTTCGCTGGTGGATGGCGGCTGTGCCGGGGCAATTGAAGATCCTAGACTAGCCTGAGGCTACAATCGATCTCGTCGTCTACATCTGTTACTATCCCTCCTTTCCTCTTTCGATTTTATCTATCTCTTTATCTATCTATCTATCTATCTATATATTTTGCTCGCTCTCGTTTTCTCAAACATTCCTGCGCCCCACGGCACTGCGTTCCGTGTCGTCTAACAGCTGCAGCCGCAGATTTTACGGCCAACTCGATTTTCGTTTGGTCTTAATTTTGCCCTCGTTTTATGTTTTCTTCTTTCGTAATTTTTTGATCTTTTTTTTCCCGCTCTCTCTCGTTTTCTCCGTTTTGTTCGAGGTGCTTAGATCGACTATCTATTATCTATGCTCCCCTATTGCCCGATATGACTCTGTATGCTTTTTAGGTTTCCCCACAGGCTATGTTTGTTTGTGTTTCACAATTCATGAAATTGTAGTTCACCAACATTTTTTGCTTAATGCTGAATTTGTTTTATTTCATTTTAAATTATTTTAATTTTAAATAATTATAGTTCTCCAACGTCGGCGACTGCACGACTTTGCAGCAGCCACACATAATGTACACTAAACTACGTTTAACACCTGTATTCTCATTACAGCCAAGAGACGCAAATTTCTTATGCTGGTCTACACGGTTTTGGGCGACTTGCACTTTCTTGGGTTCTTTTGACGCTACGCGCAAAACTGCCGAATTGAAAAATTATATATATATATATATATATATATATATATATATATATATATATATATATACATACATTATTTATTTATGTGTATTAAAATATACATTTGTTGTGTATATCTTATTTACATAGTTTATATTCCTCCCATGTTGGGTAAGGAAACTAGTTACAAAAGAAACATTTAAAAATACCGTGCTAGTTCGGTTAGTGAGTTGACTGTAAGATACTCACTACCATGAAATATTGCACATAACCTGTACCAATAGTTACAAATGCATACAGCACTTGGATCGTGGAAGCCCTCAGTACAAAATCCATCGACTGCGAAACGTGCTACTATAGATCCGTTCGTTCTCCGTTCCGCTTTAAGTATTGGCTCTGCGTTGTAACACTTTGTATCGCTGTCAGTCATTTTTTATTCATACTGCTGAATACACTGGAGACATGCCGGGGTCTCTAGGAGTGCAAACTGCTTTCTAATCTGTTCTTCGGGCACGGAGTATTGGCTAGCAAATTAACAAGATGATTACATGCAACCGTTTGTAAGCGTTAGAATACCCGCTTCAGAAAGGTTATGAAGCGACACTAGATGCGAGATACATAGTTTCGCCAATTGGTGCAATTTTCATAATAAAAATGGTCTGTGAAATGATTCGTTTGTTGTCTAAAATAATAAATTTATATATATATATATATATATATATATTGAATGCATACCTCAAAGTCATAACCCTACGACTATCCGCATCGCTCAGAAACCAACACATGCGGCAAATGCGCATTTTATGGCGATTATTTTGGTACCAAATATTTCGTAATGCAAGCCGTGATTGCGGTAGGTCATTTATGCATGCGCTCAAGTTCGATTAATCCACGGCTCGCATTGCCAGTACATTTAGTACCAGCATGATTGTCGAGAAATACGCATACATGAACGTGTTAGTTTTGGGCGCCGGGAATGGTCGTAGGGTTATGATTTTGAGAGATTGAATGTGAAAGGCTAATAAACTAACTTATTTTTTGCGAATTCGTTTTTAAACTTGTAGTGGCGGTGGCTTAGGCGGATAACGCACCGTTCGAAACGGGGCGTTGCCATGGCGACCACGGTTAGCAAAACATCGCTAGTTCGAGCCCTGGCCGTGCTGGTTGAATTTGTTGCACGTGGTTGTCATTGCCTTGCTGCTACAAACCTCTGCTAGAGAAAGCCTATATACATCCAGTACGAGAACGCGATGACGATAGATGCATTTAGACGATATCGTGCCACAGGCAACTAAGCCCATTACGAGCGTCTAAAATGCAGTTGTCAGAGCGTTAAAAAAAATACGATTCTCACAAACATGACCACGAACTTAGTTTCAGTACAAGAAGACTGACCGGTTGTCTCGCTATTGCACATTGTTCGTCTTCCTGTCTTGTGTAATACTACCAGTGTCACGGATTTCAGTAATAGAACTCTCACTCCGAAACAAGATTTCTCCGAGACCATGTTCCAATGGGAAACAAATATTTACTATAACGAGCTCTACAATTCTCTATATTGAGCTCTAGGTATTTGAGGAAGACCCTATATATATATATATATATATATATATATATATATATATCTACACTCGTTGTTCCTTCTTTGGTAGGGCCCCAGTGCCCAAAAAAAATGTTTACTATAATGAGCTCTACAAATCTCTATATCGAGCTCTAGGTATTTCAGGGAGACCCTATATATATATATATATATATATACTCGTTGTTCCTTCTTAGGCAGGGCCCCAGGTTGAGCTCGAGCTGAGGTAGAGACTGAGATGGAGGGGATACGATAAGAGCAGCAACGTTTTTCGCTGGCCGCTGGCTGCTGCAGCCACTGCCAATAGCTCGTAGCAAGTAGTCAGCCCGGCTGCTGCTGAAGCTGCGTGATATCGGGCCGTGGCGGCTACGACGGCCGAGACAAATAACTAACTAAGTAAGTAAGTGAGCTAATACGACAGAACGAATTGACAGAGTTCTAATACGACATAGGGAATTGACAGAGTCTCCTCCCTCCGTCGCTCCGTCGCCTGCTTGCGCCTCAAGAGGTAGGTCGGGAGGGCCTGGCGGTCGGGTGGATAGTAAGGTTAGGCAGTCAATTACCGGCCGCTGCTGCTGCTGCAGCCGCCGCGTCTGTTTCTCGAACGTTAAAGATCGCCGGGGGTCCGATGGGCGGATAGTGGTGGGCGAATTGGGGTTCGGGACTAGGCCTCAGACCCCTCCCCTCCCTCCCCGATTCTCCTTCTCCTACTTCACCGTCTGTGATGATGATGATGCTGTTGTTGTTCTCCTCTATTAGCGCGTACCGGGCCCTTGTATGTCTGTTTGTCGGATTTTGTTCGTCGGTCTGTGTGTGTGTCTGTCTGTCTGTTTGCCTGCTTGTCTGTTCATCTACCTGTGTGTTTGCTTGTCTGGCTATTTATGTATCTTTCTGTCGTACCTCTGCTTATTTCGCCTGCTCGTCTATCTGTTTGACTTCTTGAACTATCTCTACGTTTTTGTTTGCATGTCTGCCTGTTTAGTTTGCCTGTCTGTCTGCCCGTGTCGTTTGCCTATCCGTCTGCTTTGTTTGCATGTCTGTCTGTTTTGTTTGCCTGTCTGTCCGTCTGCTTTGTTTGCATGTCTGTCTGTTTAGTTTGCCTGTCCTGTATGCTTTGTTTGCATGTCTGTCTGTTTTGTTTGCCTGTCTGTCTGTCCGTCTTGTTTGCATGTCTGCCTGTTTAGTTTGCATGTCTGCCTGTTTAGTTTGCATGTCTGTCGTCTGTCTGTTTTGTGTGCCTATCTGTCTGTGTTGTTTGCCTGTTTGTTTGTTTTGTTTGCATGTCTGTCTGCTGTGTTGATTGTGTTGTTTTGCCTGGCTGTCTGTTTTGTTTGCCTTTCTGCCTGTTTTGTTTGACTATCTGTCTGCTTTATTTATCATCTGTCTGTTTGGCGTGTCCGTCTAATGTACGAGCGTCTGTTTATCAGGCTATCTGTGTCTTTGGTCTGTCTTACCTGTTATGCTTGTTTGTCTGTCTGTTTTGTTTGTCGTCCTTGTTACATTTGTCCGTCGGGTTGTTTGTCTTTCTCCTATTCAGTCACTTGGCCTCTCTGTCTGTTTGCCTATCGGTCTGCTTCTCTATTGTCTGACTACCCGCCTGTCGTCTGCCGCCAATTTTTCTGTCTGTCGGATTGTTTTTTAATCTGTTTGTATGTGTCTGTATAGCGCATGTAAGTCACTTCAAGTCAACGTTGAGCCCGCCCCGGGGCCCCACACTGCTTTCAATGTGCCGTTTCCAAGGTTGCCAGATAAGATCGGCTCGCCGGTGCTTGGCGCCGGGCTCGGCGTGGCCTGATGAAGGGGATTGTCGGGGAGACATCGCGTAGCAGTGTCTACCTGCAGCTAGGCCGGCGTTCACCATGGGGCTAGAGGTATAGAGGTAACTACCACTGTGTGGCAAACTATTACTACGACTAGGACTGCAACTGTTACGGCGGCAAATCATCGAGCCAAAGTGTCGATTTTGTTGAGTGCGATTTCCGTCGCAGTAGTCTACCAAGAGTCTAACTCTTTTACTAATCCCTTGGCCCCAACTACGGAAGCGGCATTGCATCTACACGCTGCGACCTCTTTCGTTACTGCGCTCCGAATAAACCTTGCCATTTCACAGTGATAAGCCTGCCAATCTCCATAGCTATCTCCATAAATTACCCCTGATGTTATCGCCGTGATATCGCCGTGAGGAGCGTATCAGTGCCTACGCTGATGGGGCCCAATGTCTCTAGGGCAAGCTATTTTTTGTTCGCTTCTTCGAGTCTCACATCCGATTTCTGTAACCCGCACAGACTCAAACTGAGCCTTGACTCAGGTAATAGCACGCTGCGGTACATTACACCGTAACGTTCCAGACTGAGGCCCTTACCGTGTAACCATAAGGGAAAAGTGATCCCTTCAGGTCGAAGCTCGCCACTACTAGACCCCATTTAGGCGTAGAAGGTATTCTGTTCTGGGTGGGGCTGTTCTGACGTATCATGGACGTAAACTTTGCGTGTCTTGTTACCTGCCTGGACTTTTAATACGACTAAATGGGTGCGGCCCATCGGGATCAATCAATTCACCACCCGATGTACACAGAATGGGATCCTGTTGAATAGCATTCTACGGTAGATCAAAGCAAAACAAACGTTGTATTGAAGATAATTTATTGAAAATGAAACTTTTTGCAGCTCTTATATTTGGGCTTTCACGCCCAATTACAAATTTTTAGAATACATTTCCGCCCCTTTCATTGGTAAAAGTAATTTGACCTCCAAGTTGTACTAGACCTCAACGTTTGTTGAGCGAATTCTGGAACACCCTGTTTATATATATTTAAATAGTTCGGGTCTGTTGCTATTTTGTATCTGAACCTACTACGACTACTGCGTCTGCAGTCGGTGTAGTCAGCCCTAGGAATACTCGGGCCATTACGGCGCTATTGGAGCGGCAGGGCCTTGAGTCCGCAAAAATGCAAAACTTTTTCCAGCTTCTAGTCTCCATTTGTATTAATCTCATTGTTACTGCGGTTGTTTTTTTGCCGGTGTTGTTGTTGTTGTTTTTGTTGTTAATGGTTTGCAATATGTGTTTAGCTACTCTATGATGATGGATATTCTGCTGTCCCTGTTCTTAAGTAATGCTTTTGCCGGTGTGGCTTCATTTCTTAAGAGGCTTACCGCCAGTTTTCCTCGTTATATCACATGGCTCACTGTTTCGCTCTATTAAAGTGCAGGACCCTTTTTGTGTTTTCTTGCGTTGCCTTGGAATGTATTTGCCTAGTCCTCAAAATTGGCTTTATAACGATTAGGTTGTGTTCCTTGTCTTGTCTAATTCGATTATCAAGTCAGGCAGTGGTAATACACCCAAGCAACTATGCGTGTCGTCTACGGACCGGTCAGGGGTCTTGCTACTTGAAAGCACTTAACTTAAAGTTTAAAAAGCACTAAATGCATATATATATATATATATATATATATATATATATATATATATATGTGGATCATCCAGTACTAGGAGAAATTTTCAAATCTTTTTTGTTAAATACTTTCTACTTATTTGAAAAGATACAAAATTTGATCACCACTGGGCTAAGTGTGCAGAGCTCTGAGAAAGATGCGCAGAGATATAAATACAGTGCCGCCAGAGACACCTATATACTCCAGTATACAGACTAAGCCAGAGGCAGTGTGGATACGTAACAAATTACATAACTGTACTGCAACATGTGCCAGATCTATTCCATATATTCTTAACAAGCCACTAGCGTTAGCGGTTAAGCCACTAAATGCTCTTTGTTGAACAGATAGTGGTATCATCAGACGCGACGCTTTTTGCGCTCATGTTGAACTCGTGTTCAATTCGTAAGCAGACTACCCAGTTAAACAACCTTCTTAAAGAATGTTTTTCATTCTAATTCAAGACTACCCAGCAAGTGAAAAAAATATTTGAGAAGTGGTAATATCACCAGTTAGTTGGCGAAAGCTACACGTCATTCATCAAGAAAGACGAACGTCTTTAAGGGCGGACATGAGTGTTCGAGTCTGGCTGCGTCAAAGCTATTCGTTTGAAAAACACGCAGCATTACGCACCCACAAAGCGCTCACATCGTTTGCAAGATGCCTTTGAATGCAACACCTAACGTACATTTTCGACACACGGGTTTGATGTTCAACCTGGAAGACTACTGCGGACTGGCTGTCATTAGCTACGTTTAAAAAACAGCACTAGGTCATTGCTGCACTTCACTCTAGAGGTACTCTAATGGCTCTCACTGCACTTCGGTGCCGATTCTGTGTAGCGGAGCATCGTTTAAGTGAAGATTGTATCGAAACACGTGAAACGTTTCTCTGCAGCTATAGCGGTGTGTGATCGTCCGCCAATTCAATCGGCCCAGGTTGTCAAGAGCTGCTACCTGGAAAAGCGGCGCCTTTTCACAATGTCGTTGTTTCACGCTCCAGTATCTCCTTCTCCCCCCCCCCTCTCTCTTTGGATCTATCTTTCTTTCTACGTGCATCTCCCGTACAAGTGAGAATCACTGGCCTGGCGGCAGAGTGGAGCGAGGCCACGGGGGGGGGGGGACACAGCACCCTCGGCCACCTTCGGCAGTCGAGCGAGGGCGGGATCGGAATCGTAGTCAGTGAGGCTATGTTAGGTCTACTTATCGTTCAGACTACTGTCTAACCACAGCCTCATCATCATGGTGGGGCACGATGGCTATCAAACAACAACAACAAACAAACCCATCGGCATCTCTACGATCTGGCCACGCTAAACGTGCCGCCGAGCGGGACGATGATTCGAGGGGGCAGGGCGAATTGTGAGCCCGAAGACGGCCGAAGATAGTTACGGGGAACTGCTAATTCACCGTAATTGTTGTTGTTGTTGGTATTATTGTCGTCGTTACTTTTAATGGTAGTACTGTTGTTGTACCTGCTGCTGCCGTTTCATTATTGTCGTTTACATCTGCAGCAGCAACAGCAGTAATGGCATTACCAGTAGAGAGCAACTCCTGCAGACGTTCCCGCTCGCCGTTGCGTCTCTTTTCCTCGTGCTAATAATAGCCGAGTGTCGGTGATGATTCGTGCTAACGAATGTTGTGCAGTCCTATCATGGCCGGCAGTAGGCGCATCCGTTGTCGCGCCCGTCCATTCCGCCATACTCTGGCGCAGCCGAATCGTTGTTTCCTGATGAGTGTGTGTTGTCATTTTGAGGACCATCAACACTATCACGTTTACCAACCTCATCCCATCACTATCATCATAGCCATTATCGTCATCATCATCATCATCATCACTAGAGCCACTACCGTCATTGTTGATGTTGTTATCGTTGTCACCGTTTTGACGCGACCATAACGATGATGTGTGACCATCGCCGAAATATTACGAGCGCAAGCCATGTTCATCCACATCCATTCATGTAGACGAGCCTTGCCCCTTGGCTCTATCGTCGGAGCAAACTATGGAACCTCGTGGAAATTCTAAATGGCCATTCTCTCCATATGCGGTCCCGCATGAACTTTGTCTTTTTCGACCTCTGTGCCCCTTCTCACGCTAGTTTCGTCCTGTTTTCGTCGTCGGTGAATTCTTGCTTAGTCATTGAACATGACGGTGACGATGCTAGTGAAGGAGATGGCGGTGAGAGGTGCGACAACGAAGACGACGAGATGAAGAGTTCGGCGAACAGACAACCGTCGAAAAGTAACCAAATTCGTCGAACTGGCCGACCGTGGCCAAATAGGCTCGCAGCTACGAACCATCATAACAACAATAACCCTAAGCATTAAAATGCCGATGCCGCAATTTTTCATAATCATTTATGTGTTGCAGTCAAACAGAGTATATCTGAAAATATCGTTAATATTAAAATAGAATGTAAAAGGCTGTTGGTTTCGACAAAAGACACTTTTTTTCCAAAAAGGCTCCCCCGCACGTACCCTCTTCCAGCAGACACAATACAACAAACCACGGCGCTTCTACCCTTAGTAGAGTTCAGCTTGAGCACGGCTTGCACCTCAGCACATTTAGCAGTTAGCCAACCTCCTAACTTCTGAGCCGACGTTTCCGGGGCCAATCCTTCAACACGAAGCGAATTCAAGACGGTTACTAGCGGCTCCACAAATGACCAGATGGCCCGCAGTCTTAGGTGCTGCACATCCCTCCCGGAGGCAACAAGTGATCTTTTATCGTCTCTAAGCTCGTGTAGACGTTATCTGTGCTCATGTTCTCAACTACAGTACCTCCGCTATTGGCTGCTACCGAATGCGATTCAGCTGTTCCGGCAGATTACACTCCACAAGCACCATCCGCTGTGCTGCTCTCGCTCTGTGATTTGCTGCTGCTGTAGCTGCAGCAACAGCAGCAACGTCGAAAGACTACGAGAGCTACAGTTGACTGTACTAGCGGGCTTTTTTGCAAATTCGCTGCGTACATATGCTGTTTTGAAATTATAGAGCCAGATCTTTGTCTGTGCCTACGTTTGTCTGCATTGTGTTGTGGCGTGATTCTTTGTGTCTACAGTGGTGTGCCGCCATCAATGACTAGAGTAACCACAGCTCAAAAGCTTTTCCATGGCGTCGAAGAGTCTAGTAACCGCAGCAATTTGTTAGGATGTGAATGTGAAAACAACTATTCTCGTCAGATGCACGACTGCGACCACCACGGCGACGATACGAGTGGCCACGAACCACAAACCTCTAAGGGTATATGGAGCTTCGGGAAGCTAGCACAAACAGAACGAGCAACAATGGAAAAGAGAGACACAGAGAGGCAGAGAAGGGAAAGGTGGCGAGGAAGTGCACGCAACCAAGCAAGCGGAGAGATCTAGCTACACGATCGTAATAAGCACGGATGATCATTGGATCGTTATTGCCTCCATCAAGAACGTCGCCATGATCATCCCCATCAAGAAGGTCATCACCGTGAATAATCACCATCAGCATTGTAACCATCATGACCATAAGGCATCACAAGGCAGTGAAGACTGCGGGCAAGGCGACAAACTGGCAGGATCGAGCTCTCAAGGTAGTTACGGCCTTTATGCTCGTTGTGGTCGTCGTCGTCGCCTTTCTGTTTTCCGTCCTCGCCTATCTGCGGTTCAAGCCAAGCAGACGGAGCGTGAAAAGATAGCAAGCATTTGGAGCGAACGACAAGGAGCTAGAACACAAATGGCTGGGCTAGGGGCAAGGTAGGCAGAACGGAAAAGAGAGGGCGGGGTTGGACAGGTGCCCGTATATATATATATATATATATATATATGCGCAAGGGCAAAGCTAGAGACGAGAAATGCAGAGTCTAAAGCGAGCTAGGAAAGAAAAGCTAGGAACAAGAGACGACGAGATGGCTACATACAGGCTAGAACGTAACATCGAGAAAAAGCAAAAGCTCGCATTAGAGACAGCGGAAAACAGGTAAAATACGAAAACACGAGAAAGGACGGAAAACAGGGAGACGATGGAGACACAGCGCATTAGGGCGAGGAAGAACGTGGAAGAGTGGGAGAGAGAGAGAGGCTCAGACTGAGCGCAACAGGCGGACATCACCGGCTCCACCGACCGGACAAGCAACTGGCAAAGGTAACTGGCTAATATTGTAGTGGGAAGCGAATAATGGGGCACACGAGGTGCACCTACAGAAAACGAGACGGCACAAGTAGTCCTAGTTGTTAGCGGCCATCGCGCCGGAGGTGCCGTTAGCGCCGGTGTTGCTGGCCTCTGCCCCTTGCTCAGTCAATGTGTCGCCGTCGTCATCGTCGTTGTTGTTGTTGTCGTCGTCATTAATTGGCTAATTAGGCTGAGGAAAAAGTAAAGGACATGCAGAAAGCAGAACCCCAGGACGCAGGACCGCTGGAAGGAGAAGAAGTAAGAAAGCGGGAGAAGGAATGTGAGGACCCTCTTCTTGGGCGGAGCGGAAAAGCACTCAGAGATGAGAGCTCACCACACGGGGGTGGCTCGTCGACGACGTCCAGCAACGACAACGACAGCAACAAGAACGAAGCGAGGAAAACGTCAGGCGACGCCTCACGCTTGCAACGCTTGGGGCGGGGCGAGGGGGGTGTAGAAGCCCCGCACCGCATTTCGGGCGGTCGAGAAGTCGGTGGTTGACCGGCCTTCGTTTCTGCTTTAGGTAGTAGTACAAAAATTCCCTCGTATTGTCGCCAGGCAGTCGACAGCAGCAGCAGCGGCAGCAGTGACAACTTACGGCGGCAAGTGAACGGACGCATCCGCCTGCCTCTGTGGCTCCGCTACCTCAGCGAACTTTCAACCAGCACGCCCAGCACCCCCAGAAGCAGGAGCAGCACCACCCCCCCCACAGGTCGCGGTGTTAGAGGGGCAGACACCGTACGCCTCCATCTATTGCCCTTCCGCTACTTCGTTGTTGTCATAATCATCATCAACATTAGCCTAACCGAGCCGTGTCCCTTGTCGACTCGGCTCGGGCGGCTGCCGGCAAACAAAAATGGCGTTGTCGTCATTACCATTCGTGCCATCGTTGTCATCGCTGAGATCGCCGCATTTCTCCTCAAAAATGTCCACTCGCCCATGCAACGGGCCGGCAATGGCCTACACCGAACGCCGTATAATGACCGAAATCTTCATGCTGCTCCGCCGCCTCCACCTCCCCCCCCAGCCCCCGTCCCCACCCTGGTGGGTTTCCGGATGTGGCTTTCGACGAGACAACGAGTCCTGCACGCGTTTACTGTGCGCATGCATGCTTATTGCTATGGAAGTGTGTAGATGTGAGGACGACTTTTACCACTACTACTTCTGCTACCATAGCTAGTAATACTTACTACAATGTAATAGTTACGGCAATGGCAATGGAGGGGAATACGACTGCTGCTGCTGCCGCCTCTACTACTACTATGAGCGCAGGGCGGCAAACGGAAAACTGGCTGGGGTAGTGGGTGTAACGCAGGAATTAGTTCCCGTGTGACTTAGCGTAGAGGGCGCCAAAGATAACACTGATTGTTATGGTGAGAGAGGCGGCTGCAGTAGTAGTATTAGAAATAGCAGCATCCGCTGGAAGCCACTGCTGTTATCTTGGACCGGACTAGCCTAAATGACGGCAAGGACAAGTTAAAACGGCCATTGCCCTACTACAACGAGTGGCTACAATGCTGCCTATTCCCCACGGAATGAGGAATCCCCTTACCCTCTCTCCCCATTCCACCCACGGTAGGAGAAAGCCCCCACCCCTCTACGGTAGAACGAATCCTCTGCACACCCCTACAGCACAGATAGCTGAAGGTTGTAACTGTTGCATGCGGTGATGAGCACGGTCCCATGGCCGGGAATATTTTCGGTAAAATTAACTACGTGCCCACTGGCGGCCAGAGCGGGTGAACCGTCGAATACTCGCAACTCAGGCTAGCCAGGATCTCGGAAAACACGGAGAACCAAAAATAGTACTACTGGTCGAGTCGAAGTCAATTTCCATATGCTAGATTACTTTGTGACGGATTTTGCGAAGTATAGACGCATGCTAAACCGATACAGCTGCGTCCCTATGCACCGTCGTCACAAAATACGTATCGACTGGAAACTTAAACTTTAATAAACAAATTCAAGCCAACATTAGAGGCAGAGTATAACGTTTGTATAGCAGGTAACGTTAGCAGGTAACGCCCTTGACAGGCATGCTATGCAAAAGTTTCTTACACTGCTAAATCATATTTTTTTCGCAACTGCTACTCTATACGAGTATCGTGCGCTCCAACTTTGCTAGACGGTGCGCGCTCCTTTTCGAGCGCTGAGAAGCAAAATCTCAGAGGTGTGTTGAACGTTTCACAAAGAAGTGCTCCTTTGGAGAACTGAGAACATGAAGCCAACGAACGTGTCGGCAATCTTCACATCAAGAGCACGGGAGGGACTATATTTCATGCATCGGCGCGTCCGAATACACGACGGGCAGAGCCGGTTGTTTGCCGCAGGTTTCTCTCGAAGCACTAGAACCTGCAACGAGTCGCCAGCAAAGCCGGCCGCCCCGGCAGTAAAAAGTGTACCTCAAAATTGATTTAATAGAGCAGCTATTATTCGGACATACAAAACAGTTTGTATAGTGAAGTAGCTGGAAGAAACAGGTTGCTGTTTGTACTTGCTTTTCTACGTTGCGAGCGTCGGAGCGACCGGCATCAATTGGTTGGCGGCAAACTTGACTAGACGCATGAAACTTACGTCCTATTTTCTACTGTGCCTGTCCCCAGCCCAAGTGTTGGTTATTTTAGCCGCACTTACTTGGACAGTTATACAGTTTGTTCGTCTGTGCGATGTCTCCCGCGCTGAGGCGAACCCGCTGACCGATTTCGGGCCGTTTCTTCGCAATACCTTCGCCAGGTCCCCCGCCTCCAATCTGCAATGCATCCACAACGGTCACGACACTAACGACGTAATTATAAAGGTAAAGTCAATGCAGCAGTAGCAATAACGATGTAAACAAACACAACAACAATAAACACGATAGTAACAACTTAACAACACAGCAACAGCAGCGACAACAACAAAGACAACAACAACGGCGAACAATAACGACAACAACAACGGCAACAACAACAACAACAACAACAACAACAACAACAACAACAACGACGACGACGACGACAACAACAACAACAAAAACAACAACGACAGCGACAACGACGACAACAACAACGGCAATAACGACAACAACAACAACAACGGCAACTAAAACAACAGCAACATTACAACTATTATTGCTACGATAGGTTCAACGAGAGGGCACCCAGCCGCAATAGCAAGAATGAGAGCGTCAAGAGAACGACCACGACAATACTCGGCCTCATCAACGACAATGCTACTACTACTACTACAACAACAGCAACATTACCAACAACAAAAACGAAGAACAGCATGGTGTAGCCACATCAGCGCTAAGAGCAGCAATCACAAGAGCCATCATCATTACACTACGCCCTGGCGGAGTGTATGTGTAGAGGACAGAGGGAGAGGAATAGTGAGAGATACTTGCCCCTCGATCTGGAGAGTTATCTATAAGAGGCGGCGGCGGCGGCAGCGCATTGCTGTAGAGCCGCCAGCAGCTCTGCGCAAAACAAGAACGTTTGCAGCCATTGTCGTCATCGGTCGTCCTTGAGCGTTACCGTACGACGACGACAACGACGACGTCGATTAGAGGCTGACGTCTTCCGACCCGACCGGCGACATCTGAGGCCGCTACAAACAATCGATTCGGCGTTGTTGCCAAAGAACATGGACAGCCGCCATCCCCCTACCCAGCACGCCAACGCAGCAGTGCACAGGTGCAAGTGTTTGATACGTTTTTACGTGCGTCCCCAAAGATGGCCCGATCACCATCATTATCAGGACCTCTTCAGCAGCACTACCGCTGATATCACCATCGGCACGGTGGCCCGTATGACGGCTAGACGCGCTGATTGAACATTGGAACGATTGAGGGGGGGCACATTGAGCCAAATATTATCATTGCGTAAGAATTGTGACCATCCGAGATCCTGCCCAACAAATTTTCAACCAGGGGGGGAGCTTGCAACAGAGCAGCCATCTTCGCTTGCGCGTTCAGCAAGCAGACACTTCTGGCGCCTCTTGGCGCAATTAATTCACAACGCATTAACGTCCTAGATGGAAAGGCGTGGGGAGATGACACAACCCCATTAGGTGGTTAATCGATTCATCGGGCCAGGTGTAGATTTTTGCCTACGTGTGCAAGTTATTAGTTGTTATATTGATGTTGTTTTTGTAGGTGTTCTTGCTGCTGTGTTTTTCGTGCCGTTGTGGTTGTTGTTGTTGTAGTAGTAGTAATTGTTGTTGTTGTTGTTGCTACTGCTGCTGCTGCTGCTACGACTGATGTTGACGTGCCGGCAACAAATTAGACGACCCCAGAAGAGAAATTACATCGCTAGGAAGCATCGCTTCCTTCTAAGGGGGGGGGGGGGGCACATCTTGTTAAATTTGAAACTATTGTGAACTGTGGCTGCACGTCACGCTGTAGCGCCAAGCAGACGCTTCAGCGTGACATTCATACAGCCAAATGCTCGCCTGTAAACGATACATAAGGTACACGACCGTTGAGGGTATGTGGCTATACGTTTCAAAGTAGCACGCGCTAGAACATTGTACACAGTTAGACTAATCATGCCAGAACAAGAGCACAAATTATTAGGTAGGGTTAATCGTTTGTCAGTCACCTGAAGTGCCAAAAGTGCAGACGAGTCGTCCCGGGGAAGTATTGTGTCAAGATTCGTATGCCTGAAAGCAGAACGTTGTAATGAAAAGTTAAAAACACACATATATGTGTATATATGCGGAAACTTACACACATATGTATGTATATATATATATATATATATATATATATATATATATATATTTTTTTTTTTTTTTTTTTTTTCTTTTTTCTTTTTCTTTGTTTGGAAGCATGTTCATTTATTTATATAACTTTATCATGTTAGCACTTTGGAGTGGACAATTGTCTCCGCGCGAACGTGTGATCACGGGTTCTTTAACCCAGGGTTAGCCCAGTTCAGCAATGTTCAACAATATATATATATATATATATATAAAGTTTAAGATACACTTTACTGGATAATATATACTTTAGCGCTGAATCTGGTATAATAAAAGGCAGCATATTAAGATGAAGGGCATATTATCTTGTAGCCACGCTGGGTGGTCTTTGTTAAAATACTTCAATAAAGTATATTTGTTAGTGAATCAACTCCTGCTGCACGTAGCTTGATTCGACAGCACTGTGTTTTTAATAGTTAGTGCAACTGGAGATGTCCTTTGGCGTAAAAGCATATTATTTTGCTATCTCTAGGGACTGGATGCGACACCTCGACGGCGAAGTTAATGCCATTAACAGCTGTAAAACTTTATGTGTGTGTGTGTGTGACTATAACATATTGCGGTGGCTTCGTAGTGGAAATTTGATTGTGATAAATTGATCCCCGGTGGATACGGGTAGCACACGGGGTAAACGCAATGCACATATAACCCCACCAGCACCTGACTATCAGGGGCCACGTGAAACGCATGGCTGCCGCATTGGGTCACCAAAAACAACATGAAGAACATGTGAGCCTTCCTTTGGTTGCTTTGAAACTTTTGATAATAATAATAATAATAATAATAATAATAATAATAATAATAATAATAATAATAATAATAATAATAATAATAATAAGCGTATTTTCGGAAATGCATAATGCGCATGGGTCGCTGGCAGCTGTCATCAATTAGTGTGGGGAGACTCACAAAGGCCGTGCGCCCCCAACCCGCAAGCTCGGAATTGCGTGGCATTTCTTCGACATTTCATATGTATCGTCTATAAGAACATAACTTGCAGTAAGGCCTTGATCAAAGCAAGCTAGTAAGTCCAGCACGTTGTACAAGAAGGCTTTCATGCTGCGAAAGCTATGCCTAAAATGCCTGGGAACAATTAATGGGGAGTGATGCATTATGAGTTTTAAAACAAAGGGCTTTGGTTTACTCTCGATTTCATCATTCCCTCCGATAATTTCGCCCTTGCCCATTGTTTACGATTGTACCCAGTCTCCCTAGCTGCGAATACTATTTGCGGTACCACTTGGATGCTATTATTAGAGCCATCCTTACAACTTAAATCTGTTTAACTTATTATTCGATTTGCCAAATGGGTTAAACAGATTTAGGAACACTCTATATATACAGCGTGTCCGGATAATCTCGCATAAGACTTTGGGGTATGGTCAAGGTGAGTGAGGAAATTATTTTTTTCTAATGAAAAGGAGAGCGAAATGAGATAATTTTTAATGCATTTTTCTTATTCGTATAGGAGTAAGATTATTTTTAATGCATTTCTCTAGGGTGGCTGTCCGCCACCCTAAAATTGTATAGGTTTACAAAATGCACGATTGTAAGAGAACGCATTACTCAATTGTCTGAATTATACCTGGCCTTAGCTAGAACATGAACTATTGTGATATTAAGAAGAATTTACTAAATTAAAGTGTTGTATTTAGACTTCCTGTTCTAGCTAAAACCAGTCATAATCCTATTCTGTACCAGACGATGTACAATCTCCAAAATGCGCCAATAGGCTTGGCTTTTCAATTGAGTAATACGTTCTTTCACAGTAGCGCATTTTATAAACTTATATTGGACAGCCACTCTCGAACCACAGCTTAGAAAAATGTTTATCCCACTCCTACACGAAACATTTCCGCTCCCCCGTTCCATTGTAAAAATTATTTATTTCATCGAGCTATGACCCATATTGACTATGCCCCAAACATGTAGACGAGATTATTTGACATTACCCGGATATATATATATATATATATATATATATACATATATATATATATATATATATATATATATATATATATATATATATATATACAGGTACAGCTTGGTGAAATTAAGCGAGCCACACTTTCTTACGAAGAAAGAGATTAAAGAAGGAACGACAAATTATCTAAGCTACTGAATAAAGAAACCGCATCAATAGAAGATAAAAGGCGACGCAGGACGCAAAGTTAACTGACGAGGGCACCATGAACTACCTAAAAAAATAATTTGTGCGTCTGAATACTAGATATAGAACTACTAAAGGAGATAAACAAGCTCAATTTGCGTGAAATGGAGCAGCCTAGGGATGGAGGTGGGAACGGGACATAGAAAGATAGGGTCGAATAAGGAGTGCTCTGCCTTCGATGTCAAACAGAAGAGGACAGAGTAGTGGCATAAATTGAGGACGTAGTGACACTCAAAGGTCTCAAAACGAAAGTACCCGCGCAAAGTAATTAAATGTACCAAGTTTGTACAGACAAGCCCCGACTCCCCGGGGGGTGTCCGTGTCATGAAGTTTCTATGGGGCCTCGGGCAAAGGACGCCATGAAGCTGCAGTATTTAAAAACAATGAAGCCATATAGCTCATTAGCAGTTGAGGCGAGACGGCGGCAGCTCAACGCCACTTGCTCGTAATTGCGGTGAACCTGGAGAAGATCATCAGCATAAAGCTTATATGTTATCGAATCAGGTATAACGTTTTTAAGATCTAAAATAAATATGCAAAATAAAAGTGGGCCGAGGCTTGATCTCTGGAGTTCCCAGGGATCAAGCTTCGGCAAATCAGTGCCGAAATGTGCAGTACTGTGTTTAAAGGGAGCCCATACCTACAAGCTGCATGGGGAGGCTATCCCTATATTAAATAGCATTAGGGACCTCGGGGTTACGGTGACACCGGAACTGGATTTTAGCACTTATATAACACAAGTTATCCGACAAACTTCTCTTATATCTAGTACAATATTTCGCTGTTTTATAATTAATGATTGCAATTTTTACATAAGGCTTTATAACAGTTTAGTTGTTCCTAAGTTTACGTATTGTTGTGAGGTTTGGCGGCCTTATTTAGGCAAATACATTGAAGCAATGGAGCGTGTACAGAGGAAGTTTATTCGTCGTGTCTCAATAAGGTGTAACGTTGCTAAAAGCTCCCTTGTGATAAGCCATATTGGGGAGCTGCAGTCCAGAGCGGACTATCGCATGTACAATCGAATTATAAAATCATCAAATTTATCTAAATTTTTTACAATTCGCGTGAACAATCTTAGAAGCGGTAACACCATCACGTCTAAACAAATTGCAAAGACGGATCGCGTGAACAACATGTTTTCGTGGCGGATGGCTAGGGCACTGAGAACTTAAAATACTTGCGGTGCAAATGTGGGCACACAAGTAACTCGACTGTCCTATGAATCTAGGTAACGGTTTGTGAAATGTAAATATTGTAATATGTTCCCTTTGACAAAATAAAGGTGCGTTTGAATTGAATTGAATTGAATTGAATAGAAGTCTATTGAAACTAGAACTCTAGGGGTGCTACAAGCCGCAATGGGAAAGGCCACCGGGCTGAAAGGTGGGGAGAGGAACTAGTGGTGCATGTCACTGATAAGAAGCGAATAGCACCTCTTCTACGAGTTATAAATCTGTTGCAAAAAGGTCTGAAACGGAAGGGGAAACTTGAACATGTATACGAGGCTCTTTGGCAACGTCAACCGGGAGGCTGGAAATCGGGCTACGAACAGGGCTTGGCCATTATTGGGCAGTAGAGCAGGTCAATGGTTAACCTGGGTCGAGGCGAATGAAGTGGCAGTCTTTTACAGCTGCTATTTTTCACAGAATAAGGACCTAAGGTAATTGGAAGGGTTTCCAACGAAACCTGCAAATCGCGTGGGTGGCCAAGGTGCTTGTTACCAGTCGGGACTTTAATGCCGCCAACACAGCATGGAGAGCCGGCACATATCCACAGAAATCGATAGCCAAGAAAAGCCTACTAATATTTAATGATGGAGAAACTGCTACTTTTTCAAGAGGAAACTAGATAGCTTTTATTGGCCGGATTCTGGTCACCAAAACGGTGTTTTCTACGATAGGGGAATGGGGCGTTGCAGCGAAGAAGGAGACCTTAAATGATCACAGGTACATCTGTATTAAGCTCTGATTACCTAACTGACCCACAACATCAATGAGTCCATTGGCAGATGCGTAAACTTGACGCGGATATCCTGAGGGCTAATTTAGTCAAAGTCTGTAGCCGGCTTACGGAAAGCCAAGTGGACAAGCATCAGCTCGCTGCCATGCTCAGCGGCATGCGAGAAAGGGGGCATCTTGCACCGGTGCAAAGGCCGCCGGACACCCAAAGTCCTGATGAAATGAAGGGATCGCCGAGGCAAGAAAGGCTTGTGCTAAGCTTCAAAGGATTTACGCAAGGCCGAAATCGAGGGGAGAGCGGGCTAGACGAGGCAGGCGTAGGACGAGTCGACTCTCACTTGGCCGAGTACAATACCGCCCGATTGAGGCTCCAAGGACTTATTGCTAAAAGACGCCAGCGTAAAGAGAACTGAAAGATGCGATGAATTGTGGCATGTGGGACGTGCTCTACCAGATCATCATGACGAAACTTCGAAAAATTAGGTTTTTAAAGTTGCCGTCAAACGTGCTGCTCGAGACAATCATTGCTTTCTTATCGGTGTAGCCCTAGAGAGGCTATGAAAAGTTCCCGGTTGCCCTAGAGGATATACCGAAGGTAACGTTAAAAGAAGTCATGGAAAGGGCCTCTGGCCGACGGTATACCGATTCGTTAAGAGAAGAAACTCAGATCCTCTCAGGTCTCAAAACCTCAGATCAGAAACTAGGACTGGTTCCTCTGTCTATAGACCCATGTGCTTTCTCGACACCTTGTGAAAGGTTCTGGAGGTCGTTGTGACTAATAGATTAAACAAGAAGATCGAAATTAAGAAAGCTTTTTCAAACGCCCTATATGAAAGAGTTACCATTGGAGGCCTTGGCAGAGTCCTGGAACGAGCAATTCGTAAAACCACGAACACTTTAAAGACGACAGAATTTGTACTTTTGATCCTCTTGGCCTCCTTCTATATAATGAACTGAAAAAACGGTTAAAATCGCTAAAGGGGAAGGGAATATCTGCATACTTCTGCCGAGTGATTTCATCATATATGGGTAAACAAAATTTTATTGCAGTGTGCAGGGCTAATGCTTTCTCCTCTGAAATCTGGTCTATGACGGGGCTAATCACTACCTTGAAAGGGCCGAGCTTTAGGCCTTCGCGGGAAACCTGACATCGGTGGTCATGGCGAGGACGGAAGCGGCCCAACAGGATTTTATCGATGTTGGCGAGGTAAATGGACCGCAAGTATCTGACGCTCTCATCGGATAAGACCGAGACACTGTATTGAACAAGCCAGAAAAATAAAGGGAGCTAACCTTATAATGGCGGGCTTACTAGAAATTAGAAAACACGGGAAGTACCTTAAGGTGATCTCACCTAGATCTCACCAGGATCAGTAGTGCCACTATCGCGACCTGGCAAGAAGAATGCATGCAAGTTATACCCGGGGTAATCAAGGGGAGCTAATCGAGTGGAAAGTGCGATATGGGGCCTTGGGACGTAGTGACTGCCGATACGAGGAGTTTACCTACTCTACAACTCAGTTTCTGACCGGTTACGATTAGTTTCTGAGGTTAATGATTGAGATAAAAAGACCCCAAACCCACATAGATGATGTGTAGGCGGGTGACGTAGAACACACTATCCAATACTGCAAATCTCTTTGAGAACGTGACGATATGTACGATAAAACGTTTGCCCCGACAAATACTACATTACAACAAATGAGAACCGCATCGTTTCGGCAGACGTAAATAGTCGTTAAACTAACAGCGCCCGGTTAGGGACGGTGGGAGTAGCACAGGCACTTAAGGTAGCCAAACCGGTTTAGCCACTTAAAAGCTGAACGCGGAAGCCACCGCTGCTACAAAATAAGTTTCAACATCGTGCTACAAGGGCAACGATATGTTTAATGAAAAAAAATGAAAAAACATATATACAGGGTGTTGCAGGAATATTTGAAGCGCGATATACAGAATTGTAGAGCTCGTTAAAGCAAATATTTTTTCCAATGGAACATGGTCTCTGAGAAGTCTTGTTTCGGAGTGAGAGCGAAATTTCTACAATTTGTGACACTAGTGTTTTTGCCCGACATAGGAGCACAAAATGTGCTGTTGCGAGACAACCAGTCTTCCTAGACAGAGACTAAGCACACCATCGTGTTCGTGATAAAATTCTGCTCCATCTGAGGAATATGCAAGGCCGGTCAGAAGACGCGACATGGTCGCTTAGAAGTGAATTCGCCAAAAATACAGTTCTTTATTAGCATTCACGCCAAATACTTTAGAATCATAACCCTACAACCACTCACAGCGCTCAAAACGGACATATTCAGCCAATGCGCAATTCATGGCGATCATTTGGTACCAAACATGTGTCAATGCGAGCTGTGGTTGCCAAGTAATTACGATTTTTCGGCGGGATGTCCAGATTAAGGGCATGTAAAATGACTGTGTGGCGACGTTCACTACCGCCGACGTGTCGCGCGACAGCCGCAGCGCGTCATTTTTCATGCACTTAATCTGGACATCCCGCCGAAAAATCATAATTACTCCGCAACCACAGCTCGCATTGCCATAAGTTTGGTACCAAAATGATCGTCATGAAATGCGCATTTGCTGCATATGTTAGCTTTGAACACGTGGGTGGTCGTAGGGTTATGATTCTAAAGTATTTGGTGTGAACGCTAATAAAGAACTTTTTTTTTTTTTTTTTTAGATTTTTCCGTAAGGCAATTTAATTAATTTTTGGCGAATTCTCTTCTAAGCGACCATGTCGCGTCTTCTGACCGGCCTTGCATATTCCTCAGATGGAGCAGAATTTTATCACGAACACGACGGTGTGCTTAGTTTCTGTCTAGGAAGACTGGTTGTCTCGCAACAGCACATTTTGTGCTTCTATGTCGGGCAAAAACACTAGTGTCACAAATTGTAGAAATTTCGCTCTCTCTCCGAAACAAGACTTCTCAGAGACCATGTTCCATTGGAAAAAATATTTGCTTTAACGAGCTCTACAATTCTGTATATCGCGCTTCAAATATTCCTGCAACACCCTGTATATATAACGCTAATACTATTTCATAATAATTATATAGAAATCGGCATAATATAGTCAGTATATCCACTAGCAAATTTGCAAGAATCTAAAAATCTTAGTTTTAAAAAAGCAAAACAAGGAATCACTCTAAGGTTTAAGCCCCAGACAAAGACAAGCCGACACGCCAGGGCGTGGCTACGCGAAGTTTAATTACAAAAGGCACTTAAAATGTAGTGGTATATATATATATAATTTTAATATGATGACGGTTGGGATAAAACTGACACAATAAGAAGGTTGCTGACTCAGTAACAACACATTATGTGTCTGAACTGATTGTAACGTGTTGACAACGATCAACAAGATGTCGAATAAACTGTAAGCTACACGCAGCCAAAGTCGATCAAACGGGACCGTGCTTAGATAATAGAACGTCTCAACTCACTTGGAGAACGTGTTGCGCGCATAGTGCATAATCGAGTCGAAGTCGTAGGGCAGGCCCAATGAGTTGACATCTTCCTCCGTCAATTTGTTGAAATTGTACTCCTGACCTGAAAAGCAATATAAATATGCATCTTCAATCCCGAACTTATATATATATATAAATAAACTTTAGAATGACAAACATTTGCACTGGAATAATCTACACGGTTTTTCGTTCTCAAGCCTTTGTAGATTGCAGCCGTATCTATCAGTCGTGACAGAGACCCCTACCTACCCGTCTCTCCTGACTGTTCGAGCAACACAGCAATATATATATATATATATATATATATATATATATTGCTGTGTTGCTCGAACAGTCAGGAGAAATATATATATATATATATATATATAGACATATAAATATACGCTATTATGTCAAACATTCCTACAAACACGTTTCGCTCACGTAAACACTGTCTTTATGAATTATATGGCATTGTTTCTGAAAGAGTTTCACAAGAGTGCGGGTCGATATATGATCGATCGTAGCTCACGCGTCAGTCAGCCGATATGGCTTGACCATATGCGAATGTGGTCGAGTGTCGACGCTTCACCGATGGTGACACGATTAGAGCATCTGACAATAGGGGACTACAAATCCGTATGGCCATAATAGAAGTGGCAGTAATAAAAATAATAATTATAATTTATAATCGTCGAATACACAGCCTAACTCAATAAATCATGTGCAAACTCTTCCTGTTCCCCGATTATTATTTATGCGTTTTGTACCGCTTTGATCTCGTCCTAGTTTTAATAAACAGCTTTCCGACGCCTTCCGGTCTGGAACTGCACACACACACATATATATATATATATATATATATATATATATATATATTTGTTGGCGTTTTTAAAACCACGGCACTATGTGTGGGACTCACAAACCCACTAAAATGCAATCATCTTTTTTGCCTTTTGTCGGGGGAGGCCGCACTACTCTCCATTCGAGATTATTTTACCTGGCCAATTTATCTCGGCATAAAGACTGCTCGGCTTTATGCGGCAGTTGTCTTTGCTTCGGAGACTATATATATATATATATATATATATAAAATCTTATTTCTGAGAGCGGCAGGTTGGTGAAGTTTAATAGAAGGTTATATATGAACGCTTTCAAAAATAAGCTTTAGGAAGATGAATAATAGAGCACACTACACCATAATTAAGGTAAACAACCTATCTAATCTGAGACTCATTGGTCCGGCATTAGCTCGATAAAACCTTCGATAGATTGGGTATTTTCCGCCAACCTGTATGCAAAACTTTGTGTAGATTACTAACGTGGGGTCGGGCTCTTGTTATTTTGGCTATACGAAGATATCTAGTTCGTTAGATTATTGTTATGGCAAATTGGTGTTTGCCTGAATATGTGTGTCGAAGGGTTTTAGTCCACATATCGTAATACCAGAGATTATGTTTAGCTCTACGGACTTTATTAGTTTAATTAGACTTATGATCTAATCAGGTATTAAGCTTAAATATCATCACCACAAATATATCATATGGCAGTGTCATCTTTGTATTTGAACTTGCACATGAGCTGTGTTATGTTTTCATCTATTCCGAACGAACCCGAACGGTGGCTTGCTTGTCGCATAAGTATGCAAACGTATCAAATCGCATTCCTAGAAATCTCGATCAAATCGAAGTCACACAATTATGAGTTGACGCGTTAACGGTTATAGAATAGCGTAATGCTCAACAAACGTGACTAATTGTGACCAGTCACAAACCTTGAATTCTTGTTTTCGTTATCTGCCAAAAGCATACATAAAATGTACAGTGTGCATGAACCGTGCACGGAAGCTTTTAACCAACACGTATTTAAATAGGAGACCAAGGTAATGTTTTATGAGACGACCCAGTGCATGGAAGAGTCGCAATCCTAAAAAACAAACACCTGAAGAAAAAACTCGTTGCCCAGAGTTCTTACATAAAGTACTATGCACGAAAAAAAATGTTTTATGAAGTTTTTCCCAGAGGGCTTGTGCAAACCCGGTGGGTGACAATGTGATTTGAATCACCTTCAACGGAGCGAGTCAACAGGCCTGTTGCCGCAAACTTAGGCGTCAAGATAAAATCGACGCACATGTGTTAAACTAATGACTAGCTCATCAAACTACGTTGCCGATACCGGTGTGCCTTTCGGACATTAAGCGATGTTGTTTGAATATGCACTGGCCCACTCTCTCTCTCTCTTGCGTAATTAAGAGTCAACAGAGTTGTTGCTACCATTGGTGGCCATTGTTAATGTTGCTAATGTTGACGTTATAACATGTCTGCCGTTTTGTTTCCTGTACAGACTTTTCTGTTTCCTTCCTGCCCTTTAACGCCGGTGGCAGTTTGTTCTGACCCGCCTGACTGGTGAGCACGATACCGGGATTGGACCGTACCGTATGCGATGCCATGACGCGTATTGTAATTACTATGTATGCAGCGTCGTGCATCGTCACGCCGACGCCTAAGAAGAAGAAGAAGAAACACCAAACCGAGACACAACACAAACCTGGACTGGACAGGGTGAGTGCGGCTGTGGCGGCGGGGCGGCAAGAGAAAGGCAACCTAGACTAGAGAATGAAGCTCATTCAATTCAAACGACACGCGCCGAACGTCGACTGCTGGAAGCCGGTGGTTCTGCCGCTATAGGCAGAGCCTTTTCGGCAAGGTTACTGCTGCCGCCGCTGCTGCTGCGGCTAGCTGTCACCGAAGGGTGTTCGGGAAACAGCCCAACGCCCCGCCCCGCTCGTCCTTCGCCGGACGACGCACCCCATCTGGACGCAATCAGCGGATTGCGTCTGACGTCAGACGACCTCTGTCGAACTCACACAGCCCAACGAGATACAACAAGATGCAAGAGCAGGCGAGAAACGGACAGCTGTTCTGTTGGCTCGTTTCCGGCTTAGACGCGTACGATGCTGGCGCTACAGTTGAAGTTAGTATCGCTTCGGCTGGTGCACGGCCGCTGCTGTTGTTGTTGTTGCAGTTGTTGTTTTTATTGTAATTGTAGTTGTGGTTGCTGCTGCTGCTGTCGTTGTTGTCGTCGTCGTCGTTGTTGTTGTTGTTGCTGCTGCTGCTGCTGCTGCAGTTGTTGTTGTCGTTAGTGTTGTTGTTGTTGCAGTTTTGTTGTTGTTGTTGTTGCAGTTGTTTTTGTTGCTGCCATTGTCGACTTCTTATTGTTGTTGTTGTTGTTGCCGGCGATTGTTACCAAAGCACGAAGTACACCCGCGCACCTTGTTTACCTCGCGTCTCAACTAAGAGAGCGAGCGGGTCAACGCGCCACATTGAACTATCCAGCAGGCCTGGCCATGGTTTGCCTCGTCGTTATCATGGCCGTGTGTGCTCGGCCGGTTCAGAAGATGCCGCAGTCTTATAGCCGTCGCTAGCGGCTCCTATCCTGCTCTGGCGGTCTCCATCATCCGATGCGTATCAGAGCGCCACCGCATAATTATATATATATATATATTGCATCTCCGTCAACGAATACGTCGTTTACAACGTTCGATACGTACATATATGTTCGGCCTACGTTCGTGCTGATGATTCACGTATTGGGAGAGGGTTAGGGGTGGTGGGGATAGGCTGGCTAAATTGTGCTATGACTGGCGAACTCGTTCGTATCCTGTCATATAGAGTCACTTGCAGAAAATGCACGACGCGGATAGATGCTATGCTGTGCTTGAAACGACGCACGGATACTGTCGCAGCTTGTCGCACCAATGCCACAAGTCTGTATAGTCGTCACATGTATGCGTTGTTTCCAGTCTAGTCGCCGCATAGGAGTAGTGGAAAATGCGCACAGTACTTATTTATGTAGTTTTGATTATGTGTGATTACGAATTATGAAGTCCGTACACATGCAAGCATGTATACATACATTTATACGTATATATGTCTAAGGCAGGGCCACTTCATAGTTGAGGAGGAGGCAATCCTTAGCTTTATCCGCCGCTTGACATAACGTGTGTATGCAACACGCACATATATATATATATATATGATATATATATATATATATATATATATATATATATATATATATGAGATATACAAAAACGGGGTAGAACTTAGCCGCATGTGTAGATACATATGGTTATACAGACACATACATACATACATATGTGGCTTTCGTATAAGAGGCTATAAGACGTGATATGATGGGGTACTGCGCAGCAAGCGCTCGTTGGGCGACTCGCAACTCGCGTGCCCCACAACCGACGAACGGTGGGGCCGGCACGGGCGGCGGTGGCACGACCATAAGTCACAGCATATTAAGGCGACGGCAAATGGCGGCAACGGAGCCGGCAAAACACCGTCCTGCGGTCCTGGTACAGTACTGTACTGGTGGTGGGGGTAGTCGTAGTAGTAGTAGTAGTATTACGGCTCGTTACTGTAGCTCTAGTCAACGTCGTAGGAATATATATATATATATATATATATATATATATATATATATATATATATATATATATATATATATATACATATATATATATATATATATATATATATATATATATATATATATCTATATACATAAGCCATAAGTCGAGTAATAGATGCCATGGTAGGACGCACAGCAGCGGTAATAGATGCTGTAGTGGTGGTTGTAGTTGTAGTAGTAGTAGTAGTAGTATTAGTAGTGAGATGACGAAGAAGATAAATGACAACAACAGCTCATTTATTCATCACCGAGTGGCAGCGAACGAGCGGCGGCGGCACAAGTCGGCGACCAGCGGCGCGTCCAGGTCTAGGCACGTAAGATCATCGACAACTAACTGTGGCTATCGCCAGAAGTCAACATAGAAGTCAGTGGCTGGCCTGACCGGCCGCCATCGACAGGATGCCTGACGACGAAACCACAACTACCTCTTTCTTTTACCGTACGTATATCTATATCGGAATCAGACCAGGCCGATCACTGCTAGTAGTAGATTGGGATCCAGCAGCAGCAACGTTTTGGTGTCGCATCGCCGCTAGCAGTACATTAATTCATCAATATAGTACATTCGTTCATTAATACAAAACATGCATTCATTAATACAGTACATTCATTCATTCGTTCATTCATTAATTGCAACGCGCGCAGCCAATTCCTGCTTTGCCTCTACCCCTATTGCTGCGGGGTATCGTAGCAACAACCTACGGTACGACGAAGGCGAACGCCTAACGTTCGTACGTGCATTCGTATGTGAGCTCTCTCTCTCTCTCTCTCTCAGTACCGAAACGAAGCCGGGTTGTTTATGTTTGTATGCTGTCCGTTGTTGTTTTGGCCACTTGATCGAGCTGCTAGCAAAGCGCACTTACTACGGGGGGTGCTGCTGCTACCATTATTAACGCGGCTGCTATGGTTTGGCGACTACGGCGACATTTCACCCTTCTGCTTTCTACCTAGCACCACAGCAACTTGATTGAACTAGCTAATTAGCTGGCGAGCACCGGTTTGATGCGATACGACGGTATTTCTTTTCCCTTTTCCTTTTTACTTCTTCGCTTTTGTTTCTTTTTTTGGTTCGCCAACTTGCGCGCACGCATGTATGTATGTTTTATATATGTATGAATGTACGTCATTGCGTGCCATGCATGTATTACCGTGATGTATTCAATTCGACGCGTACGTGCCCATGATTCATAACTTAGGTAAGGCAGGCTCACGACAAAGTGAGAACGCCTCTGTGAGGCTTTACCGAGCAAGAGTGCGTAGAGCCAATTTCCAACTGCTCCCATCTCACATGGTAAGATCAGCCATTAATCTGTCTCAATTAAATTAGCGCTGTGACGACCTGAGGTACCATTGGAAGATACATAAAAGTATGTAAGATTCTACAAAGATGTTAAGAACGACTGACAACATGGCAGAGATGAGTGGTTTTGGTTTTAAGTAATGCGAACGCGCGTAATGCAAGGCTCTGGGAGACTACAAGTAAATTGTGTATTAAGCAAAAAAGAAGTCTACGAGTGCAGGTGCAAATACAGCAACCTACTTGACTCACCCAGCTATTACGCGCGAAGACAACGATTAGAATACAAACAATTGCATGCTGCGGAGCAGGGGCAGGACATATGGCAGACAACAGATGTCAACATAGCCCTGCTTGATCTCTTTGGCCTGGGTTATCAGACACTATATCTCTCTCTAGTGGGTAGCACCTTAAGAAGGAGTTAACAAAATTGAATGTTTTAGAGAATGCAGACTGGTCGTCAGCGCCACGAAGGAAACAAGAGATGTGTCTCTCGCACTAGAGTAGGATGGTCTTTAAGACGAAATACGTAGAAGATGTAACAGTGTCAGATATCTATATAATATTGACCCCGAAAAGTCAATAAAACAGAACATTATCCAAAGCGAGGCAACGATTGGGACAAAAGATTAGGCTAAGTTGCAAAACCAAGCCGGACAAAGCCTGAGAGATGGATCGCTCTGACCGACAACAGGCTCCAAAAAGATGGTAGGTCTTATACTTACAGTACAAATAAGACTAAATTGGAGTAGAAGCGTTGCTGTTAAATTTAAAAGAATGGGCGCCTTGACAAATGCATTACTACAAACCATGGCAACAACCACAACGATTTATAATATAACTTGCAAATGGTCTCGACATGGACAGCGACAGCGCTCTTTAATTGTAAGATATCGCTAATTGCAACTTACGGAATGTAAATTATATGGAAACCCTTGGAAAGGAAAACTTGAGGTTAATTGACAAAATTATATTCTTGTTTAGTAATCTAGTTTTAGTACTATCGGAATCATTCGAACTAAAGGAACAGAAATGTTGCAATTTTAGAACAGGCGTCGTAATGACAGCATCATTCATGGTATTACTTTTACAGAGTACACTCAAACTAGATTGAAAACAAAAATAAAATAAGTTGTCGTGCAAAAATGTGCAAGGGGCGGAGGGTTCCCAGCGGGTCTTGAGAGCAAAAAGTAGGTACTTAGCGACTGCGATCCCGGTTTATGGCTTCCACGACAATCTGTGTTAAACGGAGAGTTTTCACATACCGCAAAAATAACTGTAGATGTAAAAGCTGCTGGTGCCACTGTGATAAGTATCACGCGGCCAGCGGTAAAGCTTAATAGACGTTATGATTAAGATGTAGCTGTGTAGTAGATGTATTGATGGTATTACAGCATGGGTGTTAATAAATAAACACATAGCAACATGGCAACGGTGATTACAACTAATACCAAGCTACTTCTGGTGTCAACTGTAAAACTTCAATTTAGTGTATTGGTAAAAAGTTCCGTGAGTAAGTCGTAGGTTGCAATGTCGAGGGCAAAATAGAATTTACGAAAAACTTTTTCCCAGGACATTTAGAAGGCCATCAGAAGAGATAAGTATTCAGCAAAATTATATTTTAAATTGTTTCTGGAAACGTTTTACAATCCACTTGGCTGCTCCCAGAGGAGGCCGTAGTCACCTGTGTGCACGGGTCTCGCGACCAATTTTTGATTGCAATTTTTTATCACCAGGTGTTAGGTTTACACTATGATAGATGAAAGTGATTGCTGCTCGCTATGTAACTACATGCTCACTAAAATTGTTTGCTAGTATACTGGATGGTCTCTTGTAGGCTGATTCCTGCGATCTACCATATAATGAGTCTGTATGGAAAATTTCTTGCAATACGCAAAGAAGTCTTGGATTCGACGTGTACGGTAGACCTGGGAAGATCTGCGCCTTGAGAGTTTCCCGATTGGCGCCGCAGAAGACAATAGCGGTCTGGCTGCAAGCCAAGTGAGGGCGGTTTAGAGTTACATACGCAGAGTAGTGATGCTATGTTGCTGCGTAACGAAGATCACGCTAACTGTTGCAAAAGTGAATTCTGGCCAAAGAACAGCCTGTTTCGTTGTTCGGTCGTTACGAAACAATGGTTAAGAAAAGTCTTATCGTAGCCTTAACGATGGTTAAGAAAAGTCTTATAGCCTAGCACTCCAGGTATTCGTAAATAACTGATCAGTTCTAGAACCACAAGTGAAGATGCAAGCGCACCTTTGCCAACCGCTCGAGTTTGCTAAACTTTTTTCGCATCTGGGCCTTTAGGCTCATCACAAGAGGACGACGTTCACAGCGCATATAAACTGAATCGTACGGACGGCTTTTTTTTCAAGGAAGGCAGGCATATATATGTTACCACACGGACACCCAATTAAACTAGCATTTAAGATAGCCAATCAACATGGTACGATCAATACTATACACTTCTCCAATTAAAGCGCCCAGGTTTGGCGCACGAGAGCAGGAAATGTCTCGTTTATTACAAGTAGCAGCCTACGTGGATAGATGAAAATACGCTGAACGATGATAGAACGCTAGCAAAAAGGCACTGGAACTGATAGCATAATGGGCGGACGTCTATTCTATTCGTCCTGCCTATCCCAGCGCCTGCTGAAACTTGTTTCGGCGAAAACGGAACTTATCCTGTTGGCGATTGGTGGAAAGCATTACCGAGATATGAACCTCCAACTGAACGGGTGCAGATTACCTCTCAGAAGAAGGCGAGCTACTTTGGGGTCTCATTTCGCCAAAGGCACCGCGAGACAATGTAGCAAAGAAAGCTAACAAGCCAGGGGCAGGTCCTGCTAGACTAGTGCCGGATACAGGCGAGCGAGCGATTGTTCTATATGCTGCACCTGCCTAGGAGACGGCGATTAGCTCAAAGAAGAACAGGAAACGGTAGAGGAGCCCTCAACGCACGCTTGCAGGGCAGGTTTATATATATATATATATATATATACCTGCTCTGCAAACTCTAATCAAGCGTATGCTGGGTGGTTCTCAAGCGCTTCCTGTTCTCTGCAAACGTTTGGAAAAACAACAATGACGTGGGCGACCCGTCGTGCAGAATGTTTGGTACTCGTTACAACGCAACACCTCTCCATATACTTCCATTTACACCGACCGGTAATTTACACCGACTCGATTAGGCATATGCAATGAAGCTACTAATCCCTCTTTTTATTCATTCTCGGAAAAAAGTATGTGGGATCTCTTTTCAATTCAATTAAGTTTATTCAATTCAATTAAGTTTATTCAATTCAAATTAAATTAATAAAGATGCACTTCATGTATGAGGTTGTTCTCATAATCCTTTATGTCTGTCTTCACTATCTTCCTGCGAGAAAGTCGTGCAAAGATTTATGCTCTAGTGCTGCGCCTTCCACTGAATAGTAGAACCTTGGTACATACACCTCTGCATGCAGAACCGGTGCACAACTGGTTCTATTCCTTCTAAGAAGCTGTACTTGAACATACCAGATGACGGCGTACAATGTGTTTGGTGTATATGAAACAGCATATAAACGAAGTAGTACGGAGGGCTCTTGTCTCTGTTTTTCATGGGGAGGCAGACAATGCTCAAAGGCTGTCCGTTTTCTCAGCAGTGAGGCTGAGAGCTTTTTGCTTAAGATTGAGAGTGCATTTTGTGTCGATGCGAGCGAAGAGGCGCTTTTTGTCATCTCATGTGAGGCTGTCCACCAAGCACTGAAACAATCTGGTTATGCCGCGTACAGCAGCATACAAATGTTTTTATCTCGGAGTGAGTAGCTACGATCAAACAGACCAGACAGGGCGGGGGTTTGAGTGTATTCATTAACCTGCACTGTTACTAGGACCATAGATATAGTACGCATCGGTTTTACTCGCCGTATAATCAAGCACTGCCTTTCACGAGAAGTGCGAGTTGATTGAGACAGATGTGAGGACAATTGTATGCATGAAGTGTAATGTTATACTCAATTTGCGATTTGTGAGTCTGCTTCGATAGTTGAACCTCACGTCTTAAAGGACAACTCCATGTTGGCGTAAATTACAGGAAGTATACTAAGAAGTTATGTATAAACGAGTGCCAAATAATCTGCACTGTTTTCCAAAATCTTGCAGGGTATTATATATATCGGTAAAGTTTTCCACCAATCAATGGGATAGCTATCGTTTTCACCAGAACAAGTTTCAAGAGGCGCCTGGATAGACAGGGCGAATATAACAGGCGTTCATCCGTTCCGCTATCAGATCCAGTGTTTTTTTTATTTATTTCAGCGTTCTATCTTAGTTTCGTTTCATCTATCTCCCTACTAGGAAGTTGTACTAAATTGTCCACGTCCAAGCTGCTACTTGCCGGTGGCAGCCTTAAACTGAGACATGTGTGTTGAGCACAACCATATAGCAGTGGTTCGTCGCTTTACGCTTTCCTCGGTAGTCCGTCGTAAAGAGCGGCGGAAAGCTTCACGTTAGCCGGACTTAACGCGCAAGATGTTGGTTAGAGCTGAACTGACGTTAAGGTAAAGTTGGTGACGGGACTGAGAGATTCCCTCGGCACCCTTCGAGCGGCCGCGGTTCGTTTCCCCGTGGCGGGGAAGGACGGCTACGTTGTCTCGCTTCGGTCGTTCATTTGGCTACTATCGAGTGTTTACGCTTACGAAAGACAGGCAGAAGAACGGAGTATACGGCCGGTTTTCCTCGGGCTTTCATCTTTACCCCGCCGTTCCTCTCCCCTGCCACAGAAGTGGCCATTAACAGAGACATACCGCATGATCCAAGCATCGCGGTGGGGTGAGGTATATGATGATAATGATGGTGCTTCGTTGCTGCTGCCGCGGCTGTTGTTGATTATGACGACGATCTATATGGGAGCTTTGCTAGCTTCAGCAGACTATTTTTGATGCGGTTGCGGTAGAGCACACAGATAGATTACGGACAGATAAATGGACTTCATCTGTCTGCGTACTTCGCTAGAGAGCGCCTAGAGATAGATAGATAGACGAACAGAGAAATGGACCTCGTTGTTCTGCCTTCTGTCGCATTGGCGCCGCAGGTGTTGTTGTTGTTGGTGGTGGTGATGGGTATCATCGACTATGGCTGAAGCAGCAGCAGCAGCGGCAGCAGCTGTAGTCCCAGTGTTGACTGGCCACCTCCGCGACAGCCTCAATGGCGCCCAATGTAGTAGAAATGCGGGTGGTGGTTAGTCATTTATCATCGCAACTGCTCAGCTAGATACACACACAGTAGAGTCTCCGCATTGTAGCCGGACGCCAAACAGTGCTCGTTTCGGCTAGTGGATTGAGCCGTGGCTCGGCCTCCACCACGGCCTGCTTGTATCGAGGAGGTGGCCGTCATCACAACCTGCCTATCATAGGTATGCAACCCTGTGCAAAATGGTCGAATCACATTCACACACACCCACGCATCGATCCCGGTCGAAACACCTGATGTCAGTTTCACTTAAGCTTTTTAGACATTCGAATAATAATAATAATAATAATAATAATAATAATAATAATAATAATAATAGTTTGAAGAAGACGGGGGACTGGCACTGAATGCTTCAAAATGTGAGATTACCGCTGTCGGGGACTCGTTTCAGGAGAGAGAGGAAGCAATCCAGGAAATCACAGAAATACTTCCTGACATCACGCGAGTAGAGGTAAACAACTTAGAAGTTTTGGGGGGCCCCGTGAAGCAAGATGGAATTTCGCATACACTCTCTAGGAAGCCCTTACCAAAATTCGTCCACGACTGACACGCTTGCATCCTCAGGCCGCGCTGTGCATTTGGAGATATAGTCTGGGGCCTTCAAATTTGCTTGTGGGGTCTTCAAAATTGCTATAGTGTGCTCTAAAGAATTAACCGCGTATGATGACGTCAGCAGAGATATAATTAGTGAAGTCCTAAACGTCAATTTGGAAGACAACACCTGGCAGAGAGCAAGTCTCCCAATACGTGAAGGTGGTCTGGGAATACGAAGTGTTATTGACCTAGCTCCTGTCTGCTACGCTGCTTAACTGATCCGATTTGGTCCGGTCGCAGCCTCGTTAGTGGAGGAGGCAGTTCGACCACAAATAAAAAATGAAACTAGTAAAGCGCGGGACACCATTAGAACCATGCTGGACCCGGGGCCTTTGGAAGAATATCCCAGCCAATATAACCTCGATGAGCTCAAAAGCAAAAAAAAGAGCAGGGAGATCTTAGAGGAGCTTGTTACCCAGAGAGACCGCGCCGTATTCTTAGAGGCACAAGATAACTTCAGTGGGGGTTGGCTTAAATCCTTACCCTCACCTCAGCTCGGCACCATGCTGGATTCCAACCATTTCCGCATGATGTCAGCACTTAAAATCGGCGCCCCTGTCTGCGAGCCGTTTCAGTGCAAACTGTGTGGAGAGACGGTAGATTCCAGTGGCCTACACCCATTGAGTTGCCCGAAGAGCGCCGGTAGATCCTCCAGACATGCTGAACTAAACAAGGCGATTATAAGGTCTCTTAGGAAAGCCGGTATACCATCTACACTTGAACCGAGAGGTTTAGTGTCCGCTGGCGAAGAAAGACCTGATGGGGTTACCATTGCATTATGGTCTCATGGGAAGTCCCTTGCTTGGGATGCAACGGTTTCGTGCACCACCGCGGCTTCCTATTTACACCACAGCTCAGTTGAGCCGGGGTGGGTGGCAAAGCATGCGGAAGCCAGAAAACGCGTTAAATACACTGGACTGGAAACAAGATATACTTTCGTGCCTATTGCCATGGAGACGCTAGGACCAATCAGCAAGGGAACCGAAGCATTTCTCAAAGATTTGAGTACGCGAATTCAGGAGGTCACAAGCGACCAAAGAGAGGGTTGTCTTTGGCCGTTTGCAGAGGAAACGCGGCATCTATTTTAGGTGCCATGGAGTGAAATAATTATTTAAAGAATTTGCAATAATACGTTCAGGCCTCACAATTGTAACATTATTTAACATGTAATAAATAATAATAATAATAATAATAATAATAATAATAATAATAATAATCATCATCATCATCATAATCATAATAAAAGAGCATTTTAGGACGGGCAAACATAAACGCGCATATATATATATATATATATATATATATGATAACGAGATCCACCATTATTTACAAAACGAAGCTCAGCCCTGCTGGCTCTGTGCCGAGCAGATGTGCTGCGGACAAGAACCTACAAACAACGTTCTGACCCGGAAATCGATTCTCGGGGCGCTGGGAGAAAGAAACTAGATAGATACGTCAAGCCCTGCTCGCCTCTGAATTAAGAGAGTGATTATGGTATGATATAACGATGAATAAGCAACCACAATCGAACCCAACCTAAAATACGGTTTGCTCGCTCAACCGACGTTTTGGCTTATCCGTAACCAGAAAGGTTAATTTACCTTTCTGGTTACGGATAAGCCAAAACGTTACTCTTTATTTTACTTCCTACTATATATATATATATATATATATATATATATATATAATAAGAATGGAAAATAAATCGTGCGCATTTAGGAGCCAGCTTCTTCGATTAACGTATAGATAAAGGAAAGTTACTGTCTAGATGATGCAAGAACACTCGAGGGAACACTTCCCAGCTAAAGAAGCAAGTGACGTTACTGCAATGCATCGCAGGGAACGTAATGTTTGTTCCTTTCATAGTAATTGAATTAAGGAGAAACGCAAGTGCAACTGATACAAAGGTTACGCCAAACCAAAAAAAACGGCGTGAGTTGCAGCACAATGTTTTTGGTCAGCCGAGGGTTGCCTGAGGAGGCGGGTCTGAAAGCAGGGCGCTGTTTTGCTAGCTGGCTCTTGTCCCTTGTCTTACTATGGAGCAATTTCACGTTCGTCTATAAACTCTGATTGACGACTTGCTCTATAGGGACTGGTGTCACCGTAAAACAGGCAACCATAATGATGAGATTGCAGGCTCCTTCTATTTTTAAGCCTCAGTAAGATTTGTTCAATATCTTCTCCATTTCTGGCCCACCACCATCATAACTGTTTGGACTTTTACGTTACTGAAACTGTACGTTTATATTTTTTATATATGTGTTCCATTTGACTTCATCACATGATCCATAGTCCAGTGATAGACTAGAAGATGAAAGACCAACATAGTCACGTTGCTCTTAATGCAAAAATCGTCATCCAGGTAAATGCTAAGTTTAACTACTTTTTACCACTGCATATTCGCAAACGATTGCAATACTGTACGCTTCGTATCCTGGCGCACCTTCTGCCTATTTGTTTTAGAAGGCCACAATACATAACAAGGGCTTCTGATAGGCGGTGCAGTCTAAGAATGAGCAACGTTTTTCCTAAGCGTAAGGCTAGTTCTTGTAGGCCCTCATGACTAAGCGAGCCATAGACACAGTAAAAGCTCGTTCGCGAAAAAGGCACATTAGTAAGGAGAACAGTAAAGAACGGTTAAGAGTATCGGCATTCGACAGTAACGTCTTTTAGCCAAATACATTTCTACTAGAGTGCCTGTAAGAGTCTCAACTCTAATCAATGTTAGCTGTGCTGCCTAGCGGCTCGTTGTATTTTAGTAGTTAATGAAAACATAAACAGTTTCACTATACCTTGCATGATATTTTTGTCAATGATATGCACATGGTTATCCCGATCTGGCCGCGTATGCTCGTGCCAGAAGCCCACGACGTGGCCAAGCTCGTGAACAACGATGCCGAACTTGTCACAGTTCTTGCCTGCAAGCAAAAACCACACGAGCCCGATTAGGCATTGAAGTTCACCGTCATCTAGAGGTGTCTACATTTAAATACATTTGTGTAGCTCTTTGTCGTAATGCGCAATTGCTTTAGTATCTATCATATAGGATTTTTATACAAAGTCGACATGCAAAGTTGCTCGATACAGAGACAAGATGGTAAAGACGATTTTTTTGCTGCTTTTGACTGACTATTCAGTTAGCACAGCATGTGCGTCTTTAACCTAAGACACGCGTGAGTGTGTCAATGGCAGGTGACCGTCCTGTCGTCTGTAGAAAAACCTTCACACCAACTCTGTTAGGACAATTGTGGACAGATAGTGGACGACACCAGCATATCATATATATATATATATATATATATATATCAGTTCAGACATGGTTTATTCACGGAACTGCATACATTCACATGCTTAAGTTCTCGTTATTAAAAGTGGTACAAGGGTTTAAAGAGAAAAAGAAGATAGTAAAAACAGAAGTAAATACCTACACCGTATGATTGGCGATACTGACACACAAGGCAAAGAAGCACACTTAGCTAAAACTTGATAGAAAATATATCTCGAAATCACAACTAAAACTGAATCGTCCGTAGACAATCGCTCTAAATAAATCCCCTTTTTCAGTCATGTATTGCAATTTAAAAACCATCTTTTAACGTCTCGGGTAAGACAGGTTAGGGACTTCGAGTAACGGAAATATATATATGTATATATATTTATATATATATATATATATATATATATATATATATATTTATATTTATATTTAAAAAAAATAATATATATATATACGACTTTGCTCACCAATTGAGATGGCCTGAGGTCCGTTGCCTCGTTTGCCCACAAATGAGCAACAGCCGCATGGTCGCTCCGTGAAGACGATGTAGTTATGATGAAGCGGCTCGCGTTCAACAAACTTTACGCACGTGTAGTTCTCCCAATGAAGCATTGCCTGCCGAAACAGCGCCCGGTGGGGACCTGCAAACAATATGTGCACACATATAGACATGGTTACGTATGTGCATATCTGCATATGTGTCTGTATGTATGCGATCACGACGAGCTCCTAAATCCTCCTAAAGACATAAAACCGTTTTAATGAGAGCTGATATAAAACAGCTCAGTTATATGTACCGCTCCCAGATATTGCAGTCATGAAGCTTTTCGAACAATTCCTTCGTGGACAATCGTGGACAATTGTGTTGTTTGACTAGCATCTATACGCATGCGCTTTTATTCGTCGCGTAATATATATATATATATATATATATATATATATATGAAACTGTCAACGTTTTATTGCTTAGTGTTTGTCCCTAAAATTATTCGCCTGGACTTATATTATACGTATCTATTTTCTCTTTCGTAAGCAATATTCTGTTTACATGACAATTGTTGGCCTACAAGCCCTAGTGTAGTTAGTTAATCACTACACTTTAGTTCGCTGTAACCCTAAAATCAAATAATAAATATATAGTGACAACCAACTCCGTATTGCGGCAGAAATTTAAGCAAAACAAAATGTTGGCTTGTATATATATATATATATATATATATATATATATATATATATATATATATATATATATTATTTCTTTATACAATTTTTAATGTTAGCACTTTGGAATGAACTATTTTCTCCGCGTGAACGTGTATCACAAGTCTCTAACTTAGGAGTGGCCCAGTTCGACAAAGCGCCCCGAACAGATGCTGCTTTTTCTCGTTAAATGCCGAGCGGCAGCCTCTATCGCGAGGATTTCGATGCTCTCGAGTCTCCCGTCGAAAGATTAAGGCCCACGCGCTAAATCAACTTCAAACGAGTATGCGGGCCTGGTCCTTCCATTGTGTCGAAAGCTAACGGACGAATTGGTGCGGATAACCTACGCCAGAATATTTTCTGCATCTGTTAGCCTCTGCTAACCTGGAAGCGTGTTCTGCTTGGTCCGCATTTGCACCGACCATCGAAGGGACTAATGAGTCGATTACAGTTGCGTCCCGAACCAGCATGCGACTACACTCAAACGGGGTTAGAGTGAAACCGTCAGGTCTTTTTCCGTTGTCTCTGGATAGACCCGGAGGCTCTAATACACACGGAAAGCCAGCAGATCTTTGTGGCCGACCAAACGTGTCATCCAAAGCCGACTGGGGTGCCTTTCGGCCTGCATTTAAGGCGCATGACAAGCCATGATGGGCCAACGCGTCCACAAGGTAACCGCACCGACATGGAGTGGGAGCCACCAGGTCAACACCAAGCAGCAGTCTTGTACTAATACGCGTCGGCTCGTCATCCAAAAGAGTCCTTACTCGTGGATAAGCTAGAGCATGTAACCAAGTTCCAGCCCCTTGACTACTAACGGCTCGAAGCCTGGCTTTATCAGCAGGCGGTCGGGGCACTGTCAATCGGGCTTGCTAATCGCTTTTCTTGCAAGGGGACTGTCCAACGTCTCTGTATAGTTATTTCATTGGGATGGGAGTCGATTAAAGACGACACTCTATCGGTCAGTTTTTGTAGTTTTACGTTATAGGTTTCCCACCCATCATTATCCAATAATGCCCTAACCCTGTACGCAGTCGGAGTCAATGATAACAATAGTCAAAGTTAAACATTGAGCATTCTTTACTTTGAATATATATATATATATATATATATATATATATATATATATATATATATATATATATATATATATATATATATATATATATATATATATAAAACGCACTTATAAAAAAATATATATATATATATATGCGCGTCTGCAACACTTGCCTTAGAGAAGCGTGAAGATAAAACTTATTGGATACTTAGCATTCAACAATGCACCGTTTGTTGATGATCTGGCCTTTTTTGTCACAGAGATGGAAGATAGCCATGCAAAGAAATCGCTCGCTAAGCTGAATAATTTAACACGGTACCGCCATTGCGTATGTATGGGGCCAAAGTGTTTTAATACTTAAGGGCGAGTTTGTGAACTATAAGTCTAGTATAGACGTGTCGGACCTGTTTAAATTGATTTTCCCATTCCGAGATAAAGCTTTCGAGTGGTACTGTACGCGGCGTCCTCAACCTTAAAGCCGAATTATTCCAATAACCGGTGACCTTAGGTATATGCATTGACAGGGGAAGAGGTCTTGAGGTGGAAGAGCGCCACTGCCGTTGGCACAGACAGTCGCCGGACTTCGCCTACCTCTCCATAACGAGAGACTAGGACTGGGCGCACTGTCTCGACGATGCGCAGTGAAGGTCGCCCTAGTATATAAGATCCAGAAACAGTACCGAAAAGAGGATTGGCCGCCGCAACGTAGAACGTTTTTGGCATCTAATTGACCCTTTCTCCTGAATTTCACAGACGTCGTCTATATGACGATTATTGCCAGCTTCCTTGAGCCAAGGAACACCTCTGCCAGAGATGTGATGTGCTTGATGGCATCCAGGTCTTGATAAGCGACTGTTATGTCCTTTGCATACATCAAAACCATGGCCTTCTGGTACCCCTGTCGAATATAGAGGACAAAATCGGCAAGCAGAAGAGTGAAGGAGATGAAGCTGAGTGGATCTTCTTGCGGGTTTTCCATCCTGCTCACTCTGTACTAGTAAAATGTCCTCATCAAACAAGTTCAAAATTACGCTTAGAAGAAAGCCACCAATCAATTTTCGGTATATGCTTATTATCCCAAGTTAAATACATATTGCAAGACCATACTTTCTTTTCATCATCATTTGATTATTGCACCATATGTATGGTATGTATATATATAGATCATTGTAATAAAACACATGTTTATAGATAAGTAATAAAATATAATCGAGCTAACTGCGTAAGAGAAATAGCTCTCTGACAGGTATCGATATGGTAGATAGGGCACGGCTGGTTACATAAACGGCACACACAGCCGACATCAGGATAAAGTTTTCTCTAAACTGAATAAGAGCAGCGGTTTCTGAGAGACGAAATCTAGTTACTAGATCTTCTACAAGTGGTTGAGTAGAAGTCATAAGGTAAACTAGACGGTTTTTCGCATTTCGTGGCAACCCAATGGCTAGCTTGAAAAACGTAGGCTTAACCTTATCTAGTTTTTCTAGCTGTGATAGGCTGAGGTGTTCCCATATGACCTGGATGCCGTAGGCCGCCATCGAAGCAACTTTCAGGTCAAAAAGTGCTTTGAGTGTGGTCAGGGATAATTGTTGGGGCTTTTCGATTGTAGACATCGCGACTAGACTTTTTCTGGTTCGTTCGGCGATGTGTTGTCCAAAGGTTGTGCCCTTCATCGAAAAGTTAACCCCAAGGTAACAGAAGGTATTAACAAACTCGACTGCACCAGTAGTGAGTTTCAAGCGATCGGACCGAGCAAGCGGTCCCCCAGGTCTAAATTTGATAACTTTTGTTTTTTTTGGCGTTAATCTTAAGGCCGTTGTTCTCGCAGTACCCCTCCAGGGTGCGTATGCTTCGCTGCAACTTTAACTTATCACGACTGTACATGACGATATCGTCAGCATATAGTATGATGCCGACCGTATCGTGTTCTTTGTGAATTATTGGCGGCAGATCGCTGAGAAGGGTAGAAAAAAGCAGTGGGCTAAGATTATCACCTTGAGCATAACCTGTGGTCTGGATAACGGGCTCATGCTCACAGATTGAATCGTCAAGGATTATCGGGTTTGCTTGAAGAATGCTGGCGATTAGGGTTAGTGTCTTGGGGCCAACACCTGCATTGGCAAGCTTCTGGAGTACAACATTTCGCGGAGCAGTGTCAAAAGCGGCCTTACTTATACTCTCTTTTGACACATTATAAGACATGAGCCTATTAACCATTAATTGTACGGTAAAAAAATAATACGGAAAATAAATTGTCCAATATGTTGGATAATAGAAATATTTACACACTATTGATGCTCGTTTTGCTTTCTAAGTTAAAAATAATTAATAGTTCCTCGAATATAAGCTCCTCGAATGATCGCAGGGATCGCCTTTTGCAACGATAACCTTTCGAGTTGTACGCATCTGTTTATGATCGCTTCTAAATTTGAAAGCTCTTTCTAAATATATTTTTTTCTCAAATTGTGATTAAGCGTCTCAGGCAGGGTAGACACATATTTTTTATGTGTTCTTTTTATGTGCTTCTAAACCTAAACTACCAATCATGACGACTCGTGGGGATCTCGATAAGTGTGACAAACAACAATAGGCTGTCCCGTAATCTCACGTGGGGGCCCCGAAGACCTAATTTAGAGAATCATAAATCTAATCTCGGTTAAATCCTCGGCTGACACTACTTTGACTAAATGAATAAATTCATTGACTGTAAAGTAAGCGTATAAGAACTGTAAATGTATATGAACAAAGTAGGGTCATTTCATTACTTTTAATATGTACTTGAACTGTACACACTGACTTAATGACGTAGTCTACTGAACTTAGACTAGCCGAGCACGAAATAAATGAAAAAACGATGGCCTGCAGTCCCCTGTACAGTGTCACTACATTCTCTGTAGTGCTTCACTGCATTCTGTATCAGCTGTATTTATTGCCTTACAGATTACTCTCGAATGCGGCAGATTCGTCTTAGTACAAGTAGACATCTCTATCGAATCTTCGGGACGTTTCCCGTACCTACTCGTTTCAACCTTCTCCACTGCACGTTCGCCAGCACGTGGCGCCTATCCCCGACAGTCGTGTGTCCACATGAACTTCGCCAGACACAACAACTTGTAAGCAACTTTTCTATGGCACCCATCTTATACATTATCTGAGGCAAATCTTTTAGTACTTTATTTACGTATCGAGCATGAGTGAACAGGTAATATTGTCAGCCACAGTGGACATAGTTTACCAGTAGTCGAGGCGCCTTTATTTGGCCGGTCACACGTGTACAAATTCTGTCATTTCTACAACCGACAGTAGTTCGGCATTGTTGTACACCATAAAGAGCATTCTAAGACTCTATATATATATATATATATATATTTCGCTAAAGCAGAATCATGTAGGCAAAAAAAGCAACCGCAATTAGAATATGATGTTATTTGTAAAGGCTCTATTTACTTTAAGCAAGAAAGAACCATATCATACGTGCTAGTTTCAGTGCTGCTTTAAGAAATTGTAGCTAATTTAAAGAGTCGTAGGTTTATATAAATTAGATTATTTCTGATGAGAGGCAGACACAAGGTGAGTGGTAGCACCGACATTATCGTCGTAACTCTACTATTCACGTTTAGGTCTCGCCTGTCGAACCATATCGCTTACGTGCGCCTAAGCAAGCAAGAAGCACGAAACGATAGCGCTGTACACGGGGTAACAACTCTGCTGACCTGGCACTAATCTGGCATCGTCTGACCGAAGAAAACTGCCTACGGTTAATTCTGACGCGTTCAACTAGGAAGATACCCTTGTGCTAGTAGGAAAGCTCTGACTATCATGTCCTTAAAGGTGGCCAAGGAAACTGCCAGGACAGCTCGTTTCAACAATAGCCCCCGATCCAGTCGAGAGGGAGCGCCCGTAGGTGACAGGGAAAGAAGGGGAAATAGCGGAGCTGTGGAAGGCGTTAACGGTCTGGCTAACGCGTCTGAGCTGCACCAAGGCAGACATGAAACGCCGGATGATTTCAGATTGGAGTAGAATGTAGGAGTTGGTGCAACACCACTCCCATGGATTCGAAGCAATGCCTACGCAGTTACCGATTCCTGGGGGGTGGTGGGGAAGCAGGGTTACTGGGTTTGCGAGTCCCAGACTAGTCACCATGGCTAGGGTGGCGCATGTCCGTCTGGATTCCCGTAATCCCCCAAAGTAATGCTGAGGGGTTTCAGCAGTTAAAAAAAGTAGGGAAGCTCTGGACAACGTCGCTTAGGTCTTTCTATTCGGCTGTTTACCCCACGGCTCCCAGGTGCGGTTACCACTGCCCTGCGAGAAGCACACTGGAGACGGTGGCTCGACAGTGGTGCAGAAACGATGTCCAGTATTGCGCCGAATTGTGTGGACAGGGCATTAAATCATAATTTTCTGCTAAAATGATTAGAGAACACCTTGGCCCTGGTGTTTTTTGTTTGTCTATTTGAGTCCATGGATTTGTGTTAGCAGACGCCTTTGCTTGACTTGAATAGCATAATTGTCTTATTCGTGCTTCGAGGTGGCGTCGTGGATTAAACACCCTGCTTACACCTTAGAAACAGCGTATTGGTTTCTATACGCGTTTGTATTCTCCGCGTAATGTAAACTAATGCTTCTAGGTGTATATCTGAATTGTCAGTTTGCACGTACAGGGCGGGACCTTTTTCCAAAGCGTAGCCACAGAAAAATTTAGGTCCGTACATATACTGTCCGATTGCGTGCAGTAGCTGTATCGTCATTTCTACAAAGCCCTATGGTTTCAAGCTGAGATCCAGAAGAGCGAATTTCAACTACCGAAGGTCTTTTAATGGACCATATGTATGAACATGTAGCTGTGTAGTTGTTGTACAAGCCAATTGCACTTCGAATGCCACAATTTAAACGCGCCTAAGAATAGAGCCAGACCACCACAGACTACGCGCCGTTTACAGCGTACTTTTCTGGGAACAACGGCCGCAGACGGCAATCGAGTAACTGAGCACGCAGCAAAAAAAATCTATGTACACAGGTATACTAATGGCTTTGATACCTCCTACACAGGATTAAAGAATTGAGATATTCTATTTGAACACATTGCGGCTTAGACTAAACGAAGAGGCTACTGCCGACATTTTATGCAGGTACTTATTGGCAAGCGTCCTTGCCAACTTAGCCCTTTGAAACTTGCAATAAAGTTGACAACCTTGCACGACAGATTATTGATAGCAGAAAGGCTATATAATACTGGGGCGGGGGTGGATGATAATGCACCATCAGTTTTTATTGAGACATCTGTGCTTTCCGTCTTTTTGTCTGATGATGGCCCACTTTGGCAATCACCTTGTCTAGAAATTCGAAATCATGAAAATCAATTTAAGAATGATTGATCCAGGTCTTGAACTTACGACCTCTCGCAAAGCAATGGCTTTATCACTAACCTAGCTTGTTCGGTAAAAAAAATCATGTATTCACTACAATTGGTCAATCCTTTTTTGGCGGCATATCTGGTACTCGCGTTGGTAACACTGGCACCACCGAAAGCCAGATTAATATGTTTAATATATGCATCATAGATGTTGTCATGGAAGGCATGGCGCCTTTCTACGTTTTTAACTGCTCTTTGTTTTTTAGACTACAGTTTTATTATTTGGTTTCAGTTACAAATCTAGTCTACCGCAGATGAGTGTACTAAAAATTATGCCGCAAGAATTTTACAGAGCCAGCTTCCAGCTGCGGATCATTTACACCAAAAAACCTGGGAACCGGTCAAAAACACTTTTTAGAAGAAGGTTACGAAAACTACAGTTCAAGGTGTTATTAAAGCCTGCTATTGTTACGCACCTGCTTTCCACGTTTAAGATTACATGTGTATGCGACTATTCCCCCTTCTGCTTCTTGGCAGATCCATTACTTCTACAGGGCTCCTCTGGCGTTACGAAGCGTTTTCTTATTATGACTGCTAATCGCATTGACGTGACGGCAAATCGCTATCGGATCGCGTTCGAAACAAACTCTGATTTGCGCATTCGTCAGACAATTTTTTCACAGGCAGCAAATATTCGCTGTAGCAGCTAACCCGATGACAAGCCGCAGAACAGCCCAACGCAACACGACAACTCGAGGACCGATCGCTGCAAATCTGTCAACCCAACTACCACACGCGCACACCCCACCAAGCTACCCCCAGCAGCGTGCGTCGGCTGACAAGCGCCGCCCCAGCCGCCATCCATTATCCACCGTATCGTGCACAAGCAGCAGAACCAACAGTCGGTCCGTCGCCGCGGCCAAGAGAACGCTGGACCGCCGATATCTTTGCATGGCCATCACGACAACTCATGTAGCAGAGCGCGACAGAAGGGAGGCAAGAAAGAACGACAAAGTGCGAGAACAAGGCAAGCGGCTATACGGCGGAGAGAAGCCGAGATGACGACAACGACGAAGATTGTCGGCCGTGTCAACTAACACCGTCGACGCCATGGCGGCCGGTTTGGCTGCTACCAGCTGCACCTCTATAGGGAGCGCGCACAACGAGCCCCCCTAAGGGAGATCAATCGTTCTTAAAAGTCGGAGAGGCGCGAAGAAGGTTCCACCCCACGTGGTGTCTCTCTTGCGCCTCTCCCCTTGGGGGTAAGTCGCTATCGGCGCGCTGCCAGATCGAGAGAAGAAACAGGAGAAGAGAAGCTAAGCATAGTGCCGCTGATGTTGTCGTAGCAGCACCAGAAGCAGCAGCTGAGGTCAGCGTTGTCGTCAACCCCACGACCGCCAACTCCGTCGCCCCCCTGGCTGGCTGGCCTGGCCTGCCTGTTAGTCCACAGCTTGCAATACCCGTGACGATGCTGCGTGAGCGAAATTGAGTATAGGAGAATGATGTCATTCATGTTGTGCTGGCGGCGGCTGCTGCTACACGAAAAGGGAGCCGAGAAGGTGTCATCGGCTGCAGGATCGGGGTTAGGTTAAGACGTGCCGTGCCGACTAAGCAAACGATGGTAGATCGTATAGACACATCCCGGTCGAACACGCATTCAAACAGCCATACTACGCAGCAAATATAGGTGGGCAGGTACCTAGGTAGGCAGGTAGGCATGCAGGCAGGCAAAAAGGTTGGGCGAGAGACGCTAAAACGGGTAGATGAGTATGTAGCTAGGAGGATCTTTAGCCAGGTAGGGCGACGTGAGCGATGTCTTCAATATACCCATACTAACAAGAGAGAGAGAGAAGTAATAGAGGGGATATATATATATATAAATAGATAGAGAGAGCAAGATAGAGAGTGAGGAAGAGAGAGAGAGAAAGGTGGGTAGAAGGGAAGAGAAAGGGAGAGCTGAAACGAAAAAAGGTGGACAGAAAGGGAAAAACAGCTTCCCACCACGAGCCACAACATTTACTCGTGGCTCGTCGTTGCTGGTTATTTGCCACTATGTAGCAACGGTCGCAAATACGGCTCTTCGTGGTGTATGTAGCGAGTGGTGTTGTTGCTGCTGCTGATCCTGCTGCTGACTCAGCTACCTGTCCCCCGACAAAAAAACGAAGGAGCACAAAGTAGCCTCAGCAATCCTACCTGGTTTCCTCCGTCCGCAAGCCCCCTTTGCCGCTCTCAGGACGCGCCAGCTTAGCTTGACCGGATCGGAGTGGGGTAGTAGCCCACTTACATCGCGTGGGCACGGAAGCGACATGACTTGAAAAAATTCCTCGTGCATCGTAGTCACCACACTGGTAGTCGCACGCCGTAAACAGCATGCATACTCTTACTTCAAAATGTTCACGCACAAAATTTCGTACACACGTTTATATGCGCACCTCTTTGAGGCAAGACATGATTTGACAACACTCTTAGAATCAGGAGAGAACGAATGAAAGACGAACATATTCTACATGATGAGCTTCGCCAATACGTTTCAGGGTTATTAAGAGATTGTTTTCCATTCCGATCTTATCCTTTAGCAAGCGTTTTTTTTGAGAATGGAACGCACATATCGTATAGGTGTTCCATACTAATACGAGTAGACTAGCGGGCAGATATTAGTTCCCATATTCTATTGAAGGGTTATACGTATCTTTTACCAAGTGCGTGCATGCGGCGCCTCATCAAATAAAACCTCAATTGAGGACAGCATAAACCGTGATTGGCTACCCAGACTGCGAAAATGAACGAAAGAATATATGCATGTATATATATATATATATACAAATGTATTTATATATATAAGTGTATGTGTCTGCACGTCTTTAGACGACGTCGCTTATGTAAACACTTTTCCTCCTTGTCGCGATAAGGGCCGACTCAATCCTCGCTACGGCAAAACTGCCTTACAAGACTGTCAGCTAACCAACCAACCAGCGAGCGCTCGTTGCGTTCGTTTCGTTGGTTGGTTCGGGAGGCACTACTGACTGCTAATTGGATTACGACAAGGGATTGGATCCGCTCCGATTGGCCGAACACGGAGATCTGACATAGCTCGTGGATCGAGCTCCTTGCGATGTGCTCCAGATTTCACGGACTCCAACTCCTGGCTCCAACTCCCTTTTCCACGTCCGGCGTGCCGGCCACATTTATCATCACCGTCGTCGCCATACACAGAGACAGTCGTTACTCATGCTCGCGTTGTAAGCTCCGACCGACAAGACGGGCTCGCTTGTCGCGAGGTTCGGCTGGAACCGGCTCAAGCCTAGTAGAGCTAGTCTCTAATCACCAACACATACATACGCATACATGGACATATGTGCGTAAACATTAGGGCTGACGAGATGTGAGACAAGCAATTCGTCGACAAACGTAGTCTCCCCTCTTGGCCGAGCTTCTGATATGAGAGAGGCTGTGCCATTGCACTATTGCTTAAAGACATTAGGTGATGAAGTAAAAATAGTAGGAGTCGTGGTCGAACCCATGTTAGTGGTATTGCCGTCACAATAGTTGTAGGAACCACACACTATCCGAAGCTCCTATATATATATATATATATATATATATATCTGAGATACTTAAAGTAAAACATAACCCACGAGTGTCTAGGATATTTGAATAGGTATTTTTTAATTTACGATATTTAAAATAGATAAAATGCCATGTTTCTAATGAAGAACAGTATTGGCGACCTTTTAATTATTTAGGCTGTGTACGAGACACCCAATGTGTTAGAACGTTTTACATAACTCGGGCTCAATTACTTTAATGCGCGCTTCATGGTTGGCCTCTAATTTGCTGATGATCGTGGGATTATTAATCAACACGCTACTTTTCAAAAAACTCAACGGGAAACTTTAATTGCGTTAGATTGCAAGATTTTAAAGGTCAGTGAATGATACTTTAGTGAGAACTATTCATCATCAAGGGATCAATTTTCTCCCCGTGTGGCTTGTCGCAGCATCTTGTTGAAAGCAGAGTTTAATCGCATCGATTTCCTTTACATTCGATCATGCTGCGATAACACTCCACATTTACCGTGGGGTGCAACCAATATAGCTAATTGGTTACTTTGAACTAGAGATCGTACCAGATTTTTATATATGAAGCTTGTAATGGCTCTTCGGGAATCACGTAAGCGTTCTCGAATGCCTAGGTGTGACAGTTCATTCACACTTTAGTTCAGATTGAAATGTACTTCGTCAGAGTGAAACTCTTACACAAGTTTACGAGTTGTGTTCTCACAAAACCTAATATAGTCTATTAAAACCCCATGTAGATGAAGTAGAAGTAGAGGTTCTCGCCAAACCGAAACGGGCTTCTGAAAACGCAGCGCAGGCTCGGGATAAGACATCGCCAGCGCGTATCGCACGGCCGAAACAACAGCGATGATTGCGATTGCCAGGCTCATGCCGTGGCCCAGGCTAATCGAAGAGCGAGTACGGCGATGGCGAAAACGCCGGAAGCTAGAGGCAGCTCGACAGCAAACGCTCGAGAACTGGCAACGGGAACGGAGCGCGTGGCCACCGGAGTTCCCAGGAGTCTGAACTCGCCACTCGGTCTTCCCTGACCTAATTAAATGGTTCAACAGAAAGCGTGGCCACGTCACCTATTACCTGACGCAGATACTGACGGGGCACGGATGTTTCTAGAAGTACCTGCACAGGACAGGTAAAGTCGCGGAGCCTACGTGTGTTACATGTGGCATGTCACTCACACCTTGCCCAGCACTTGAAGCGGCATGAGCAGGCAGTGGCAGCCCCGGGTATGACCGTAACCCACCTGGTCGACGCCATGCTCGAAAACGGGGAGAAATGGAAACAGGGGATGAACCTGGTGGAAGGTAATGAGGCTGAAGAACGAATTGTAGCGAGAACGGGAGGACGGGAGGCCGCAAGCCGACGGCAAGGGGCGTCCACAGCGAGCAGCTAGTGCCGAGAAGCCTGGGAAAGGAATCTCCATTATCAGTGATGTAAAATGAAAGTGTACTATTGCAAATGGTAATATCAATAAAACACTAATACTAAGAAAAGAGGTCCTCACCAGGCTCGACCCTTGTACAATCTGCACTCTGAACTAGCATGGTACGCAAGAAGAAGAAAAACCCTCAAAAGTTTAGCTCGTAGCATAGTATATAGTGGCCAGTATTGTGGTGGCGACCTGCTACGAGAGGACAATCAGAGTCATTTCCATACCACGCTCGACAAATTAAAGGCTATCTGCATTTGTGGGCAGAAATACCTGAATGTCAAATTAAACGCACTTTCGATTATCCCTAAGGGGCAGGTGATACACCTCAGGACAATGCTTGACAATGAGCGTCTCCAATGAGCGCTGTGAAGCACAATATCTAGTAAATAATATGGCAAGCCTGTAAGAGATCGACATGTGCCTGCAGATTGAGTCTGACAAAGCTTTGACGAAGGGGCACATTTGATACTAATTATGCCAAAGGCAAGACCGGAAGCAAGAGTAGGGGGAAGTGGAAACTTCATACAAAGAAAACATCAAGAACCCCAGAACCTGTGGCGGAGTATCACTAAAAGTAAAGAAGATATATTGGTAGCACTGTAGAGTTTCGTGCGTACGAGATGGTTGAGGTTTCTCGTGAACGCAGGACAGTCCAAGCGTTTTGAACTGATATTGGACCACTAACGGATAAGGCAGTTTGTGGCGCTGGGAAAGGAAGAAAGCCAAAGAAATCATCTGACTTGTATAATATACCTTTGAATGAAACGAGGTTTCTACTCCTGATAGCGGAGGGACCACTTGCAAGGTTTTTTTGACGTGAGAGTAACTAAATGCTTTTTAACACGGACATGACTTCATAATGAGGCGGTTCATTTTCATCAGTGAAACACTGATAACGCCCGCTACCCAGGACGGAAGATCACAGCATAACGCTGCGAAATTATTTTTAAGTGGTCCACTCGACGTTAGAAATATGTTTACCTTGGTGAGTTAAAGTATTATTAAATACTGAAATAAATAAGAGCAGATCCACAAATATTTTCTGGGCTTTTATGGGTTACCTCGAATAACTAGAAGAAATCGGAAGGTGGCCGGCGATTGTGAGACTACAAGTGGTGGGTTCAATCCCAGCACGACACTTATCCTTTTGTAGCTATATTTCGTAAGATTTGCAAATGTAGGCTAAGTCTATAACTAAAGATAAAATAAGCAGAAGTAGAGAAACTTAGAAAGTATATATATATATATATATATATATATATACAAAATTCCTGAGTGCACGAGGCGTTTGTGTGTGACCGAAAACTGCTACCGCTTGTAAGACATTCTTTGTTAATAAAGTTTAGGTTTCTGTTCTATCTTTCTGTCTCATTATATATATATATATATATATATATATATATATATATATATAAAACTGCGCCTTGTAGTGATACTACAACTTGTACAAGTTTACGGCCATAGATGTTACTACTTATATTTAAGTATTTATCTATATATCCCTTTACAAGAAAGTTATGGGCTACGCTAAAAAAGTAATCGGTATTTCCCGAATCTGCGTCATGTCGAAATTTCACCCACGACTATCTACAAGAAAGTGCTTACGTGTCCGTCTAAATATGTACACAGATATCATTAGATTCACGAATATAGACGCCACAATGAGACCTGCGTGTCTATGACATACGATAACATTGATTTGATAGCATTGATTACAGTTGGAGAGTAATGATAGCAAAAACAATTACTTGAGCAATGAAGCACTTTGCAAGAAGCACTTTAAAGCAACATGAGCAAAGTCACAACGCACAAGCGTTTTACTTGCAGCAAGATATAACACTTTACAGCAAGATATAACATTTCTTTTACTGATGTGTGTAGGCATAGCAAATGATGCTCAAGAACGTTGAATGATCATTTTTCTTAAATTTTCAAGCCTGTGTGAAGCTAGATCGTCTAAGATAAATATATGACAGTAATTTTTAGATGGTGCCTGTTTCAGATTTATTTGTGATCTAACTACGCGCAGATACTACATCGGTGTCTAATTAAAACAATATTTATAATAATTAATTTTCTGCGTCACCAAGCCTACCGCCTGCATGGAGACATGAAGTAAGTCGCTCGCCCCTTTCGTTACTGAGTACTGCAAAAGCCAAGCATTTTAGATGCATTAAAACAAAGACGCAAAAACAACAGGACAGCAGAATTAGTGTTTGCTTACCCGAGAAATTTGCTTCTATTTCGTACGGAATGATGGCAAAGTCCCACAGGCGGTCAACTCGAGCTGTCGCTGCACGATGAGACCTTCTCCGGCTGTGCTGATGGTGGCCACGTGTTCTGAAACGCCAAGTCTTTCAACGTCAGTCGCTGAAACGGCGTGCGCAAGCATATGCAAACGTATGCTTAAGACACTTCAAATAGACTTACACGCATACCTATTGTTTGTCTGTTTAATTTGCGTGGCACGCAATAACTTTGTACGAATGTGTCTTGTGGATGCTGTAATCTACAATTCTTCTTGTCAGCGTCGCGTATAAAACCCTAAAGTAACCGTTCAAGTTAAAAGTAACTAAAAAATGCAGTTGGCACAAAACTGGCTGAGTGTGGGGATCCAACCCACTAAAAACCACTCGACTGTTCATGCCCATAACAACCGAGGACCGCCTATGCAAGTACTTCAAACAATAGGGTGGAGAGTGCGAGTCTAATCGTGGCTAGCTTCTTCTCTGGAGGCTTAAGGGTTGAGTGGCGCCGTGGTGCTGCGGTGTTTTGCCATATATCTTCATATTAGTATGGCTTTAAAAATCTTTGGCGCTTTATATTACTGAGGAAAAGATTCCTGCAATGACGTGCAGATGCTGGGAAAGTTCACCCCGCGTTTCGGTGTGAGTCTATTAACCCGCAGCAGAGGCGCCCTGCCCCGCCCATGCTAAACACCTCAGAGTTGTGTGTTATGGGGTGTCCTCGAGTCCTTGTTGGACTGGGATTCTTTCCGAACCTAAACAGGTCGGTATGGAAGTCCCCGCGACCCGTCAGAAACAGGATGATTTGGAAAGCTAATTCTCCCTAGGACCGATGTTTGGTATCACGTCGGCTCCACTCCTTGGTATTTGGTATAAGCTTCTGGAGACTGCAGGCCTGGAGCATTCTTCTGCAGGCCGTCCCACTTTTCCTGCCATAGGGTGATGCTACGCCGCTGCATTTCTTCCTTCTTGATTGTAGGGTCGTTCTAAAGACGGCGGCTACAAACATAATGATGCGTTGCTTGAAGCGCCGGGGAGAAATGTACTACACAACGTGGTTAAACCTCTACTGAAGTCCGGCACACACTGGAAACTACTCAGAACAGTTCTAACATCATTCCAGGCTAAAAATATGATGCGTGTAAATACAAAACGTTTAATATTTATTTGAGCCAATTAAGGTGTAGTCAAATAATGACTCCATTTCGGCCATGAACATGCCAAGTTAGAAGACTGTGTTAGTGCCCGTTAAATGGCACTGCTTGTGTCCTGCTTCCTACTTAGTAGAACTTGATATAAAAATCATAGCCCTATGAGCCCGTGCTGAGGCCGCAGTGAAGTCGCTATTTATCGTTTTAGAGATAATGCTGTTGGAACAACCATATCATTTTTGCTAAGCTAGGTTGGAGGTGATCCTAACACGGTAAGACTTACGTTCCATCTATGCATAGTTAATCTGCTGAGCTCTCAACCTATATGATGACCTAGTTACAGTAGTTTCGTCATATACTACTATCAGTATTACAAATTTGTAGCAAACTTTTTTGATTATCGTTAGAGCTGATAGAGCGAAGCAGTGCCGAAATGAGTGGATGTCAGTTTCTTGAACTGGCAATATAATCGTAGTACTGAGGTGTGGCAGTAACGTTCGCCTTGAACTGGCAACGGCCATAACTTCAGATATATTCGCTGTCCAGAACAGATGAATACTGTCTACCTGCCTAACATTTCTTCACGTGGAGAGAGATGACTTTTGGCTAGATCCGGCTAAACATAGCCAACCTCCTCTGATCTCAGATAAAATATGCCTGGAAAGATGTCTGGTTACATTATGTTGTCGTATAACTTGTCCATAATTGACCTCAGCGAAGAGAAGAAACACGGGAGTGTTGACCCAGGCTCCGACGAGCAAACCGCAAGGAAGAGGAACATGGAATTAAAATGAAGGTAAGGGTCGCATTGTGAAAGCACCGAGCTTGAAACAAGACATTCTAGGACGTTCTTATATGTCTGCACAGATGTCCCTCTCTAAGGCGAACATAACGCACGGCTTGGTTTGTGTGGGTTTTACTTTGTTCTCCAATTCGACCGCCATTATTTGTCGCGTTCCTTCGTCCGTTCAGCTAGAGTTTGGCCTACAATGTAGATACCCAGTTGTTAGACGGCCCTATAGAACCGTGCAGAAAATATGGTTTTCAATTTCTCTACGTACTGACGTATACATTAGCGAAATAGCGACGCCCCACAACGCTGGTCGAATCACTGCCAATTCCACAGTGATATCGTTTCCACACATGCTGACAGCACAAAAAGAGAGAAAATGCTGTGGTCTGCATATCCGAGAACCTCCACGTTCGACTTCCCGCAGCCCGCTGCCTCTTCCCGGTCAAGAACGCGCACTACCGTTAGAAAAATCTTTCTTGCCTTTCTTGCCAAGATAACGCAATCTGCTCAATCAGTTCGGACATTTTTCGCCAGCACCCTGTTCACTGCAGCCTGTCGGCTTTACTAGCCAAAAACCAGACCACAGAGGTTCCTGCCCCTGCTCTAAGAAAACTTCGGCTAGAAATGACACGGAAACACGGAGAAAATGATATAGCAACAACAATAACAATAACAACATCAATAACAGCAACAACAATAACAATAACAACATCAATAACAGCAACAACAAGAACAATAACAACATCAATAACAGCAATAGCAACAACAACAACATCAGCAATCGTGATAGAGGGATTTCGCTATGTGTCTGGCAAATCTCTTCGACATGGTTCTTTTCGGATGCTTTCCTCACTCGACGCGGTCGGCCTGTGAGGGTTTGTCGATCGGGAGGCAGTCCCGATCGTACACAGCCGTGCCGTGCATCTGATCTGGCCGCAAGTGGCAATGAAATCGCTGCTAGTAATACTCTCTGTTCTCGCCCCGAGCGCCCGCCCGCTTTCTCTCTACAGTGCGCGCGCTCGCCGGGCAGATGCTTATCCGTTGCCTCCACCGGTATCGGCTACACTGGCGACTACGAGAGCGACGACGCGCGGTCCCCAGCGGCGGGTAAGCCTTGCAGCTCTGGTATGGCGCTTCCGACTGGCTGGGTCTCTCTGTGTGTCCGCTGGTCGTCCGCTGGTCGTCGAAGGGCTTGAAGGGCGAACTTTTTATTCGAACTCTATATCTTGGAAATACGCGCGCCCACTACCGTCTCTGCACAGCCTCCGCCGTCCCGGCTGCTACCGTCGGCCTCGCGCAGCTGGCCGTGCAGACACGTAGGCCGCCGATACGCGCACGCTACAGCGGCGCTGCTAGTCCTACTGGGCCGGGTGCGGACTAAGATGCGAGCCCTCAAAGCTCTGCCCGCCGTCCAAGTCACTGTGTGCCGCCGCTGGGCAAATACAACAACTGCAGTAGCTTTTGGGGAGAAAACCCCAGACGAAGGTGGGAAGCGAAATGGGGAAAAAAGAATAAGCGTAGCAAATTCGAAGGAGTTGGGAAAACGAAAGGAAGAAGTCGTCGTCGACGACGACGAAGAAGAAGAGAATGAGTCAGAGTAAAAGAAGAACCGGTACTGGCAGCCATAGCTGTCAAGATTGCAACTAAGGGCGGCAGTGGCTGAAGCAGAAGAAGCAGCAGCAGTAGCGTAGCAGCAGCAACAGCACCAGCAGAAGCATCCTCCACCACAACCACTAACACCATCACCCCCACCAACCCCACCGGTCGACCACTACCACCCCGTACAACTCCCACCCCGTACCACTCCCCACCACCACCAGCAATGGTCGACCAGTGTAACCGGAAGCCCGCTGCCATGCCATGTAAAAGTCTCCTGGGGGTTCACCGGAGGAGGGGGGGAGGGGGGGTGTAAGAGAAGAGGCGAAAACGAAGGACGAGGTCCGCATTTGTTCCTCGCTGGCGTTCCGGCATTGGCTTTGTTGTCGATGCTGTTGTTGTTGTTATCGTCGTCGTTGTCGTCGATGGTGTCGCTACCGCCCACAACAGTGAGACCGACTCGAGACTTTCGAGCTGTCCTCTCTCGTTTTGTCCCGGCCCGCTTATTCCTCTGTTGGTTCGGCATTCGGCCTGCGGACTACGCGCAAACAGGCGGGCGAATAAAAGCAAATACGCACTCTTGCGTAAAACCGGCCCCTTGGCGACGCAGGGTGCGTCGCGTATCTATCCAACGTCATGCATGAGCTTAAGAATTTATTCGTGATTAGCATAATGGTACGAAGACGGCGGCGGCGACGACGACGATGATAATGATGATCATGATGATGCAACGCCTGGTTGTAGCAGTAATACTAGTAGCAGACGTAATAGAAGTAATATTGTGCTAACAATAATAGCGGCGGTGGCGGGTAGACGGATCTGAAGCAGATGAAATTGCGGAGGAACAGAGAGGGCACGTGGGGGAGAGAGAGAGAGAAATAGGGAGGGCTCTTACGGTGGAGGAAGCTCCCGGGCTTCGTCGTGGGTTCCAGCAGTCCTCAGGTGGTGCGTATAATATCGACATGCAATAGTAATCACGGAAGTGATAGTCGTATGGGCGTTGCATTTACGGCGCTGCGTCGTGAATGCGTGACTCCTGGGCGCACACACCTGGACACCTGCGCCTCGAAATCAGTCGAGCACCTCGCTTCCAGATGAGGTCCGCCGCCCGGATAATAATGAGGACGACGCCGGTTATGTGTGTGATCATGGCGATCGATCTCCCTTTTCTCTTGCCGTGACGTAGCTTTGGTACACACTCTTTACTTACTAAACCGCTGCGCGGTGCCGGTTTCCCGTACAGCAGATCGGTTTGTCAAAACTACATTGCTTAAAATAAGGTTAGAATTTTAAGCGTCAGACGCCCATACTGGGGCTGTACTCGTATGTTAAATGCCTGACAAGGGGAGATGGAGAGAGAGAGAGAGAGAAAATAGTAGTGAACCTGATACGAGACTCAGCCGAGATCAAGGACTGAGAGAAGCCCAAAAACGCGCGGGTGTTACTTGAAGCGCTGTGCGCCAGGTATTAGAAAGACCATACCAGGATGGGCTCTGGTCGACTTGGCCGGGCCAACTCGGAAAAGTAGCCTAAGCCTTAAGCAAAGGCGGGACTGAACAGGCAAAAATAATTGAAAGGACACGAGACAAGGGCTGCGCCGAATGGGCCCCGTTAGCAGCTGTCGGCAAGAGCAAGACATTTTCGAAAATCAGCGGCTGAGCTTCCCTTTTAATAGAAAGTCCACAATCTTCTGAGGGGTCTATCGAAATAGGTCATGTATTTATTCGAAATACAGGGTCTGCTAGAATGTTATGTACTTGTTTTGTAGTTTTGGAGAACTCGGCAGTAAAATAAATTTTCTTTATGGAAAAACGGGGGACTTTTTCCCCATTTGTCAACATTGTATGCTTTGGCCGTTTGTCTTATGCCGCTTTGGCGCCTCGAATGGCGCGAACTTCGAATTAAATTCCGTGCGAAGTTCGAATCAAAGTCCGGCAAAAGCTGCTCAGGGTCAGCTGTTGGCAAAAAAGACCCTGGCGTGGTTCTGAACGACCACAAGTTGCTTATTTACTAAAGCAGGTCAAAGTGCTAACAAGTATACATGCCTTTACTTTCGATATGGTTGAAAATGCTTAGTTACTCTGCAACTCTGTGACGCAGCACCATCGCGTTGGTACGAAAATGGTGGACATTAAATTTGCTATTGCTATTGGGAATAGTCGTTTTTGGCGTAATGACAAAATTTTACGGTTGTGATCGTGAAAACTCGAACGTAAAACATACCAACATATCGACCTTCTATGACTTTCTTTAATCCGGCTATTCGCCTTTTGCTAGCTTGGGTTATTAGATTATGCGGAATTTTCCGCGGAACATGACCGTATCAGTTCCTTCACGCATTGACTGGTTCTCCGGCAAATGAAGTTTTTGCACAACTTTGTAGGGGAAAAAAAGACAAAGAATAACTTCTATAAATTTCATCCTCACTCTTAAACAAGACGTCTCCGTCCCTTCCTTCCATTGAATAAAATAACCTCTTTGCAGAATTCCACCAAACCCTAAAACAATTACATAACATTTCAATAGAGCTTGTATATAAATGTATATATATATATATATATATATATATATATATATATTGAATACTGCTATAAAGATATACGCACACAGTATTATTTTATTGCAATAATTACTACTTAAGTGGCATGTGCATGTAGCTTGCGGCATAAAGCTCGCTTCAAGTTACTTAGTAGCAACAGCAAATTAAAGCCAGATTTACACCATTGGCAACTTATACTTTACGAATGCTATACAGCTCCAAGACGAATGCCATATGCTGCATTGGCAGTACTGATTTGTGTAAGACCAAACATAGTGTCTCTTGCATACAAAGCTCATAAAATCACAAAAATATAAATGTGTATGCCACAACCGCTTTCTAAAGGGTGATGCTTAACGCGAGCAGGTCGTGCAATTTTGTTGCTCATTATAAACTCACTACATATAAATTTAAAAAATAATGTAAACACGCAGGGCACTGACAGAGTTTTTGACTTCTGCTTTCCTAAACTAGAAAATATATTTAGAATCCGACGTATTTTTTACAATTTGAACCACAATACCCTCACATTTACACATTCTTTAAGACGATGAATCCATGCATTAAAGCACACCTCTGAAACACGTTTCGTTTTTCGGTGTTTTCTAGCTCCACCTTTATGGCTTCAAGCACCGAATTGCGTGGATCAAGGTGTCCTTAAATTCTGGAATGATAATTTTGGAAGGATCAGGACATCGCACGGTCCCAAATCAAGTAAACAAGCTTGGGTCATACTTCAGCGCCAGTGTTTCCAACCCGATGGGCTGTCGTGTTGTCGTGGTAAAAAAAAACCATCGCCTAAGAGATGCCTTAGAGCTCTTCCTGGTGAGTGCAGTGAAAACATTGAATAGGCATTCTGCAGTATACTAATCGTTAGTCACTTTACTACCTGTTCCAGTGAGAGAAGCTAAAAGTTCCCTCCTGGAGAAAAATATGGCGACGATCACCTTGCCAACTGACCGCTGCCATATCAGTTTTGTGGGTGGAGACGCTCCAACGCCTGACCACTGCGAGCTCTGCGCTCGCACGTCTCATTACCTGCGATGAGTGTTGAGACCAAGGAAAACCGGCACTCGTCAAATTTTATCCGAAATTCATCACATTTATTTCAGTCAGTGTTGAGTATGCATATAGCGTTGATGCTTTACTGCTGTTAGCTGCTCTTGACATGTAATTCGAGAAAGGCAGTGCAGTAATCTCTTCGTAAGAGTCAGGCAGGCAGGCACATAATAATATCTATCATGTCTAGATATGCTTGAGACCACCGTCGACAGATGTCCTCTGCGTACTCCTCGTAGAAGTTTGTATTCAAACAGATCAGGTTATGATTGTCATGAACTATGAATCTGGTGTAGACGTATCGCTGGGCACATGCGAGACCACACCAGAGGTGGAAGAGGCACTGAAAACATCCGGGTTACCAGCCTCTTGTCGAGCTCGTTTACCTTTAGTTTCCCATTCCGAAACAAAACTTTCGAATGGTACTGTACGCGGAGGCGTCTTCAAGCGCAATCGAATTATCTCAGAAAAGCGGTGCACACACTGACATTCGGTACACAAAGCCGTTCCTTACCCGCATTGACAAGCAAAGTACTCGTTTCGTGTACATTTGGAAAGACCTTTATGGCAAACATCAAGGTTCGTCCAAGCGAGTTGTCCCCATATTCTGACTGTGCATGAGCCTTGGAATCATTTTGAGGAGTGCCACTGCCGCCGGGACGGACAGTCGCTGGACGTCGCCTACCGTTTCGTAAAGGGAGACTAGGGCCGTGCGCAATCTCGGCCGTGCGACCTGTGAAAGGCGTCCCAGTATCATGAAGCCGAAGCCCCAGATATCGGACAAAGTTGAAGAATTACAAGGATTGGCCGCCGCAACGTATATCGTATTTGGCAGCCAATCTACCATTTTATCCAAAAGTCTGGAGAGCGAGAAAATCCCGCGCCTCTTTTTTTGTCGCGTGTCAAATCTATGCAAGGTACCCACATAGCAGATGTTCTGTTAGGCCCAAGTTAGTCTTAGCCCAAAATCTCCTCTAGCGACGCAGATGTTATGTTTGAATTTTCGTCAACAGTCAGCCTTCATACAAACCATATTTTCGGCGTCCGGTACTGTTTTTGGACGCCGAAAATAGTACACAGTAGCCCGCACTTTGGTTACAGCTGTTGCGGTGCTTTCAAAAACGTTTTCCGGTTCGTTACGTAAGGTTACGTTAACACAAGCTGGAACGTTAAACGCTAACGCGGCAAAATATATACACTTTGCTTGTACTCAAATTTGTATTAAACTATCATTTTTATTTGTTCGAAAGTTCGTTTATTTGTTCCCGGCGCCTTGTCTACTCTATCGAATAATAAAAGCAGCAAAAACATTAAATCGCATTAAATCGTGCTTTACATAGTACGTTTGTATGTGTACACATGCGCACAGTATGATACTGGAATTAATACTTGAGAAAAAACACTGTGACTTCTGACTACATACTACAAGTGTGCATATGTGTAATACCTTCGATGTTTCCTGTGTGACGTGTGACTTTTGGTGAACTCATGGGGGCGGTCGTGAGCGTTTTTCGTTTTTTCTGCCATACCGCGCTTGTTCAGCATCGATGACCAACCAACGATATCTGTGCCATCTGAACCTGAAAACAGGGCCAACGTTAGTATTATTATTAAGTTGACTCCCACTTATGCTATATAACGCAAAAATAAAATCACCTTTATTTTACATTTATATATCAAGGCGAGCAGTGCCGAGTGTGCAAACGTATTGTAAATGATTAATAAATCATCACAATATTTTCTATATATATATATATATATGCCTAGGCTTCGCGTATAAGAGAGAGTCGGTAAAATGCATTTGTTAATTTTATAGTTGAAGTCAAGTACACCATGTTTTAGTACTACGCATTTGGAGTGTGAGAGAATCATGTTATTTTCAGAACACCATCGAGCAATGCCGTCGACAGCTGACTGCAGAACAGCATGAGAGCCACTAGAGCAAACAGGCCAATAAAGTTTCAAGTCATCTGCATATTTAAGATGTTTAAGATCAGGTAGTAGGTACTTATTTATGTCCAAAACATAAATTGTGTATAGAAGGAGGAATAAACATCCCCCTTGAGCACACAAAATAATGCAGGGTATAGACGATTAATAATTATTATGGTTTATTAACACCCAGGTTGGGTAAAATTATAAAAATATACATCAGACACAACTAGTGCTTCCTTCACGTCATTGGGTCTTCTCTCATCTTGTTAGCTCAGCTATTGACTAAACTGCAGGACATGCTGCGGCGTGGTATCTATCACACTGGCCAGAGCACCTCGTGCACCTGCAACACTGCAATATGGACGATTAAGTTTGTCACCAACGTTCACTTTGAAGTGACGGTCACTCAAAAATGCCTCCACCCATTGCAATGTACATATGTGCAAGTATGAGAAGGCTGACGACGTAAGGCGATTTTACGAACACTGTGCACATTTCAGTATTAAGGAAGAGACACTCTCCTGAATTCAAAGACTAGGAAATACACCGACATGCCAAGACCTTGTAGAGGCGCTCCCTAAACACGATGCATCCTAATATATGGTAAGGAGATTCGTTGAATTTATCTCGAACACAAAAAACAGCCGCACTAAATCGAGTTCTACAAGTTGAGCGGGCTTAATGGCAAGATAAAGTGCACAGACACAGTAGTCTTAAAAAAAAATACAAAGGCCACTCCGACAAGAAGCAAAATGGACGACTGGACGTTGGTGGGTTCGTAAGTCCCACCTTACCCGTGGCTTTAACAATAACGTCCTCATACATTTTACCAGTTAATCTCTCTTAAAAAAATTCAGAGAACATCTTCTTTAACAAGCAAAACCACGAACAAAAATCAAAAAACAATTATTACAGAGAAAAAGGCAAGTCTTGAGCAATATCCAAAGTCGCTTAATAAACGCAGTTCAATTTTGCGTAAATCTAACGTAGCGTAAGAGATGTAGTGATTATATATATATATATATATATATATATATATCGGAGCTTGTCTTGTCTATTGGTTATCCGGCACAATTGTCGAACAGCTGCTAATGTAGTTGTCCGACAAACGCTTAAAGAGTCTATTATTGAAGCTAGTCTTGTTAGGAAAGAAGCGTCGCTTTGTTTATTTGGCCAACAAAGATCACAACAGCAACAGCAGCAACACCAACACCAACAACAACAACAACAACAGGAGCGACAACCTGTGAGAGCGTCTAAGAAGCAAACCGGAAAGGGTCTTCATTCAACTGATTCCCACTTCCGCGGGTCGTGTTTGCCCACCGCGATTGATCTGGCCAACTTCCGGCCGAGCACGAAAAACGCTTGAGGAAGACGAAGGCCACCGATGGCTGTTCCATTCGCTGCTGTTCGCAGCGAACACGGGGTCCTCCCAGGAGGCACAACCAATTGAGTCAAGAAAAGCGAGCAAACAGCTGGCACTAGTTCACACTACTACTACTGCTAATACTGCTGATTCTGCTACCGCTTAAAACGTTATCGCTGTTCATCGCGTAAAACAGGGCCGCCGCTGTAAAGGTATCAGCTATCAGCCGTCTAGGACCACGCGTCCGTCCCCAGCTGATCGGCGATGCCTTTGTCGAGGCAACAGCATCGGTGAAAGCAAATTCTGCCTATTAATATATATATATATATATATATATAGTCCGTCAATAAACCACGAGTGATATTAAATTTTAAATTGACTTACACGTATATATATATATATATATATATAAATATACATATATATATATATATATATATATATATATAGTCCGTCAATAAACCACGAGTGATATTAAATTTTAAATTGACTTACACGTATATATATATATATATACATATATATATATATATATATATATTTATATATATATATATATATATAGTCCGTCAATAAACCACGAGTGATATTAAATTTTAAATTGACTTACACGTATATATATATATATATATATATATATACATATATTTATATATATATATATATATACATATATATATATATATATATATATATTCAGATGACGCTTTTCCAAAAACGAATATAACTTATACCACTCCGGAACGTTTGTTGAGCTATGCTATGTTGTAGAAACTAGCCGTGGTATTGTTTACCACATTGCCTACATACACTATCATCCTACCCACCGAACCCACTTCGCTTCTCATATACGAGTATATATGTATATACACGAATACATAAGAAAAATTATATATATGTATATATACAAGCCGTTTTACAACAACGGGTGAACCCGATGATTTCGAATCGATTAACAGCAGTGAAAATGTATTTTATTTTGTTCGTTTTGCGCATCTATTTTCTTTGTTTTCTGAAGACGTGTGTATTATCCTTATATTATGTATGAGGTAGTGCGCTATTCATGGTTGTCATTGAGAATAGATGATGGATTATATACCGCTGAGAGCCAGAAGCCATGGTGCCACAATGACTGCTGAGGAAATCCTAGATACCTCAACATATCCGGCCCTCTGTTCATTGTAGGCATGCCCCACGACGATTCAAAGCCCGTAGGGGACTAAGGATGGTCTAGAATTCAAACGACACAGTGCCTGCACGTTCGGGCACCCCAATACAGTTATTTCGGGCCAATTTTATTTTGCATCTAAATATCACGAAACACACCATCCCTCACAATATTTGCCGCAAGCCGTTATACTGATGATTTCAAACTATACGGCTACTCCGCCGCTGCAGAAGAGCGGCGATACCCACAATTAGAAATAAATAAGCTTTTTAGGTAGTGCAATGTGAACTACATGATAATGTGAATATCAAAATGTGCCGTGATGTGCTAACCCAAATCGAAAACCCTGATTTGCAGCACAATTAGTTGATGCATCATGGTAAAATAATCCGCATCTTACACAAACCTTTACAACCCTTATTAATACCGCAATTAACTTTTTTTCTGTGAGGTCTAAAAACCATACGCCAAGAAGCACATTCAAGCACTTGGGCACAGAAGTTTATGAATTGTATTTTGCTAAGGTTCAATATTAGAAGAGACTGTGTGACATTGCCTTCCAGTTGACAGGCAGGATTGCTTAACTGTATCTAACAAATCTAACAGGGTCACTAGATATTTTAACATCCGATGAAATGGCCCGAGACGAAATGGGATAGACATGAAATAAATAAAACAATGAGATATTGCAATGCCCATTGTGTCTCTTGTGCCCCCATTGACTCAGTAAAGGTGTTTTTAAACTAAATTGAACAATTTTAATGGCTGCGCTTCCTGAAAATTGTAAGGAAACCATATCGTATGCTATTATATGTTTAGTTAATGTAGTCGTCTAAATCTATATATATATATATATATATATATATATGTATATATATATATATATATATATATATATATATATATATATATATATATGTATATATATATATATATATATATATATATATATATATACATACATAGACACTCTTCTAAGGCTATGCATTACTTTGTTGTAGTGTACTGTCTTTCCGATTGTTGTTATAGCTAATGTAAATTAAAAGAAAATTAGGCATACATGTTCGGAACAGCCATTGCAACTGTTTCCCAGAATATTTAACATACGTTTGCCTTAGAGGGGGTAACAAAGTCCTGCACAAAACGCGTTGTGATATTGAATCAACCCATTCAGAAGGTACGCTGCTTATTTAGAAATTGCTTGGTATTTTAGAAAGTATACCTCCCTATGCTTTACATTTTTTACTCTTATTTTTCGTTGCTATTAAGAAATGTAATTGTGAGACAAAACAAGTCGCTACTTTGTAGATTGTTCCTATTACAGTCGCCTTAACGACTTTTAAGTATACGTGTTCTTTACCGTATTTGGCGACTTCTGCGAACAAATCCCAGGCCTATCTTAGACGCCTAAGAGTCCTACGAGATCAGGTTACAAAGCTTGAATTGAACGTGGTAACCTGATATTAGTAAATATACACCGTAATTGTTAGCCGCCTGTCTATTCAGATTAGCGACCAACAGACGTTGCAGGAAACCTAGTCCGGGACGCGGTTGCAGTTATTATAAGACCAGCTGAGAAGAATTTGTGAAGTGTAGTCGAGGATTCACGCTAGCCGCTGCCTTTCTGTCTGGCAAGTATGCCCTCGACGAGCGCAGGGGGAATTCCGCTCGGACCGATTGCACCAGACGACATTTGTGTGCTTTAAATTCGTATATCGGCAGGTGATGATAGCAAATGTCATATTTGCATGCAACTAGACCGAGTTTCCAGGTCCAAGTACGTTACCTTTCACAATAACGAAATGGCACAAGGGCGGACAAGGCCCTTGTGTCATGGAAACTAAACGGAAAAGCTCTTGACATCTTCGGAAGATGGGAAAGAGAACGCCAGATAGAAGCTCCGGTAAAAACATGATAACGTTCTGCATCTCGACCAACCGAATGACGCTGGTCTTCCGCCCGCCATCAAAAGCGGTTGAGAGCAGTTGAGACGTACGCACGTAGCACGAGGCGAGCAACGAGATACTCTAGGCCACAGTAGAATAAAAGGCAGCTATCGACCGTCAGCTGCCTATTGGCACCAGTTTACTTAGTAATTTAGAGTGCTTGAACATCCACCTACGTCACACGTTGCGATACAAAGAGGTTCCTGGAAAATACTGGGTGGTCCTTCTATGCACTGCGGGAAAATGTGTCGACACTTCGGGTACTCCTTCGACACCCGCAGTACCTGTTGCTGGTCGAGCCCGGTGGCGTGATGGGTTTCGCCTGCGCCTTGCGACCGGAGGAGACACATAGGTGCGCGGGTTCGAGTCCCGCCGTTACACATTTGTATTTATGGGGGTCCGTCTATGAAGCAATGCGAAAAAGCACTCCCATAGACGTTAAATCTTGGCTGAAAGTCAGCCCAGAAATGACATAGTACCTGTTGTTGACGGTGGCAACATCTTATCAAGCTCTGGGGAGCGTAAGAGTAGTACCTAAGAAGCATTTATGATGGTACTATTGATTATTATTAGTAATATTATTTGACCGTACACATGTTTACGAGTACACACGCTCTACTGCGTTGCCCCATTGCACCAGGAGGTGCTGGCAGGGCACTTTCAACGTGCGTTTGCTTGCAACTGTACAATCCCTGGTATCCATATAGGGTCGAGCCTGGTCACGTGGTGCATCCGCGTACGCCTCGCAATCAGAGGGACACTTAAGCTACACGGGTTCGATCCCCACCAGTTGCACATTTGTATATATGCGGTCCGTCTTACGAAGCAATAGCAAAGCAAATTGCTTTGCATTGCTTCGTAATACCGGGCCAATCAATGTTGGCTGAGGGTCAGCCCGAAATACTTTGGTATCCATATGGGACGAGAGAGTCGCCGACGCACGCCAGTAACTAGCCTGTTTTCGCACCTATGGATAGTGTTCTCAACACAGGGAACGACGCTTACCAAACACGTGGAAGAAAGAGTTCAAAAGAGAGAGCTGTCTTATCACAGCGTAGCCTCACAATATATCGGTAGGAGATACCCGTCGCCATCTTCGACCTGAAGACCGAGCGTCAACGGCTTTGCATGAATTGCAGGTCATTTGGCCTGACCTAACTGAGGAAGTTGCAAAGCCGTAGACAGCGTTAAAGCTTCATTGTTAAAGAGAGTGTTACTGTTGTGTCGTACTAGCCGTAGCTGGGTAGAATATTTGTTGGCTTCGACGCTTCTCCTTGGAGGTGGTACCTTTGGTAAACACAGTCTCCCGAGAACAGATGCCCTCAAAAAATACTTTCATATTGGTAGGATCGAAAACCTGCTGAAACAAACCAGCTGTTCTACGCGACGCAGGTAATGAAGGTCGATCTTATGGACTGGTTCAAACTACAGAAATCGATACCGGTAACTGGTTTCGCAGCCCCTGGATGCCATACAACGATGACATGCACGCGTGGGAGGCATCACAGAGTGCCCCTGAATGCAGGTGTAAACCTTGTGAGAAAACATGTGATCTGTACCACCTCCAACGATTTTCGAATGATTCGCGATATGATGATGCTATCAATACAATATTAATGTATGACTAATGTGTGAACCAAGTAATGGTTATTAATAAAAATAATAATAATGATAACTATTATACATTTTTTAATGTCTACTACTATGCAAAATTTTCCGCCGAACGCGCTTGTATAATCGGTTCCTTCATGCATTGAATGGTTATCCCGCAAACGTAGATTTTGTACAACTACGTAGGAGGAAAAAAAGCAGAATAACTACTTTTATAAATTTCATTCTCTCGCCTAAACAAAACGTTTCCGCCCCCTCCTCCCATTGAGAAAAAATGTCTTCTTGCTGAGTTCTTCCAAACCCTAATATAAGTACATATTGTTATGAATGACCTTGTATATATATATATATATACCTGAATGCAGAGTATACCTCGAACGTTGCCAAAGCGTTCTCTCATTGATCACGCTGCAGTCGCTAATATTAGCTATTTTCTTTTAGTAAGTAAGACCATATAATAAAGTGTTAGCTATGAAATTATAACAAAGGTACAAAATATATACCATAAGATGATCCTATATATGTATACATATATATACTTTTTAGGCTGAACCTCAGCCAAGATTTAGCGTCCACGGGACTGTTTTTCGCAATGCTTCATAGACGGACCCCCGTAAACACAAATGTGCAACTGTGGCGTTCGAACCCGCACACCTATGTGTCTTCTCCGGTCGCGAGGCGCAGGCGGAGTGCACCACGCCACCGGACTCGACATATATATATATATATATATACGTCAGTTCTGGTCAAAGCTTTATAAAGCCCAATAAACAGCCTGCGCTCGATACACAAACCGTTCTCATGATCGTGCTAAGATCGGAAGAGAAATTCGATTGAGCCATTATTGAGACGGATCTGTCCGTTAATTTGCCGATGTAGAGTAGCTGTCTGAAAGGAAGGCAGAAACGGGGCCGCCAGATGATGAGGCTCCGGGACGGATTGGAGCATAGATCGGATGGTTCCGCCGCCCCCACACACACACTAGTTAGTAGCTATTTTGAGGAAATTGCGCGATCTGCGACAATTTGGTTTGCAAACGGACGCACGGTGTGTGGCCACACCCGGCCCACACATGCCCGTCTTGTTTGGCGGCGGACTAAATCGATAATTCGATCGATCGCCCGCTCGCTTTTGGAATCAGCGGGCCACTTGGTACACGTTTTCGGCCACGATTTTCCCTCTCGATCCCTCTGTTTCGCGTTCTCCCTCTTTCGGCTTTGTCGCATCTTCTCTCTCGACCCTTTAACATTTTTCTGCTTCGCCATGTATGCTGCATCAAGTGAGCGCTTGTGGCTGACTAAACGATACACGCGACGACGGGGGGCTATGTATGGGGACCCGGTATGGCGTGAGCTGGGCGATGAAAGGTCCACCTGTCCCTGTCATTGTTGTTGCTGTTGTTGTTGTTCTTCTTGTTGCCCTCGCCGCTCTCCGCTCGCCATCGAGCTTTGCTGTCCAGCGGCAAAGCCTCAACAATGAGGCAGCACTGAGTCAAAAAAACACCAAGGCCCAGCATAACGCCGATGATTAGCATTCTTGTTATCGTCGTCACTAGTGGTGGTGTCGAGACGTCACGTGTGGATGGCCTCGTTCGAGTTTGGATGGTCTTGACGACGTTCGCCAGAGCCAGGGCTGTGCCAACGAATACCTTACATTAGCGAGGTCGGCTCCGTTGCAAATATATATATATATATATATATATATATATACATACATACAGTTGTTTTTCAATGCTCGCAGCACAGCAATAATGCGAAGATACAAGTCGTTTCGAGCAATAAAATCTGATTGAAAGCGCTTGGACATCGTTTTGAATGGCTGTATCTTACTTGTGATAGTATTAGTTGTAGTGAGAAAGTCAGTAGTAGTTACTGATAATAGCACTGTCACGTGCTCAAACGATGCATTAAGCTGATAAACACAAAAAATCAAAGGAGGACAAGCTATTTATTAAGCATTAAAGCTCAAAGCAGGCACGAAGATGCACATTCCAGGCATAAATAAGAAGATCAACGAGAAAATCACCTAACAGGCTAATCGAAAAGAACTTGAACTGGCTCACTCGGAGACAGTTAAGATAGAAAACCCCCGATAAAATGAAATGGGTAAATAGGGGAGCCACCGTCGACTTAGAAAGAGGAAGAGCAGAAACACTGCTGGCCTAGCAAAGGCTCATAGTAGAGTGGCTATCCTAACCCCTAATCGAACGGTCTGTACCTCATACTGCCTCAAATGCCAAAATATAGGCCAATGGGTAGGAGACTGCAAAGAAGTAAAAGTGGCAAACATAAGGTGTTACAAATGCGGAATAATAAAAGGCCTCTTAGCCAAAATCTAAACAAATCTGATGCTACAACTGCAAGGAAAGATATACTGGTCACGCGGCATCAGACTCCGTACTGCCTGCCCAGTCTACAGAAAATGCATTAGGTGCATGAGGGATCGTAAACATCAGGCAACAGATAAGAGCCTAAAACAAGGAGCCCTGCTCCGCCACGAAGCCAAGGAGTTCGACCCCACAACAAAGGTCGACACCCTCCAAGGTGCCGTCTTAGGCGACAAACATGCGTCAGGCAACAGGCAGGACGGCGACGGTTTCGCTCTATTTAAGAAGACAATGAGAAACTCATAAAATAAGATGGGCAGGAACGTCCAAATAAAAATTATGACGACGACCAAACTGCAATGGTTAGAGATAAACTTGGGCCGGTCCAACGAAGCCCAAGCCTCACTAGTTCCAAAGGCACAAACCGAGGGGTGTCCAGATGGTTATTATCTACGAGCTCAATAGGAGATGATTCGCTCCTATAGGCGAGGCAAAGAATGCCTCAGCGACGAAAACGGAGACGCGGCGCTCTGGGTCGAACCAACAATAGCTGTTAAAGCGCAAGGATCAGGGAACATATGAACGTGGGCAGAACCCGATTTTGGGCCGACAGTGTTCAGCCGCTACGTCTCGCCAAAATTGCGATGACAAGAGTCCACCGAATTCCTCGAAGACCTCTCAGAAGAAATAAAAACATGCGAAGCACGATTCGAAGCGATCCTAGGAAGAGGGCGGTTAAACTCAACGCAGCCGCTGCAGAATGAGAAGGCGAAACATCGAAAAATAGAAGCCAAGAGTTAACAGAGTGGCTAGCGCAGCAGGGCATGGCACTTTTTAGCGGCGGTTATCTACCCACTTTAAGGAGAAAAAGTCAAGCTTCATTTATAGATCTTATAGTCGGATGCAAGAAAACAATAATAAACAGACTGGAAAACCGAAAGGCGCCAAGATAGAAACAGCAGGAGCGATACTCCTCGGAGCACGTCAATAATATGTTCGCCTGGTGCGTGGCTAAGGATATTCTCAACAAAACGACTGAATGGGCCCCGCCTGCTACCAGTCATTCCTTACCCTATATTACACGAATAAGACAGCTTTCTATTCTATTCTAAAAAGTACACCGAGACACTTCCGACTTGATGGTGCGGTACTGGTACTGGGGGACGCATGCGAGTGTGGCTTGCAGGCACCCCCGCCCAAATGTGTGATTTCTTTAGTCCACCAGCCCAAATACTGATGGACTAAAGAAATCGCGTATTTCAAGAAGGCTATCAAAATCAATAAAAACAGATAATTGAGAAAGCTTTGCGAAGAGACCGCAGCCAATGTTCTCAAAATAACTGGCAGAGTGCGGTTAGATGACTCCTCTCAAGCCAGGCCAATCCACTCTCCCAGAAGAAGATACGGAGGAAGAAGATCACGGAATTTCGGCAAAAGCTGTGAAGATTTTTCTTCAAGAATTTATCTTTTCTTCGAAATCGGGAATCTTCAAACAGATGACGGACCAGATCTTGGAAGAGGGAGTCAACCCAGCGTCATAAAAGAAAGCTACCCTAGTCTACATAAGAAAACCAGGAAAGTCGCCCACTGACCTTGGCGCAAACCGCCAAATGTCTCTCCTGGATATATTGGGCAGAACATTTGATGCAGTGATCAATATGAAGCTAACGGCAAAACTGAAGGAAAGAGAAGCATGATCAGACGAGCAATTTGGTTTCCGCAAAAATGGTATCGAGCACATGGCCATCAACCTAGTTGTACCAGGAGGCTGAAAAAATAGAGAAACCACCAGAAGCCTGTCATGCCATCCCCGATATCGAGAAATGGGTCAACAGAGAGCATGCAGAACTTACCTTAAAAAATAGTGACTTGACAACTACGTAACGCAGCACCATCACCTTGATACGAAAATGATGGGCATTAAATTTGCTATTGCGTGAGAGTGGTCTTTCGGACGTACATTTTTGGTCGCAATGGAAAAATTTTACGATTTTTCATGAAAAGGAGTTAACGTAAAATATCGAATTTTCATGACTTTCCTTAATCTGGGTAGTAGCTTTTTGCTACGCAAGCTAGTGAAGTGTCTTCCGTTGTGCAGAATTTTCCTCCGAACACGGCGGTGTAATCTTTTCCTTCATGCGTTGACTGGTTCTCCCGCAAACAGAGATTTCGCACAACTATGTAGGAAAAAAAGGCAGAAAAACTACTTTTATAAACTTCACTCTCTCTCCTAAACAAGACGTTTCCACGTCTTCCCTCCATAGGGAAAACTTATTTTCTTGCCGAGTTCTATCAAACCTCGAAATGCGTGCACAACAACATGAATGACCCTGTATATATATATATATATATATACATGGCATAAAGTGGCAGCATAAAGGGTCATGTTAGGATATCTCGGGCTTCTTCGGCAGCCCTTGTAGCTGCACGGTCGCTGACTCTTAGCGGTATGATTCTCAATGACCATCGCTCAAAGAAAATTCGATAACTATGACCAGCGCACTAGCCCCTTGAACCATGCCACTACTATGTATATATATATATTTTTTTTGTAGTATTTTCGCCAGGCGTCCTCCCACAGTATAGTTTATCCTTGCTGACCGAGAAGCGCACACATAGACGGCCTTCCCATTAAACAAATGCTGACGACGGCCAAGATAGAGCAGGCCCACGCGGGCCAACACGAGAGGCCGCGGCCTCTCGTGTCTCGGTCGGTATGAGAGTGTGGGCTACAGTCTCTCTGCTACTTCTGCTGCTGCTTGTAGGGCTGCTACGAGTCGTCGTCTTTGTCGATATATCCTGCTAGTTATTTCCTAATTCGCTCCAGCCGCCTGCCCGTCTCTTGCCCTGTCTCTGCTCCGCTCGTCCACTAACCCGGTTACAGCAAGAGCTGGCGATTCGATTTGGCGCGACCTCTTCGGTTTGTCTCCGGCCGACGCTCAAGATGCTTGGGAGTTGGAGACATGGGCAACACAAGCGGGAGAAAAAGGCCGGGAGGGAAGACTGAACAATAAGAGTACGATCTAAGAAAAGAGAGAGATAGAAAGAAGGAGAGCGCAAAAGGAGGAGGGAGAAGACAACAATGTTAAGGTAACACACGAGAAAGGACAGATGGAGAAAGGACAGATAGAAAAAGAACCAGGAGGAAAGCCAATGAGGACAACCAGCCGAGAAGCTCTAACGGATAAATACAGACACACAGGACAGCAAGAAGACGAAGCAGAAGACAAAAAGAACAAAACGGAAGAACGACGAGGATTGTCGTTGTTGTCGCCTCTGCTGCTGCTGCCGCAGCTGCCCGTGGTCAAGGAGTTCGTTTTTATCGGATTGGAGCATTTGTTTTATTTCTATAAATTCGCTATGTTAGCACTTTGGAGTGGACAATTGTCTCCACGCGAACGTGTGATTACGGGTTCTCTCTATCCCAGGGAGGAGTTCGTTTGTTGCTCGCCGTAGTGACGAGACGTTGAGAGACGTGGTTTTAACGACAATGACAGCAACGGCAATAGGCATACGCCACACGATTCATCGAATGTCGCTTGTTGTCTTAGCTATGATCAGCGCTGATCTGTCTCCACGACGCGTATTGGCTCCAGCCTCTGCGCCAGCATAGCACTAATCCAATGCGGTTGACCGCCATTGATTCACACAGTGTTTCGGCCAGTACTGCCTCGCCCGCAGACCGTCGCGCATATGAGGTGCTGCTGCTGCCGCTGCTGTCTCCACTCTCTGCTAAACGGTACTACTGCGTTAAGCCAGAGTAAATCACAGCTGTACGCAGGGCGCGAACTGTCCATATACATAGTTAGTCGTGTGTCATCCTACTGGTTTACTGAGTGATTGCGGGAGCCGCGTGTCTGTGGGCTAGTGCACACCAAAATGAACCACTTACATCTGTACTGGGTCAATCATTGCCTGATTGAAAGTTATATATATATATATATATATATATATACGGAAGGGAAGTATTTGGGAATCTGCTGTAAGCGAGGCCGCATTAAATATTTGTAAAGAGCAGTCATACTGAAATGTATACATACATGCATTAGGACCGACTGTATGCTGATAACTCTTGTAATGTCATGAAATAATAATGTAATACTTATTCTTCACGTTAAATAACGATATTTGAATGCTACGTTGCTTCTATTATAGTAGCTCATAGAGTATATATATATAATCTACAAAATATTACAAGCAACTTTTTTTTTTCTCAAATATGAATATTTAACCCATAATATCTCCAAGTTGACTGCAAGGTGACTGTCTGTTAAGCGCTGACAGGTAATATCTCCTAAATGCTATACAAAACATATACCTAAGCACAACAAAACAAGCATTGATCTCCACTATTGATCTCCACCACAACATCCCGCACAAATGTTGCGTGTATCCATCGACGAATGCATAAGCAACTGCCTATACTGTAGTCGCGTATAGCTTCCGCTGACAGCGAACCGCTCCGTGTCCACGGGCAGTACACGTACATACATCCGTATGCCATCTTGCCCCCAATTTGGATTATTCTGCGACGACGTCCCGTGTCTCGCAGCGCCCGTCCACCGAGGCTAGCACATCGCATTGACGTATGCTTGCTGTGTGGGTTGCTTGCTATTGCTCGATTTTTGCCGCCGACCTCGAGCTTCGGCCTACCTTGAGGGAGGAGAGGATAGGCTATCCGCGACCCGCTTTCAGCATATGTATGTCCCAGTCTCGTCGTGTCCCTCGTCGCCCCTAGTCAGACGGAGGGACCAGTGCTGCTAGAGCTCAGAGAGGCGCAAGCTTCTTCTTTTTTCTTCGATCTACCCCCACCTCGATCGGTTTTGCCCCTGCCCTGCCCTGCGCCTGTGCAGGATTTTTCCCTTCTACGTATCTGTCCATCAGCTCCGTCTATCTCGCTATCTGTATGCCTGCCCCTTTTCAGTAGTAGTTCATAGTTTCTCTGTCACTCCCCTATTGGGTGCGTTCTTTTTCCTGTCGTCCTCCTCTTCAACGAGTGGCATCCGTCTTCGTTTCAAGTCGAGTCGAAATGAGGATTAAATTGAGAGAGGGGTCGCGAAAGGGCCCCCCGCCCGCCCGGGTCGGGAGCTAGAAGGAATGGAAGAGGGAGAGCTTCGTCGCTTTCGCAGAAGAAACGAAAGCGACGCAACCGCTATCCCCAGTGATGGCCCATGTTCTTGTCGCTGTCGTCGCCGCCGCCGCGGCCTGGACCGCCACTGTCGTTTCGTCTCAGATAACGAATTCAAACAAGCAATAGATGGTGAACGGGTGGACGGATGGATGAAAGTGATGAGCTGTCGAACAAAAGGACAATCCAAATACAAGTAGCTGTAGAAGTAGTAGTAGTAGTAGTAGTAGAAGTAGTCGTCGTCGCTGTAGCTGTAGCAGTGTGTCCGAAGGAAAAGAGGAACACTGCAAAAAGCGCGGCCGGGGGCGGCCGAAAGGAAGAAAAACAAGGGGAACAAAGGAAACGAAACGAACGCGAAACAAAGGAACAGACACTACGAAACGCGGTCGTTCGAGCCACAACCAACCGGGGCTGGGACTGCTACAACAACGGCTACTAGTCGAGTGAGAGAGAGAGAACTAAGGAAACTACAAAGGACTAAGAAAAGACGACCAACTATAGGATTATAGTGCACGGTGGTCGGCTAAACTTGCACTACGAGGTTCAGGAGACAGTTGTAATGAATGCAGTTGTAGTAGCAGTCACTCACAGTATCTTCTTCGTTTCGGCATTCTTTTTGCAAACAAGTTCTGTCCCTTTTCGTTTTTCCCTATCTCTCTCTCAGGCGCCTTCTCTTTTTTATTTTTGTCAATTTTCCACGAAACAGATTACTCTCGGTACGTTTTATTTTGGCTCAAACTATTAAACTTCGTTCCAAGATTAACGAAAGGAGCACGCACATACGTTAACACTGCTCTGTCAGAACAACGTTGAGAACAAAGTTAAAGCTATTTTTTGCTCCTTCTTGCCAGAGTTTCTGCACGCATCGCGACTGGATGATCTGCCTGCCGCTGTAGGTTAGCAGAGCGAGGACCCAAACAAAAGTATGCACGTCAACTCCTTATGGAACAAATTCAGCTAATTGAATGTGTATATACGGCTCCATTTGCTCTGCAAGCAGAGTGTATTCCGTGCCTATGTCTAGGTAGTGAAACCGGTAGGTGTTGTCCCGTTCTGTGCGAAAGCTTCAGAGCTTGCAAGCACTACAGCACAGGCTGTCATCCACAAGAATCAACAAATCATTTAACATCGTCGCCTCTAACAAATCTCTCGACACGCGGGGCCATTTCCGATGGTCTTTCTAATGAGTCAACAAGTGGCGCGCGTAGTCGACGAAATCCCGGTAGCCATCTTCGACTTCTTGGGATAGCCGAGTTGAGTCATTCGTATGAACTTACGTACCTGCATATATTGGCTCGGTCTAAGGGACTAACTAGTGCGCTTGTTAGGGTTGTCATCTACTAAGGTGTGGCCGGTTTGATCCCTGTGCAGATTCGAATTATTTCGAGCTATTCTCACTGAGAATGGATAATACACCACACCACTAAAAATCAGCGACAATTCTGGCCAAAGACTGTTGGGGGAAACCCTAGATATCCCAACATTTCCGCTTACGCTGCCGCTCTAAACGCCCCTGTTATAAAAGGGTGACATGCATACTAAGGCATACGTGTCAAACGAATAACAATTCCATCTATCAATCTATATATCTATAGATAGTCCTCTAGCGCTAGCTAAATAACACTATGTTGAACCCTTACGTTAATATAAAATAATGGTAAACCTGACAACCGTTTATTAATACCTCTGTATTACCTACTCCGTATATTTTTTCCCACGGAAGATTTCACTGTGCTCTTGTATTTGCTCTATCTGAATTGGAGTCCATGAAACCCAATTTAAAGACGACCAAGTCTTCCATTGGAACCCGCCACTAGTCTTTCGGGTTGAAGACAATAGAGTCGCTACCTAACCGTCTTGCATTCAATACGCTTAGGTGAGGGTAACCTAGACTTAATCGAACTGAAGTCTTTCACGAGACAAAACGGTGCAGGCAAGTGCGTTATATAGAGCAGTGCTCCTTTGAAAGGTCGACAACCCCGTATGCAAGGGCCAGATTTTAAGGGCTGTGGACGCTTGGTTAAATACGATCCCTATTCATTCTACCTGACCGTAGCTTGCTGAGCGGCAAGCATTGAGTGTATCCTATCGCAGACGAAACATTGGAACTAGAACCCTTACTCATAGGAAATTGGGCGCCATGGCGCCATATCGTATCTGTAGAATAACGCGGTTGCTAGAAGTCATTAAAATGAACTAGGCTGAGTAAGCAGCAAGTATAGGCACGTTGTTCTATTTTAAGTAAACCTGCAAACACCACTTTGTAGAGAGAGAGCTCCTGAGAGCTATACAGTGGTGATACGGACAGGAGTGTACGCAGCCCTAGTCGTGAAGAAGCTGCAGAATTAAGGTGAGTGCTTTGAGTTTTCAGCTCTCTCCCTCGACGAAACTTAGTTCAAGCAAGGTGGCTTAGTGGCAATTTCATTGCCTTGCATTCGGGGGTAGGTTCAATACCTAAACCTACGATCTTCCGAATGAAAGTATATTATAGCACTGCATGTTGGCCGGTAGCGGAATTAACGGTGAAAATTACCACACAAGTTATAGTTGCCCCTCTGTCTTACTGCTTGACTGTGCGCGAAGAGGGTTCAGGGCTGCGAGTTAGGGGCACCCTTTTAAACAAGTATAAGGGACATTAGTGTGTATACGTGCCCGTTCACTTCGATCGATAAAATCGACAAAAAGAAAGCTGCCTAGGAAAGCCTATTAAATACGCTGCTATAAGAAAATATAATACGTATTCATATATATATATATATATATATATATATATATATATATAAGAGGTAGAAAGTCTAGATCAAAATTACCCTGAAAGACTTATCCCTTTATCATTAAGTTGTTTGGCAGTAACCAGAAACCTGATGTACATAATTCCAGCGCAGAATTATAGTTTTCATTTGAATAAGGTATATCAGTCCTGCTATTGCAATTTGAAGAAAACTGATATTTTACAGAACGCTCGTAAGATTGAAATACGACAGCATATTTAAATGTGCTCATTTTAATCAGCGAAATGTCAAGCGATATAATTCTAGAAATCCTCTCTCTTGTAGCCTTCTTCAACGCGCGCGACTTGCGCTATTCATTCATAACACGGACATTGCTTATTCATAGTTTATACAAGTGATGATAGATATGGAGATAAAGAGAGAGATAGATAGATTTTCTTTTTTAGAGAGAGAGAGAGAGGAGAGGAGACAGAGGTAGAGAGGGAGAGAGATATATCTTCATATATATATATATTATATATATAGATTAAATATAGATATATATTATATATATTATATATATATTATATATATATATATATATATCACATATATATATATATATATATATATATATATATATATATATATATATATGATTACTAACTACAATATAGGTTACAAAACAATGCCAAGGTTGTTCGACACATGTGTATAATAATATATTACATATAGTAAGTGAGAGAGAGACAGAAAAGGAGAGATTGGTCTAGGGGTCTAGTGCGTCGCGCCATGGTTGTCATTACAGGGGTCGCCGGTTTTGAATCTTCTGTTGTTGATCGGCGGTTTGACATTTTTTGAGCGATGCTCATGGAGAATAACCGTTCAGCGAATCTGCGACCATACTACCACAATAACTGTATAAAAAAAATAATATATATATATATACATAAATATATATATATATATATATATATATATACATAAATATATATATATATATATATATATATATATATAAATATATATATATATGGAAAAAGGGCTGGACGGTAAAGGGACAGAATTAGCCGCAAACATAGCATAGTCACGGTGAAATACGTGTTCGCGGCGTGTATATTGACATCGTATGTCTCTGCCGCCACACACACATATATATATATATATATATATATATATGTGTGTGTGTGTGCCTATGCGCACCATGCAGCATATGCCACTTTTGAACACCACACGACTGCATCAAGCATCGAGCGATCTGCGGCGTCTTTGTTTGTTTTCCCTTTCTCTCTCCTTCTCGTTTTATCTCCATGTCTCTCCCTTTATCGCCTAATCGAAACCAGATGAGACATGTGAGACCGACAATGACTGGCTCCTTTTCTTTCGACCGGCTTTCCCCAAGCCTGAGCTTGTCATGGAGCTCCGGGGGGAAAAAGGCGAGATCGACCGCCTCAATCGTCGGGCCGGCCTACATCAACACTCGTCAGCTGGTTTTCGTTTGGTTTTTTCTGCCGGTTGTTTTTTTCTCGCGTTCATATCCTCCTCCGTCTTCTTATTCGTCTTGTTCCTCTTTGATAGCATGGGTGGCCGCTGAAAAGTAATGCCATTATGACATTTTTATCGCTGGCTTCCCTCGTCCCTCTTGTTGTTGTTGTTGTTTGTTGTTGTTGCTTCTATTGTTATGTTGTTGGAATATATAGCAACAATGGCAGTACTTGGGTAGAAAGTACTCGTGGTTGTAGCCTATAGAGGCTGACAGTCTAAATTGAGTCAAGGTCAAGTGGAAAGAGGGGGAAAAGGGGATTATGAGAAAACGAAAGTAGAGAATTCGATAAGACAAGAGAGAATGAAAAGTAGTGATTACGCATATATATATATATATATATATATATATATATATATATATATAACATATTGTGATGATTTATTAATCATTTACAATACGTTTGCACACTCGGCAGTGCTCGCCTTTGCCATATATATATATATATATATATATATATATATATATATCAGGTAATTCAGTAAGTAATAATTATACTAAATTTTGTTTAAACAAGAGTATAAAAAGATAATCTTGTTTTAACAGAATTTAGTACACTCACGGCTAAAACCTGCTATCCTCTATCTCCACGTGATTGGCCATGGCATGACAGCAGTCGCCTTTATTTCATGGAGTTCGTTAAAATAAGGTATCGTAAGCCTAATCGAATTCACTTATCATTAGTTATCCAGCTGATCAGAGACCACTATATGCCATCACTTATATTTACCATTAGTTAGATTCACGTTTCTAGCACGGAACTTAATGGATTTGCTCCGACATAGCAGTACGAAAATATACGAACTCAACTACTACTACTACTATGACTACTACAAGAAAATTAACGAATTTTACACGAGCAAAATTCGATTCCATTCATGGGAACGGCCCGCCTCGTTTTTTAAAAGATGCGTTGACCATCCAAACCACCACCATTACTACACTAACAGAAAGGACATTACTATAACAGGTCAACAAGACTATACAAATATATAAAGTAAAACACACACAAGGCAACTTGATCTACTTTTCGATGAGCTTCGAGACGCAACCATATTGTCAATTAGATGATTAATCATAACAAAAAACGTATAGTCAATTATTCTAATTGTCTCTCATTTGCTATCCGATGTTCTTCCTGGCTGTCTTAGTCTGGTTTCTGCCTATGTGCTGCATTCTTAGTTCGTGTTGCGTGAACCTAATTCTCCTGCACATTTTCGGAAGATGGATCGGTTCGAAAGTGTATGTGTCGCGCCGAGATATTGACAACTCGCGTTTTTAGTACCAGGGGCATCGGCCAGCCCATCCCTCCTTCACTTTATCTTGTCTACGAGTATACCTGATAAAATGTAGCTGCATACCTGTAAAGGGCAAACAGTACATTCATGATGGATGGGTAGTGAAGCAGCAACAGCTACAAGGTTCACAGAACAAGTCAGAGTATGCTTGCACGGCCTGCACACAGCAAACCCGGCAGACACGAGATGGTTATTCATCAAGCCATTCAAACGAAACTACGATATAGTGCGATGTTTTTACAAAGATCCTAAATATATGCAAAATAAATCTTGAAATCCACATTTTTGGATCCGTCAATGACTTTTTCAAAACAAGGTGCAACTAGGTCGGCACTTAAACTGGGCAAAGTTGGTTCCAAACACTGAAATGAAAACAGTCATAGGTTTTGCTACGCAACACACATATATATATATATATATATATATATATATATACAATTTACGGGTGTGCACGACAAATCCATCAAGTGAGCCGCTTGCGAGAGGTTTGCATTTCGTTGTTTACTCATCACTCGACCACCCAGCAACGTGTACCGGCTGCACAAGTAATTGCTCGCCAAGTTGCCTCAAATGAGTTGAATCTTGATTCAACTCAACAATGCAGAAACGTTTCGTCGAGAGTCGGTACAAAACGACGACAAGAACAACGAACAGACAGACCAGCTGAAGTGGTCGAAGTTACGAGCTGGATATGGGCAGCGTTAAGTGTGCTTCAAAGGCGTGAATCATCACCACCGCCAGTCAGAACTGAAACCCAAATCGCACGTTCGGATACGGACACTGGATCTGGGCTCCGCCCGGTCGACTAATGCTTTCTAGCCACGCCAAGACGACGGACGCATCGAATCGCAGGCTTGCTTTTGCTCGGCAGCATCGCAGTCGTTTGGCAGTACATCGCAAAGTGTACTACTTCCGCTGCGTTCTGCGTCCGGCCGCGAGTCGCTGCACTGCACTCTCGTTGAGGTTGTTGCCGGGTTTGCGTGTTTCGACACGCACTTTGTCGAACAGAGGCGACCTAACCCAAAAGAATCACGTTCACCGTATCTCAGTACGTCCAAGAGCTGCCAAACGAACAGCATATGCATGTGTATAGTATACTATGAGCGCTATGAGCAGGCGAAGAAGAACCAATCTTAAAACCTCACTTAAAATGTTCTAATCGCCGCAAAGCCCCGAACCCGAAGACAATAGCGACAACAGCAACAAGTGCAGCTATGTATGGTCGAAGTCGCGAAACTCGCTTCACCGAATCCCGATCCAGAATAAATGAAGGAAAAAGCCGGACAGGTGGCGCGAACAACGGTTTAGTTCGTAGTCGTCATAACGATGGCAAAGGACGATAATCCCAAAGACAAAGTGGGAACGACGGTGACCGTCGTAAATGCGTGTTTTCGCGGCTGGCACGCAAGTTGAGAACTCCGTGTTCGCTCCATACCTGTAGTGCAAAACAAGCAAACGCGGGTAGTCATGGCATATCTTGAGTTGTTGGGTGTTGTGGGTTGCTGGAGCTGCTCTCGCATTGCGTTGGCGTAGATAAGTTAAAGTTAATAGAGTGTAGAAACGATGTCGACTTTTAACAGATGTTGACGAATCATAAAAATTATGATAACGCACATGCGGCCATACCTACGTTTGAAAAGATCTGTAGAAGTATTTACGAGTCAATGGAGCAAATAAGATCACGCAAATTAAAAATCACCATATTTTCTTATCTTGTGTTTCAACACTCTATGCGCTCTCGGGTTGAAATTGGGAGCCATCTACAGGTCGTTTTGGCTATATAGTACTGTTCTATTTGTTACGTCAAAAAATGTCTGCTGTTATGTAGCCCAGTCGTTGCCGTCGGGAACTAGTAATAATAATAATAAATCTTGATCTATAGGGTTCGTGGCCTTGTTGGCGTGGCTGGTATCTGTCTGGATAAGTGACATAAATAGTGTAGCGCAAATCAGTGCTGGTCTCTACGCTTCCAGGAATCTCCATCCTGTTTGGCATGACATCACCCGACTCAACGCGGCCGTAGTCTCAGCGGATTGTCATTTATCTCGGTTAAAGGCCTCTAATCAAAAGGCCCAGGGACAGACAACGGAGTCACTTAACAGACCATCTGCCGATAATTTTCTGAGAAGACCAGTCACTATAGATCCTCTCCGGTAACTGCTCTTTACGCGTTCGCTTCTGCCGCGTGCTACAGTTCAAACTACAGCGTGCTACAGCTCCATCGGCCGTGATGAATATCGTTTCTGCCGTTTCTGTTATTAGCGTACAACAATGCTAACAGTCATACAGCACATGTGTCCGCTTACAAAACAGGCGAATTTGTGGCAAGCAGTAGCCCTACTGTGTGCTAGTCGTGTGTTGAGTTCCACACTCCGCACAAGTGAATAACGCATTCATATACAAATATCAGCACCAGAATGACTGACCGGCCCATGAATGTTGGCCACTAGATTAGGCAACATCTCTCGAAGCGAAAGATCATTCAGCACCAGGTTTGATAATATTCCAAAATAACCACCATCAATGTTTAAATATCCACTCATGTATATATATATATATATATATTATAAGGGCTATATGTTAATCATATATCTTTGTAACCCTTTAACGGATATATATATATATATATATATATATATATATATATATAAGTGAACAGCGAAACGCTAGTGTTTTGATTTCCTCGCCATCTGTTTCGCATGAAAACCACCATCCGTGTGGAGTTTAATAGCAAACTGGGGTTTATTCCGTATAAGATAGAAAAGCGCGCATCAAACGGTAGAAACCTAGCGATCATGACAGTAAGAACTTTGATTAATAAAAATTTTAGGCTACAGGTTCTGTTGAAAAACAAACTACCTGGACCACCTGTGACCGCTTAGAATACGTGAGAATATTGCCGCAGTTCAAAAGAGTACAAACGAGAACCCGACTACTTTGACCCGCCGCCGTGTTAGGAATTAGGCCTGACAAAGTTAAGTTTGCGCGAAATTAAAAAAATGTGTTTGCATTCTTATAAGATTTCGAAAACTCAAGAGCTGAAGCTTGGTAACTATCTAGATCGCTACAAATGCTCTAAGTTATGGAGCGCCACAAGAAGCAGGATTATCCAAACAAGGTCAATGTTTGATGCGAATTTCAGAGCGGTAGTGTAAGCGATGATACCGCGGAAAGACTATAACCACTAACAGCAAGCAATACCGGGACACAATAGAGAACTTTTTGTGGCCGAAATTGGACGAATTGGACGTGAACAACATATGGTTTAACTAAGTTGAGTCCGCACGTCATACAGCGGGTGCAGCAATCAAGCTGCGCCGCACAAAACTTCCGGGCCTTTTGTCGTCTCATCACATTATGACTAGGCTTTTCTATTGCATCTTAGTGTAGATTGTCTCTAAAATTAACAAGATTAAGGAGAAAAAAAGATAAATTAAGAAAAAAATTGAGAAGCATTGTAAGGTAGATATCGCATCAAAAATGTTTCAAGTTTGCGACAATTGTAAACTCACTTGCGGCTAGCTCGAATCGAAAGAATTGCTTACTCATGTTCCTTTCATAATCCGCTGTTCCTTGGGGAAAAATAACCCCTCTATTAAAAATGTGTGTATATTGCAGATTTGGGTTATGATTGATGAAGTTATGATAATCAATAATATAAATATTTATCTATGTGCACATTCCACTGAAATCAAAAATTCGTCACCGCAGTTGTCGTCGGTGTCAAGTGACGAGAAACGCAACGGCCATCCTTTCGACCGCGATAGAAACTGCGGCTAAATAATCAAAATTCTGAACCGTGAAACGGTGGCCTCGTGTTTTCATTCCTTTTTCGATTTCTCTATTGCTCTTTCTCTCTACCTATCTACCTTACTGCGCTCGATTAACGATCCACCTAATATATAAATGGAAGCAGCTGATCAAACTGTCGAAGCCGAACCTAAGCGCAAGCCTGCTAACGAACAAATAAGCGAGAGAGCAGGCAAAGACGTCAATAGACAGACATGCAGGCAGGCGTCGTCGTCGTCTGACGCAGCAACGCCAACGACGCGCGTGGCCTGTCTGAAAACACGCCTGAACCCCCGTCTCCCAGTTTTCACCCCTTCTCCCAGTTTTCATCCCCGTCTCCCACTTTTTACCCCCGTCTCCCAGTTTTCACCCCCGTCGCTCGACCGTTGAGGCGGTCGCGGCCCGGCCTTTGCATAGCCCCGCACGCTCACGGTGCTGGAGGCTGCGGGCGCGGCGGGAAAATATTGAAATTCTCCCGATATTCGGTCACCGCGTACACATCACCGCCAGCACCTACCCCACTGCCACGAGAACCACCTACTACCAGCCAGCTACAGCGTCGGCGTTCTGCCCCAGGCGACAATATGCCCCAGCGAGCGAACAGCCCACTGGTGGCACTGCGGTGGCCGGGAACGTCCGACGATGTCCACCACCACCACCACCAGATAGATAGAGGGGAGTCTGGATGAAAAACGGGGGGGGGAATGAAGGAGAATCACGACGACGAGGGAGTAGAAAGCAAAAAAAGAAGACAGTAGGGCTATACGCACAGAAGGGCCATGGCCACATTAGGGCCATTGGCGGACGGTAAGGCCATGCGCCCATATTTACTTTAAAAAACGATCGCCGAGGTTCTGCTGCGGAATTCTGCTTGCCCGTGAACACTGAGCGTGGAAACGGGCGTACGCTGGGCGGGTTCTCACCGGGTAGGCTCACCGCGGGGCAAGATGCGGAACCCGGCGCTTAGCCGAGGAACTGCGGCCTGCAATCGACATTGGATGTCGCTGAACGAACAATGTACTCGAAAATCGACCATAGCTAGCAAATGCTGCCGAAGCTAGGCGTCTAAGTAAAAGCTGCGAAACTAACAAAAAGGACTGAACGAAGAAAGCAAAACAAAAAGGTAACTACATTAAAGAGAACGAAAAAAAGCAAATCATTAAAGAAACCAAGAAAAAATAAGAAACAAAGTAAAAATAATGAGAAGAGGAAGAGGAAGCAGAGAAACAATACGTAGAAGAATAATACAAAGAGGATAGACAACCAAAGGAAATATAAAAAAATAAAGAAACATAGGAAAACGATAGAGTGCCACGTGCGTGTATACGTATTCGTACGCACACACGTGTTAAGTCCTGATAAGTAACCTGCTGGAGCAGACAGAATAAAAGCTTGACACGTCCGTGCATTGTAGAAGATGATCGTAGGCAGACGGCAGGTGTACGAGGTGTGTTCAAAATCGTATCGCGACTTTTGAATTTTCGCGGGTTACGTATATTCGAATTTCGATTTTTTGTGGCGTTATGTTGGTACTCATGTCTCTCACTTATGCCGACAAGCTCGGCCATTTTGAATGTTCACTTAATTGTTGACAGCTGCTTTGCTTGCACGTGTTTTGGATCGTCTTCGATTTTTACCTATTCAAAAAAATGGATCAAAGAACCTGTATCAAATTTTGTGTGAAAAACGAAATTAAGTGCGCGGATGCATTCCGAATGTTGACTGTGGCATACGGAGAAGCTACCTTGGACCGAAGCAACGTTTATCGGTGGTACAAAATGTACTCAGAAGGCCGAGAAGATGTGAACGACGAAGAGCGTGCCGGACGCCCGAGCACTTCAACAACAGACGAAAAAATTAATGAAGTGGAGAAAATGGTATTGGCCAATCGTCGAATCACCGTTAGAGAAGTTGCTGAGGACCTAAACATATCGATTGGCTCGTGCCATTCGATTTTTATCAATGATTTGGGCATGAGACAGGTCGCCGCGAAATTCGTACCAAAATTGCTCAATTGCGACTAAAAACAGCATCGCATGAACATTGCTAATGAGATGTTGGACTCTGTCCGCGACGACCCAAATTTGCTCCAGAGGGTCATAACTGGTGACGAATCGTGGGTTTATGGTTATGACGTGGAAACCAAAGCTCAATCATCTCAATGGAAGCTGCCGCACGAACCAAAACCGAAAAAAGCGCGCCAAGTTCGGTCGAATGTTAAAGTTTTGCTGACAGTTTTCTTCGATTGCAGGGGCGTGGTGCATCATGAGTTCTTGCCACAGGGTAGAACGGTCAATAAGTTATGCGCAATTTGCGCGAAGCAATCCGCCAGAAACGCCCGGATTTGTGGAAGAACAAAAATTGGCTTTTGCACCACGATAACGCCCCTGCTCACACATCGTTGCTTGTGCGCGAGTTTTTGGCCAAAAACAACACACTAATGATGCCGCAGCCGCCGTATTCCCCAGATCTGGCCCCCTGTGACTTTTTCTTGTTCCCTAAACTGAAGAGGCCCATGAAAGGACGACGTTACGCTACGCTTGACGAGATAAAGACGGCATCGAAGGAGGAGCTGAACAAGATAAAAAAAAATGGTTTTTTGAAGTGCTTCGAAGATTGGAAAAACCGTTGGCACAAGTGTATAATATCTCATGGGGATTACTTTGAAGGGGACAAAATAGATATTCATGAATAAATGAATTATTTTTGAAAAAACACAAAAGTCGCGATACTTTTTGAACACACCTCGTATGTCAACGGCAGCGTGCACGAAGAGACGTGCGCGATACCGTCCACGTTGCCGAGCTGGGCTGAAATAAACATATATCTATATATATATATATATATATATATATATATAATACTATCGTTCCAGATAACCAAATAATTAATTTTAAGAAAAACGAAAAGAGAATGACGGCAAATTGCGTGTACACGTAATGCACAATGTGGCGGACGTGGGACGGCCCTAGCTGACGGCCTGCTACCGGCCGAACGTCTACGATGCCGACGCTGTCCATGAGATAAGATTGCCTCGGCAACAAACAGCAACAAACGCGAGCGTATGCGTACTGGGGCCAACTGGCTCCGGAGTGGAACGAGACCGATCTCCTCCTCCTAGTCAGCTAACTTTGTGAGCACTTTTTTCTTTTCAGCTAACTTTGGGACTAGGGGTGTGGGCTACCGCTGGACTCGTGCCTAGGAGCTACATGCCTCCGTATGTATAAAACGTATATGTACATGCATACAGACACATGCACGGTCAAAATTTGGCAAGCTGACTCTTTGCTGGTAAGGTAGACATGCATAGCCTTCTCTCTCACTATCTACCACATCGTCCCTTTGTGCCTTGTTTTTGGTTAGTTCCCTGGTAGCACCCCCCCCCCACCCGGGGGTTGTCGGGGCAGGGGTAGACGGGGCAGGGGTAGACGTTTGCCCGATCTGCCCGCTTACGTTCCTAGCAGAAATATATGAGTCCTATTCTCTCGTCGTTCATTATGCGTCGTCAGCTTTTGTCTTTCGTGCCTCTCCCTCTTGCATCTTTCGACTCACTATTCTACCCCATCCTGCATTATCTCTAATCCAGTGCCCTATTCTTTTTTGGTTTAATTTGCCTTTTATTGTTTGGGCGCGCGTCCTCTCTGTCGCTTTTATTCGTCTTCTCTGTACTCGCATTTCTCTTATCTTTCTGCTCTGTCTCTCTCCGCCATGGTACCGCGGTCATATTACTATATTTTCGGATCTGTTTCCCGCGGTCCTACCAGTAACTAACAAATTGGCTGCGTATGCGGCGGCTCTGCTGTTTGATGGTGGTTACTGCCGGCTATTAATTGGCGGTTAGTCAAGTAACTAGCAGATTTCTTCTGAGAGCCAATCCCGTCATAAGGCCGGTGGGCAGTTACTATTAAAAAAAAAACATGTGTTTTGCTTGTTGATGGTAAGGAGTAAAAGAGATGTAAAAACCGAGCAAGATGGCTTAGTGGCAAAGCCTCTGCCTTGCATTTGGGAGAACTGGGTTTCGAGACCCAGACCGGCCACTCTTAAATTGGTTTGCATGGTTTCCAATTTAGACAAGGTAAATGGAGTGGATTAAAAATTAGCCATGACATGAAAAAACCGTACACGGGCAATAGCCTTACAGATAATCATAAAAAAAAATGACTGGCAAGTCTGACACTAGAAGTCCTGGGTTCGACATCGGCACAACGTATACGTGTTTTCAAAGCGATGTCGTTAAGAACTGCAGATTTGGGTTGATTTTATACACAAAACTACCACGAATGCATGTTGTATTTGTTGAGCAAACTAACGTACGTATATACACATACGCACATGCGGGTGCATGTGCGTTCGCTTCAGCATTCAAGAGGTGGACGGGGGGGGGGAGGGAACAAATCAAACGCTAGGGGTGCCGTGGGGTTACGATAACAGTGGTAAATGCGGCAATGCCAAAAGGCTGCAGCTGCAGCACCAAACATCGACGACAATACTAAGACCATCAGTTCTATCACCAGGATCACCATTAACCACGACAACAACAGCAACAACAACAGCAGCAACAACAACAAAAACAACAACAACAACAACAGCAACACACAACAACAACAACAACAACAACAACACTACGACGACGACGATTGCCACTACTACCACTACTACTTCTACTTTGTCGTCGTCAGTACAAACAACAGACGCAGCAAAGGTAAGGCGGGACGAAACGCAGCAGCCGCGGCGCCTTCAGCGCGGTTCAGCTTGACTTTCTGGATTTTTTCCTAGGTGTCTTCCTGCGCCTTCCTACCTGTATCCTCTTCTTGTCGCTATGCTGTTCCACTTTCACATGCGCCTTGCCCTTCTACCGCCGTGTGTGTTCTCCTCTTGGAGGAGACGAGACATGCCGAGACAACCTTCTTCTTTCCGACCGGATCACAGCCATCATTAAATTTGCATTTTCAATCATCCTCAGTCCTCTTCCTTCGTTTCTTCTCTTCTCTCCGAGTCTGAACAACGAACACGACGTTGACTACAAACAGAAACGCGATCGCCACAAGCGGCCCGCAGAGCGCGGTGCTCCAGGATGTGCCCCGGGAAGAGCTAACAACAACAATACAACGACAACAACAACAACAACGACGACTGACAGCGTAACTTTGGCTTTTCCTCGGTAGGCCCGTATGCGCGTATATATATATATATATATATATATATATATATATACAGAAACATGCATAGATGCATACACACATACATTCATGCGCATGCCGTGCGCTCAACCGCCTGCGCTGTTCATACACGGTACGGTAGTTTTTGGTCTTGGTTTGAGGACCAAACCTTCAACGTGAGTTGTAGCTGTCTCGCCAGCAGCAGCAGCGGCGAGCGGCGGCAGGTGGGGTTGGTGAGGAGGTTAGGACGACCCCCAATGACTTTACATTGTTGACGTACGGTACGTCGTCGAGAACGATCCGTCTAACTCCTTTCGACGAAAAGATGCAGAGAGAGAGAACAAAGAAAGAAGCGAAAATCTCTGGAGCTCGCAGAGAGAGAGAGAGAGAGCGCGAGAGAGAGAGCGGCCGAACGCACCGGGCACAGGTCGGTGAGGGCGGCGGTAAACCCCACAGGCCAGGACAGGGGTAAAACCATTGAAGTGCGGCACGATAGCAAACTCGTTCGTCGAGCTATTGCAATGAGGATGAGATCAGTCCTTATTTTGTGCACGCTCATTTCTAGGCGCCAAACGAACAACGTCGGCTCAAAGCAACCTTATATTTTAGCCACGCATCTTACTATGTATATATATATATATAGCAAAATTGAGTAGATTCAGTGGCAAACTTCTGAATGAACAAGGGAAAACAATTGTTCCTACCGTACCTGTTTAGATCACTGCCCCGAAGATCCCTCAGTTTTAGCATACCAGCCCATCAGCCGGGCGGCAACAGTAATGCATCGTATCCAGCATCACTGAAGCATTGGCTTCGTAGGGGGAAACTGCATGCCTGGATGTCATTAGTGGCTGCAGTCAAACAATCAGAGACTTCGCGTAGCTGCTTCGTCGCGCGAGAGAGAGATAGCCTGGGCCGCCTGAGACTCTACTACGATTTGACCGCTCTCGGTGAGAAACCGCGAGTGAATTTGGTGCCTTAGTTTTTCGAGCCAGCTAGTTTGGCTGCAAATGATTCACGGATCATTAAAAACTGATATTAGTTGTCCCCAGCTACTAGACAAATAAATCTGTATCCAATTTGTTGTAGATCGATTACGCTACGACCGGGCGCCCGCGACGATGACACTTTTTTTAACGCCAAGGATCAGATTAAAAATGAAGTACGAGTGTCGTTGAACAAAACACCTGTTGCCGATATCAGGGCATCTAGGAGAAAAATTTAGGTTGTGGTATGGGTCAAAAAGAAAGCACGCATAAAAAACTGATGAGAGTACACAACGCCGCTCTGCAAGAGTAAACGCAGGTAAAAACGCGCCGTGTGTTGTTTAACAATAATAGTGTTTTTAGAAGTGGTATTTTTGTCCAACACATTTTTACACTAGACCAATGCACGTATTTCTACTTATCGGGGGGAATACGTGCACTCCGAACAGTGCACACCTCTAGGTACTGCCGTAAGAAAATCATATTGCGTGCGATTATCTTCTCTCGTCTTAAAGAAAAGTCGTTCATCAAGTCATAAATGCGGTTTGTCGTAGGGACGTAATAGCCCAACGGCTAGAGATTTGTGTAAAAAAATACAAATTTTCTCAGATATATATATATATATATATATATATATAACATTGTTTGCTTGCTCTACTAAGTACTGGTACATATCTAAGCAAGCTTAATCAAAGCGTTTTAGTGTATAGACCCGTTTACTTGCTAGTTTTAGTTACACGCATACATATAGGTCAATTATAGAAATGTATGCGTGCGATGTATTGTAGTGCATTTCTTACTTTCTTGTAACGTAATGAATACACTTAATTAGCACCCGCGAAGCCGCGAGTGCAAGCGTTTAGAACACGGTTACACTCGATTGAAGCTTGGATAGTAAAGATCAAAAACAGGAAGCTGTTCTTACTCAAATAGGTGAAATCTCACTCGCTAATTTATACAGCAATTGTTGCTTACAGAATAATCCTGCAGGTAACATATGCAAACGGCAACTGTCAGTTAGGTCTCAATTTATCTATACGATTGTTATGAAGCAGCTTTGCTGCGCTCTCTATATATCTCCGATATCACACGTAAGCCTCACTTACAGTATCACCTGCAAAACTAGGCGGATATATATCTCCAAAAGACTGCAGAAAAACTCCAACGGAGCTGAAGTGACAAAAACAATTGAACGAAAGATTCAAGTAAGTATTTGTTCCGTTTTGTCAAATAGTGCAAAGTAATTTAGATAACTATGAAGTAATATAAGAAAATACAGAAACATGAATCATCATATAACAGTATACTGGTGATATACGCTAATTAGGGCGCTAGTGTCCCCAGGGACATGGCCTGTAGCCAGCCTAGTCACGTGGCGCGATTTATCGCGAAGTTTCGCACACCGAGATAGCGTAAACCCAGATCGAGGTGCACAGCTTGTGGTGGAACCCACGAAATGCGTACCGAACTTGGCGTTTTGCACGAGCGACTCACGTCAACGCATGTTTTTGCTTAGCTCTGATTGCAACCAGCTTCGCAATTTTTGTTTTATAGAGACCGTATTCTCCGGACGGCAAATGTATTTAAATTCAATAATTCCTCATTGAGCTCACAATTTCCATAAGAACACATTTTCAACGGTTGGAACTTAAGGGCATTTTGTAGAAAAGGTTATCGCCCGTGTCTACCCGATTTGTTCTCCCAGACCGGCGAAGCTGTTAGTGTAGACGTTTATCTTCGAGGGGTCAAAGTGGTGTGCTTCCACTTCTTGATGAATGACGGTGTGTACAGGTCACTCTGAGCCTTGCGTTGTAGCCCCACCGACACACAATTTAGCAACGCAGGTTGTACTTGACCCATCAGCTGCAAGCTGGCACATGATTCTTTCGGACGATCCCGACCTTACAGGCGGCATTCAAGACGACTATATTTTGCCTTTGGCTATCAAATACATATCAAATCGTCGGAGTGCTGTGGGAGCCGACACAAGTTTCTGGTTTCTGATCGACAATATAGCTCTTAGTGGCTTTCTGCATTGCTTCGCGTTGTGATACGAGAAGCTGCGTCCACTGGCCGACAGGAGTAGGTCTAAATAGTACGAACATTTGCTTATGTAAGAGACCAGCGATTATGCAAGGCATATAGAGTTATATGACCCGATCCGGCCGCCACGCATTAAATTATTCGAGGCTAAAATTCCTTGAACAATTTGGGCTAGGTGGACCTAAGAGTGGCTGTTATCATAAATTACGAGGTCAACGGTATACCGGATCATTGGCCTATATATGGTTCCCCAAAATACTTGTCTAAAACCCTGGGGTATGGTCAAGCTCGGTGCAAACACCGTTTGCCAATGGAAAGGGGGAGCAGAAATGTTTCGTATAGAGGTGAGATAAAATTGTTTGAGATAAAATTATACATCGTCTGAAATATGATTGGTCTTAGCTAGAGCAGATACTCTCTATATACAATATTATAATTTTGCAAACTCTTCTTATTATCATAATAGTTTCTGCACTTGCAAACGGATAATTCAGACAATGTAGAAGTTTTTCCCGAATGCGCCTGTTTTTCAATTAAGTTACGCGTTGTCACGCAATCGTGGACCTTGTAAACTTATGTCGGACAGCCACCCTAAAATCAAAACTTAGAAAAATGCATTAAAAATGTCATAGTCCTATAAAAAATATCTTGACTATACCCTAGAGTTTTAGGCGAGGTTATCAATACATATATATATATATATATATATATACGAACACCCCTGTTCACATATCGACTTAGGAAAGCTTTTTAGCAACACTCAAAACTGTAGAGAAGCGCAAAAATAAGATCACCACAACATGGAAAAGGAGTTGTACAGGGACCGTACAGGTAACTACGTTTCAACAAAAATGACAATAAATATATCAACGTATTTGTATAGAATAAGCTGCACAACATCGGCATTAGTTTCCTAACAAAAATGAAAAATAACAGGAGAGTGGAAAATAACGATGGACACAATAATAAAAACAACAAAAACAAGAGTAGAAGTTATTTAGCTCTAAGCTGCAAACAACAAATTTGGACGGAGATTAGGTTTGATGTCGAACTGTAGAAAAACGACTCAGCAATTAATCACGCCTTAGTTTACTTAGCAGGCCTTTGTTACATTCTTAGGTTGTCAGAGAAACTTATAAGTGGATAGAGGGTCATCCGCGGTGATTAGCAAACTGGTAAGCACACGATATTTGCACGATAGTCGCACGTTCAGTCTCAGGGTCCTCTAACGCGGCACTACAGAGAATAGTGTAGACAAGATTGTTTAAAGATCTCAATCTAGTTTTATTGTAGAGTGTGTGAACTCCAAAGTAGAAGTAACCTGAACGCTCAGGTAACATGTGTTAATGGCGGCTGGAATAGCATAATTTCAACAATTTTTATATATCAGAGCGTCACAGTTCTAGAACGGTGTCCTTACCGGAACAAAGTATCATTTTCATCATACTTCCTAGGGCGTTGGCAGTCGTTTGCACAACGGCTTGTGAGGCTCGGGGAAGAAGATCGAGAAGTGACCGTTTTATAGCAACCACTTAGCGTCAGACGGTAGACACTTGCCAATGCTTAAAACAACGATGGCGTAACTATAGGAAAACGCGTCAGTTCTCTGGAGGATTCGAAGAAAACACTACCATGACTAACTTTTTTCGGTACTTAGAAAAAACAGCTTTATGAAATTATTCAAATTCGATTTTTTTTCTGAGCAGGGGAGTATGGTTCGGACTAATAAATGGTATTTTTCAATTGAAAGACAATGCAGTCAAACGCCTTATAACCGTCTATGAGCTGAGCCCACATCCACGTTGTGAAAGTAGCTGAATGCAGATTGAAGATGTGGGGTTAACCGATGCAAGGTGGATCGCCTATATTGTTTACATAAATAAATGTTTTAAGGTGGAACGCAAGCGTTCTGTCAAAACTGCTGCACTGTATCGAGCACTGTCTGGTAAGTTCCAACTCTGCTTTAGAAATGTGTTTGGTAATCGACGTTTTACTCCTTTGTTCCCAGTATTAAGTACTTTAACACCAGTTATTAAATTTCTTGACAATTATTTTATCACGTTATTTCAAATGTTTTGCTTTTGAGAACCGAGATGCTTTAAGTGCCATGATATATATTTTGGAGAATATAACTAGCCTTGTGTTTTAACTTGAAAAACATATATATATATATATATATATATATATATATATATATATTACCTTGTTATGTTAGCACTTTGGAGTGAATAATTGTCTCCGCGCAAACGTGTAGTCACGGATTCTCTTTGTCAGGATTAGTCCAATTCCACAATGTGCCCCAAACAGATGCTTCATTGCTTCGTTGAATGTCGAGCGACAGCCTCTGGCGCAAGGAATCGGATGATCTCGACTCTCCCGAACATTAGTAACCGATAAGGCGTATTTGCAAATCGAAAAAATGCAAGCGAGCAAGAGCTTTTTTGTCAGGGAATTTATCTGGCAGTAGAAACGCACCAGGTGAACGATAACCTAGTTGAAATAGGTAAGTTATGCGTAGCTTTTATTAATCAATTTGTCAGGACAGAAGGATCCAAGGTGCCTCTCGATGAGGCGACGTTCAAGATGAATGGGACTCATGGGCCACAATGGGAGTGATCCTATAGTCGGTCAGGGACAGATAGCAGAATTGGATGACGATAAAAAAAACGGCAGCCTACAAATATCTCAAACAGGTCGTTAGCGTCGTGGCGATTCCTTACGAAGGCGTCTCAGTTGATAACGTTAAAGAAAATGGCAATAAGCAGCAAGCAATGCCAAGATCAACATTGGCGATCAAGTTTACAATAACAAAGACAGCACTACGAATAACAACGACAACAACGATAACAACAACAACAGCAACAACAAAACCAACAACAACCAAAACAGCAACAACAACACACACGACCACTGCCGTCAACAAGAAAGCGACGACAATGCGTTAACGACCCATTGCGAGCCAGTCGCCATCGCCGCAGCCGCCGTGAAATCGGCGAACGTTGAGAGCGAGACTCGTGTAGTAAGTACTGTTATCCCGTTTCGATAGCGGTGCGGGTCGTGCTCACGTTGACGTATACGTCTAACCATGAAAGTTTTGTTCGTTGTTTTGCGACGCCACCCTTGAAAGCATATCGCCCTCTGCAACTGTCAGCCTCATCTTTGAGGATCTCTCGTGTGAGACGTCGACGACAACGACAACAACAATAACAACAACAGCATTAACAACAACAACAAGAACAACAACAACAGACGACACTTTTATTCAAATCTGACAACACAGAGGCGGAATAGCGGCGGCAGCATTAAAAGTAGCGGTTCCAGTACCATTATTGGCCAACACTTTTTAGAGTGCGGTCGCCGTTCCGTCCACCGTAAATACCGCCGTGTAAAGAGTCATAAGCATGATGCACTGCTTTCTTGCTGAGTCTGCGCTTGCTGAGTAGAGTCGAGTGAATAGATACGGCGGTCGTGCAGATCGCGCACCCCAGCCGATTCCGAGCGAGAGCCATATAGTGGGGTACCGTGGGTTGAAGGGGTGTTGCCTATTGAACCCAGTCAGAAAGTGGAACACCGTTACTTGAACCCAGCCAGATAGTGGGATATCATCTCGACGCACCCCCGGTTTCTGTAATCAGCCCACCGAGAGATCCATGAGCAGGACAAAGTAAGAGACCCCGCATGGCCTCGAAGTATTGTCACACAATTCCGAAGCTTAAGGGAGTGATGAGGGAGACGGAGTTTAGTGAGTGAGGGTGCCGCACTAGAAGCTGATGGTTGTTAGCTCTGCTTGTGCTTAATGCGTTTCCCGAAACCTCCGGAAAAAGATAGTGGGGTACCATGGGCTAAGCCCAGCCAGCCAGTGGGGTACCGTGGGTTGAATACCACAGCTAGGGCCAAGACCTATCGTTTGTCGTAGTTGTGTCACCAGCAGCAGTCGTTTTTACGTTAGATTCCAGGTAAACACCTTTCGCCGACCCGATTGGTGGTGTGGCGGCAACGGTCGGACACCGCAGAATTATACGCCCCTGATATAAACGGGTGATCTGTGTACACACACACCCACGTGTCAGGGGAATAAAAAACAATCAATCAATCGAAACCGAACATATCTCATAGCAAGTGGGGACAGTAGTAGTAGAAGAAGTAGACGTCGAGCCCGGTGGCGTGGTGCATTCGCCTGCACTACGCGACCGAAGGAGACGCATAGGTGCGCAGGTTCGAGCCCCACCGTTGTATTTATGGGGGTCCGTCTTTGAAGCAATGCTGAAAGCCGTGCGAAATGCGAAAGAATGCGATAAGTCCCGTGGGCGTTGAATCTTGGCCGAAGTCAGCCCAAAAACTTTATCTACTTAGTAGACGAACAGACGTCGTGCTTGGAGCCATACTAGACGCAACTGTACTAGCTGCAAACGCAGCCGCGATTAAACTCTGTCGTCGTTCTGGTATGACGACAAGTTGCAGTGGGCATCATGCTTCTGGCAGCGGAATCGCGCCAGGAGTCAAACGACGGTCGAACAAGAGCGAGAACAACGTCAAACGCGACGACGTAGAATGGAGCGAGGGAGAGAGAGAGAGGTGGGGGGGGAGTTCGCCTGGCTAAATCAACCAAATGGAATGCAGATGAGCAGCGGGGCCCCAAACAAACGGGCTTCGGCTGCTGCTGCGCTGGTGCCACTAGTTCTTCGACTACTGCTACCCCAGGCAACGTTTGCCGATCGCGTTTAGCGAGGGGATCCGTTGACGTTGTTCAGAGAGATAGTCAGCCAGGCAGACAATAGGTCGAGTTGATGCACAGGTTGGCACGAAGACTCCTGTCGACTGTGTTACATTCAAATCTCGAGATCCACGCTCTACCCCCGCACCCCATCCCCTAACCGGCCTGATGACGACGGTAATAGGGGCCTTGCCGCAGGTTGGATTTATGCAAGATTTCCTCCGTGGTCGTAATTCGGTCGTCGCCTATCCTCGTCTCGACCTCGACCTCAGAGGGAAAGCGGGTTGCCGCGATCGCTTATGATTACAGCCAGAAAATTCGTACTCGCAACGACTCTTTCACTTACTGCGGCATAGGATCTACGCAAGGACGGCGTTATTTCGTGCCCTACTGATGGTAACAATAGCCAAAATGGTGGTAAAAATAGTAGTAATAGTAGTTGTTGTTGTGGTTTTTGTTGCTGTTGTTGTTGTCGAGCGCGTACGATAAAGCCCCGACATTTGTACAAAGTTTCCAGTGGTGCGCCAGTCTTGACTGTACGGTTGATGCGCGGTCATACAACCTGGATGCTTCCACACTCTACCGGCCACGTTCATTTGTCCGTCTGTTACACGTGTTACCCCTCGACTCACATGACGCGCGAGGAGGGCTTAAAAAACAAGCTTCTAAAATGTCGAAAGAGCTGTAGCTCAAGCTATATCTTTGCGGTTCGTTGCACTTTGCTGACCAACCGATGTCACCATGCTGTGAATGCTGGGAAGCACAAATCATACAGCTTCTCCTGCATACAGGCCCTGTTTGCAAAAATGGGCATATGCGGCCTTTTGAAGCAATAAATATGCCGAGCCCATCGATTCAAAGGAAATAAGGCACCCGCAATGTCCCTACTGCACTCATTTAAGCGATTAATATAAATGTATATTGTGTTACTTTGAGCATAGAGATAGGGCGGCCAGTGGCACAGATACATCCAAGGAAGCGTCGTAAGCCCCCTGGTTATATACAGGTCTCCCAGATTGGTTTCGAAGGCAATATAAGGAATTGTAGAGCTCGTTAAAACAAACTATTTTTTTCCGATGGATTATGGTTGGTGGGAAAGCTTGTTTCGGAGTGAGAGTGATATTACTAAAATCCGTGTCACTAGTGTTGTTGCTTGACATAGTTTTTTTTATATATTTTACGACATAGGAGCACAAAATGTGCAAATAAAAAACAATTAATCCTCGCATCGTCGTATTCTTGAGTTTATTAGCTTTCACGCCTTAAAATCATAACCCTACGACCATTTACAGCGCCCAAGCTTACAACTTACCTCCTCCATCAGATAATCCACTCTACGTCATTTAAGCATGCACTCAATTGGTTGTCTTTTAGTTGCACTTTGTATGCTCGACTGTCGGGCAACAACACCAGTGTCACGGGTTTTAGTAATATCACTTTTACTCCAAAACAAGACTTCTAAAAGACCATATCCGATTTCATTTCAATCTCTACAATTCCTAATATCGCTCTCAAATATTTTTCTGGGAGACACTGTGTATATATGTATATATATATATCGTCACCTCTATTTTTACATAAAGGGGTGTATGGAACATTGAATCACGGCTTTATATATCTTGTTTTCAAGTGTACGTACTCGTGGCTTTGCTCTTTTTTGTCAGGAAAAAAGTGAATAGTCGTGTAATAGAAGGCAGATGTGGGCGTAGCAGCAATAAAAAGAGAAAAGATAAAAGCTAAAATTACAATAGCTTTTCTTCCGAATCATATGCCCCTTTGATGATCGGTGCAGATGCGGACCGAGGAGGTCATGCTTCCAAGTTAGCAGAGGCTAACAGCTGCAGAAAGTTCTCTGGCGTTGGTTATCCGGACCAATTTTGTCTGTTGGCTTTCGAGACAATGGAAGGACCAGGCCCTCAAGCACTGAAGCTGATTCAGCGCGTAGCTAGATGCCTTAATCTTTCGACGGGAGACTCGAGAGCATCGAAATCCTCGCAATAGAGGCTGCAGACCGGCATTCAACGAGGGAAAGCAGCATCTGTTCGGGGCACACTGTTGAACCCGGGTTAAAAAACCCGTGACCACACGCTCACGTGGAGACAATTGTTCACTTCAAGGTGCTAACATAACAAAGTTATATAATTAAACATGATGACACAATACGTAGCTTTTGGTTCAACCCTATAACGCACTTGTGGAAAATGTTTTTCAGTTGAGGTAAAGGGCACGAGTAACATATCAGAGTAAAGGCCACGCTACTGCAGTGCGCCCTTAAATATGTGTGGTTTACCTGTAGCATTCACAAAGTGTACGCTAGCTTTGTTACTATACATATACTTATATATACGTACATATATTTTAGTTGTACATTAGCAAATCCAAGCAACGTGAGCTTATATCCGCATGTAATCACATGCAATTAGAAAGCTACGTTGTTTAGTGGAAAACCATTTTAATGCATTCTTAAGGTCGTAGGTGTGTGCTCAGAACTGATCACTTTTATCCTGCTACCCACTATGTTTTACTTAAATAAAGTAAAAAGTATACCCAGCATACTTAGTTGGAACTTATGCATAGATTAGAAGGTATCACCCGTTACTAAAACGGAGGAGTGCAAATGAATCAGCAAAGGAGTTATGCATAACTTCCCCCTCGTTGTTCTGTCAGCGACCTCTTCTGTCGTCATTCATCTAACAACCTGTTTGGAGTATATGTCGCGGCGTGGTCTAGGGCGCTAATGCGCTAGTTATGGCTGTCATCTACCGGGATGTTGCCGGTTTGATTTCTGTTGCAATTTTTTCCTTCGAATTTTCTCCGGTCGGTGCTCATTGAGAATAGATAATAATAAATCGCACCGTCAGAGTCAGCGACCATGCTACAGGGACTGTTCGGCAAACTCTAGATATCCCAACATGTCCGCCTATGATGCGGCCTCTCTTTAAGCGCCTCTCATGTAAAAGAGTCACACCATGTGTATTTAGGTAAACGTGCATGTAAAGCGAATGAAGAATAGTAAATCCATTCATTGTCTCGTGTTGATTAGAATCAGCTACATTACCACTACGCGATACAGCGGCGATACAGCGATAAAGTCGTGCTATATCAACTGGCAAACTGGAGACAGTGACGGGTTTTGGCAGAACAGACACCTGTTGGGTATACGGCATGGCCACTTGTGATTGTCGCTTAGCACGGAACGTAACACGGAACACAAAAACGTGCGGCGTAGGCACGCTATATGCAACAATCAATGGACTGTTCTTGAACAAGAACATTACACAAACAACAACGGTAGAGACCATAACAGCAACAAAAACAACTGTAAACACAACAATAACAACAGCAACAACAACGACGACGACAACAACAAAAATAGTGTTGATAATCTGGCACGGAATAGGGAGCATCGTTGTAGTCAATATGTAGGTAAGATTGTTCGGCTGTTACTGCATGCAAATTAGTGGTCCGTACAAGCAGGGCGGCTGGGCTAACGATATCTCGGCCAATACCCTCAAGAAATTACACTCGCTTGCACTCGTTAAACACAACACCACACACTTAACCATCCTCGCAGCTGCTGCTGCTGATGCAACTGCTGTTGCTGGTAAAAAAAACGTCGTTTCTATCGTTTCAAGGGTAGATCTTCTCTACAAATAAGCGTTTCGTCACGTCAGCATCCGTGGAGATCCGCCAACCAGATTTTTGGCGTTCTCGTTGTTGTTGTTGTCTTCGATACCATCACAGCTGATAAAGTGCTGACATTGCGGTGCAATGCGGTCGCCCGCGTCAACAGATGCGCGACCCCAACGCCGCTCATCGCGATCTACGCTATCTAATGTGGTTGTAGCTTGTAGAGGATGATCTCCATTTGACACGTTCCGTGTGGTTCCGTTGTTTTAAGTTACAACAAAAATATGCTTCGTTTCTTAAACCTAAACCTCGTTTTAGTAGTAGTTGTTGTGTGATAAATCATATGCCGTTGAGAGTCAGCGGCCATGCGGCCACAAGGACTGTCGGGAAAACCGTAGATATCTCAACATGTTTGGCACTCGGTGCATTGAAGATATACCTCACGGTGAGTTCGTATCCCGTAGGGGACGAAATATGGTCCAAAATTTAAAACAACCTCCTTAAAAAAGTGTTTTTAATTCTACTACTAGTAGTAGAAAAACTGTCGATCCCGGTGGCGAGGTGCATTCGCTTGCGCCTCGTGACCGGAGAAGACGCATAGCGCGCGAGGGGTTGAGCCCTACTGTTGCACATTTGTATTTATGGGGCTCCGTTTGAAGCAATGCGAAAAACTGTCCCGTGGAAGTTAAACCTTGGCTGAGAGTCAGCCCGAAAAATAGTAGTAGTTGTATTAGTTGTTGTTGTTATTGTTGTTGTGGCTTTAAAGGTTATGTTGTTTTCAATCGGACTACAACAAACGTCCACTTGTAAGACTACAGGGCTTGAGATCTAACGCTGCCGCAGCTGCTGCCGGTTTTCACCGAATTTCCACATAATTCCAGCAGCTCACCGTTGTTCAAGCCGCACACATTTGCTCGTGCATGAAACCTCGCGTAGTCGTACCACCAAGCTAAAAGGTAGCCAACGTCGAGAGCCTGCGGTTTTCTCGGTACAAGGAATACTGCACACTCAAAATCGTGGTGTTCTGCGGGTAGCTTCTGCGAGAATATATGTACAGTAGAACGAGTCGGTACAGCCTATACACAAGGCACGATAAGGAAAAGTTATTTTGCCAGCCGACCTGCCTTGCCGCATTTGGCCTATTGTATAAACCGTTTAGCCGGCGTAGTGTAGAAAGTGTTTAGACCAGACTTGCTGATGGCTACACAAGAGGTAGCAGCAATATTAGCAGAGCTGGAGGTGGCGCAACGTGTTGTTGTTTTTGTATTTGTAGAACATAAAGTTGTTGCTGTTGTCGTTTGTTCACATATGCGTACACCTCATTCTAGTTTCATACACTAGCTGCAGCAGAAATGCGGCGAAAAAATACAAAAATAGAAGAGAACTGATGACAAGTAGAGTTGGATTGGAAAACGAAAAAACAAAAATGCAAGACAGGTAGAAGTACATACATGTGTATGTATGTATGTGTAGAACACTTACGGTGATGTTTGCAGATGTCGAGGTCTGCGTCGTTCGAACTTCGATTTGGAAAACGGTACGTGAGCAGCTCATCGACTGTGAACACGGCCCCGGTCCGTGCGCGTTCGCTGTTGCCGCCCAGCATTAGGGCCAGGGCAAGCAGGGCCCGAACACCACTACAACCACCCATTCCTCGCAGCCGTCACACACTCCGTGACACGGGGCCGGCGCGGCACTCCTGCGGCGTTCTTGCACCTGCCAGCTTGCTACCACGCAAGTCCACCACCACCACCAGTAATAACAATAACAATAGCCACCACAACAATTGCACAAGCACGTACAAGTTGTACAGCCGCCGCCGCTGTATTTTATGACTGCTTCTTCTTTCGTTGCGTCGTGTCCTTGACGTACGTTACAAATGTCTTACTATCCACCTATCTTCTTCGCTGTTTTGGTGGCGTTGCTTTTCCGTTTACGTCTATCACGACGCAAACGAAGTGGCCCCGAAGATCAACTACCACAAGCAAATGCCGAGAAACAACAACAACGACAACAACGATGACGACGACTATATACAATGCTCCTTCATGTCGAGATATTCGCTATCCTCCCGAGGAACACTCATCACCGCGGACACAACAACTGTCCACTAGCTGGGCAGTAGCAATAGGAACAACTACAACCACGACGAGAACGGAAACAACAGTGTCTCCGGCACAATCGCCTGTCTAAGTGCACAAGGTGCTGTCGCATACTGTGTCTTTGTTAACGTATCCAAAAACTGGCTGGTTGTTACTAATTAACCTGCCGCCTGCACACGACTATTGTCGGCGTTGACCTACCCCAAACGAAGAACATCTCAAGGAAGGAGTTCGTTGAGCACCGCTGCAAATCCGCTGAGCTAATAGTGCACGCCGAAACACCCGCTGTGGGCATTTGAGGACCCGACCTCAGGCACTCAGGTACATCACCTCAGGCACTTGGGGGCACATGGCAGCGTGTACAAATTTCTTCCAAAACGACGTTCGATGTTGTCAGGATGGCGCGATGGTACCGTCAACACGGTCTCTGTTGCCGCATCGAACACCGACGGTCGCGACTGCCGGCAGGTCGAACACGTGCAAATGTTCATCATTTGGCCTGCACGTTGCGACTAAGCAGACAGTGAACGGTATGAATGTGCATCACGACGCACACAACTACACATACACATATATAAATACAAAGATAGAAGTCGTAAAATACAAAGATATATATATATAGAAACAGAGAGAAAGAAATATAAATAAGTATCTATGTGCGTGTACCACGTGCACGCTATTCCATCAACGAGGCGTGTCACAGAGCTCGAATGATGAAGTGGAGTGGTACCACGGTGGCCGACGGAACGATTATGAGTCAACGTCAAGGACGTAAAGCACGTCTTGTCATCATGCACCCAGACACGCCCACACACAATACGCAAACACCTGGCCCACACAGCTCTGCACAAGCTCTCGTTCTTCACACGCCGCTAAGACGTTTGCGGCGACAAGCCCATCCGTCGCTCCGTCTACCTGTCCATCCGCTCATGTCACGCATAGATGTCTATATACAGCGTGTAGAGAGAAGCATGCATAGATGCACTCAGAAATACGAGTAGGTACAGAGGAGAAAAAGCAATCCGCTGCCTTAGTGCGGCTTGGTCGCGCCACACAGCCTGCGATGATGACAGCATGCGATCGCAGTGGCCGGGCGTCACGCCGTATCTCGTGGTCTCTTTGGCTTCGTGTCTCACGTGCGCCACGATTCTGGTCGCCGACTCTACATCCTCCTGCAACAGCCGCAGCACCAGCAGCAGCAGCAGCGGTCCTGCATCTCCACAAGCGCGCTCCGAGAACCTCTCCACACGACCCTCGCCACCAACGATCGACCATTTCCCTCGGGTTTTCTTCTCCACGACTTTTCCTAATATCGCCTTTGTTGTCTCTCTATCTCTCGCGTGCGCGCTCTGTCGCTTTCGGTTGCTCTCCATGCCCCCCCCCCCATCTCGCGTTAACACACTTTTCTTTCACCAGTGTCGCGTCGCCGTCCACGCGTGTTTTTCTTCTTCTCTTTCTAAGCTTCTCTGTTCCACAATCTCTTCTTTATATTCTGCATTTCCATTCCAGGCAGCGAGAACAAAGGGTAATTTGTAGGGTCTCTTTTGATAGCTGCGTTTGCCGCCCCTATTCGTCCGCTGACGACCTCTGATGGTCATGACAATGTTTGGAATGAATGCTGTTGATGATGGTGGTAGTGACAATAAGCCGAAAAGGGCTTATGTTTTCTTCATCAATAGCGGATGATTACGGACCAACCTGTTGTATAGTGACGTACACCTAATGATTTTACAGCTAGGTTGGCGCAAAGAGTTTAGAAAAGTGTTTTTACGCCAGGCTGCAACTTGCAAGAGCGCGCACCCCTATGTGTAAGTCTCCTCGGTACGACAGTGTAGGCCAATTCTTCAAGGTTTATCAGGACGGGTTCACCTTGCTATAGTATTACGTCATATTCGAACTTTTTTCTACTTGCCCTTTTATCATGTAGTATACAGTACTACCTAGGCGTCTACCTTATTTAGCGTGCTTATACAGGCCATATTTCGGCTTACTCCATCGGCAGATTAGTGCAACAGCAGAGCAATTCTCAGTGCTCGTTTTTAACAATCTCGAGTTAAGAGGCAAGAAGAAAGAATTCTACCCGGCGATGATGATTCGACCCTACGACCCATGACATCGCCTCCGTTTTAGATAACCTAGCGTTAGCCGCCCAAGCTACGGCTACCGCCAGCACCGGCTGTAGTTTTAGAAAAATGAGCAATACTACTCTTTGATTCTCAAGTGCCCCGAAGTAACAACAATGATTAAAGCTCGACAGAGGACACGGAGTGCTCGTGTATTGAAGCGGCGCGTCACCGTAATGCCGTAGTCAACATGGAATTGAACCTGTGCACTTGCAGCCAATGAGCGATAATATGCGATGCTGCTTGAAACAGAGTTTTGTGTCTGCATCAATAACTAAATCGGCATTTTCATTGTGTGACGCGTACGCCTCTGCCGAGTGGTCGGCTTGTCACTTCGATCATTGGAGAGTATTGTTTGTGTGATACATTAAAATCGCGTCTGTGAATGCTGCATATTGTGTAGAACGCACGCTATCGTCACAGGCGCGCCACAACAGAAATAACCGATTCCGAAACGCAGCTTTTTTCGCTATTATTCTGCACGCAAATAGCTACTCAAGTCATCAAACTTTAGCGCTATATATATGCATATGTATGTATATATGGATATATATATACGCTTTGTTCAGAAAAATGTTTAGTCTGTTAACATCAAGCTTCCATGGAGTTGGCGGGTTACTCTCTATGGGAATATTTAGTTCAAAATTCGTTTTGTCGCTACAAACTTTAGAAAAATATCCTTCTCACCACGCGTACTTGTCAACGTCAACAATAGTCGATAACGTTCAACTTATTTAACAATAGTTTAGGATGATTTTTCTCATTACTAACGAGAATATGACGCCACTTTTCTCATAAATATGTTGGAAAGTCATCTCACGAGATTTTATTCTCGCATGCAACCCTACGTCGATGAGTATTGTATATCTTGTTTAGGAGCCGCTGATCTTTTTTAAATATGGATTCCAGACTGGAGCTGCATATGTAATTAGAAGTAGTACCTATACCTCAAGTAGTTCTGAGCACATATGTGGATTTCCAAGTATGAATGAGCGTGTGATTCAATTTGCTCGATTAGTTACCTTTAAAACGATGTATGTTACGTGTTCTCTAACCCTCGTATTAGCATACGTAATTACACTGATGTCTCTAACCAGTTTTTTGGGGAGTAAAAGGATGTCCACCGATGAAGTAATTGTATATCTGTGACCGAAATGAAGTACAACATACTTTGCCGCCGACAGGTTTAGATCAAGAGGGACAGACCACTTGTAAAACACGTTTACTGTATTTTGCAAATTTCTGCAGTGTTCGGGTGAGTCTACTTTTCTGTATTATTTAACACTATCCGCAAGAATTCCGTGTTTTATGTTTTCAAAAATAATATACTTTAGCGAATTTGTGCAACGGATGAATATAATTGGCCCTGCAATGGTTCAATGAGGGCATAAATGTCCACTCAGACAGGAAGGTATGTATCTATCCATAAAAAAAATCAATGTTTACTTCATATTTAAGCAACGCCTAAATTCGCGAGTACTTTACTAAGCGTTACAGCTTCAAAAAAATCCCTTGAATCGCAATACATGACGTTTAAACACTTAATGTATAAATATATTCATCCCAGTCATACCGCGTCTCCAAGAGTTGAAGCGTGCAGTTTCTACCGGGACGACAAGAAAATTGTTCTTTGGTGAACACTCCTTGCTTTTTACCGCTTTGATAAATAGTCGAGGAAATTATACTATGTAGCTGTTTAAAGATATAATAATGAACAAAATTGGGTTCTTGTTTTGGGGGGTCTGAATGATTTCTTCATTTTCGTACTGGGCTAGCAATTGTCGTCCGACAAATTTTCGGCACCATCGAATATTCAAGCGATTCATTTTTGATTAATTCTGTTTTTTATAATCGTCGGATTCAAATAAACATCGGGACGCATGATTGACGCTAAATAATCCAGAATTTCAATTATTTAGCGGACAAAACTGTGGATTCCGTTTGCATCACTGCTTCGAATTACAGTGTATTCCTCTAGAATCCTATGCCGAATGCATGCTTTTTGTTGATTCTTTTCAAAGCCAGCAATTGTTTCGCTCATTAACTTCACTTGTTTAAGCTAAACAAGCTTTGTGTGCTTAGAGTTGGTATATACCAGATACGCAGCCTCTGTTCTTTTCTACAAGTGCTCTCCAGCTCTTTCTTCAAATAAATTTGCGGAAGACGAAAGCCATTAGGTTTTGCTGTGGGGATTGGTTGGATGCAGCAGACGTAATACCCTCTTGTAACCAACAGCTGGAGTTTGTCAACTGCTTCCCGTATTTGGGTCTGAGACCGATAAATGACTAGAAAGATGCTTTACAATATATATGAAGCGTGCCCTTTGCTTGCCGCGGATGGCATGGAACCGCTTCGTGGACCTGCTAGCAAGTTGCGGAACAGTATTGGAAACAATCAGAGTCAAGCTGCGGTCACCTATTACAGGGCCACTTCAGTATTTTTTTGTTGGAGTGGCAGGGAAAGGTGACCAAGGCCTCAGCAAATGTAGCGCAGTTAGACGTGTACCTTTCCAGGAAACTTTGGGATGGAATGGCATACACTAGCCGGCACGTGTACATAAGGGAAATTGAATATGCCTATCATCACTTGGTATTTTCGACCCAAGAATTTCACAAAGTTGAAGATCAATGTTGTTGTCGGTTCTGCTCGAAGATTTGCGCTAGATACCACTCTACAAGCTGCCAAACGCACCGGGAGTCGCTCGGTGGGACGGTCGCTGAAGTATTCAAATTGTATATAATGACGTCTGCATTGTAATTATGTACCATCTCAAAATGCAAAGTTATTGCGAAATAAAAAAAGATCTGGGAAAAATCTGATATAGTACTTTGGCCGCACAGCAACTTTGGCCATCGAACGATCGTTGCAAAGGGCCATGTCTAGTAAAGAATAGCGCTGACAGTCCATTCGGTTGCTTCTGTAACACATTCGTTGAGCTCGTACTTGGCGCAGAAGTTCCACAGTGCTGCTACATTGGTATTATCGTCGGGCGATGGGAACACGTATATATATATATATATATATATCGCGTCGAGGTTGAATTACCTGTTCAGGGGAACCAACAGTTCAGCCTTCTCAGCCCAGTTGGAGGAAATTAACTTGAAGATGGGTTTCGCGTTGGAATCTATACTCAACCTGCGGTTGCGAGACGATTCCCTAGTTCAGGCGTTCTTACCGGTAGCCAGAGGTGGACTGGGCCTGCCTGAAGCAGTTTCTCTTTCAGTCGCAGCACACATCGCCTCCTTACATTCGGCCACTAGTGGCGTTGAGTCTATCCTGGACCCCCAAGCGATTGCAAGCTTCCACTCCACGCTTGAAAAGATTCAGGATGACGCTAATGCATTCTGTGGGTCTTTACCGGAGACTCCTTCTCTTCAGCGCTCGTGGTCAGAACTGGCAAACGACGGCCGATGGAGCGGTCTGTGGGACCGAACAACTACGGCCACTAGCAAAGCGAGGTTACAGGCGGTTTCCTCGCCCGGTGCAGGTGCATGGCTGCACGCCCTCCCGAGCCCTCAACTTGGTACCCTCCTGGATGACGAGTCTACACGAATACTAGTCGGGTTGAGGTTAGGAGTAGACCTAGTCTCCCCACACCAGTGCAGGTGCGGTGATGAGGTCGACTCCCTAGGTCACCATGGACTTTCCTGTCCGCAGAGTTCAGGCAGAATTGCGCGCCACTCAGCCTTGAATGAAACATTTAGCAGAGGGTTGCGGTCGGCGGGCTACCCATGCATTTTAGAGCCTCCCGGCTTAGTCAGAGACGATGGAAGGAGACCTGACGGAATGACCCTGACTCCCTTTGAGCGGGGCCAAATGCTGGTATGGGATGCGACCGTAACCGACTCTTTAGCCCTTCAATGGTCGGTACGGGCGCATCCCGCCCTGGACACGCGGTATCTCTAGCGGAAGCAGCCAAGTGCAGAAAGTATTCAAGTATTGCTTACCCACACTTGTTCTCACCCCTTGCGTTCGAGACATTGGGGGGGCCCGGGCTGCTCACGAAGAAACTGCTCAACGATGTCGGGAGAAGATTGGTGCTGGCTACAGGAGACAAGAGGGCGGGCGAATATTTACTGCAACGTCTGTCATTGGATGTTCAGAGAGGGAATGCCGCTTCGGTGAGAGGCACCCTGGCTAGGTGGACCAGCCCAAGCCTGGACCTAACGCCTTGAGTTAAGCCCCGAGCGGGCTGTGCACATGTTCTTACATCACAAATGTATACCTTAATACACATAAATATATATATATATATATATATATATATATATATATATATAAAGCAAGCCGCCAGGTCTAAACCGACACAGGGCTTTATGATCCAGTGACGTACCGCGCATCCGGGAACCCGTTGTACTAGACAGGGAGGATACCTGACACTTTAACATTGGTCGAGAGCGGTTTCATGCTGGTTTAAGACGCGACAGTTACTGTTTCATTAGCCTCTTCAACCCGGATCTAGGGTTAAAAATGAGTGCCAAGTTTATATCATTAATATGAGCTTTAAGGTCAGGGTAAAAATATACAAGAGCTCAGACTTGTGCTTTTATGCAATCGGGGTAAATTCGTTGTGATTAAAAGCTATATACCGATGATTTAAGAATATACGTTTAAGTCAAAGATGACATTGGCTGAGCCACAGAAGGCAATGTATTCCGTACCACTATGGGCTCAATTGAACAGGATAGTAACATCTACTCTTAAATGTGCTGTGTTAAAAAAATCAAGGACAATACCGCATATTTTATAAATAACCGTGGTTCACCTGAAGTATCAACGTACAAATACCTAGGTGTAACATTTGAATGTCAAATGAAGTATACAACTCATATCACCAAAGTTATAAATCTGCGTCTCACCCGTGCAATCTTATTCTAAGAGCATTCATTGTGCATGACCCGGCGATGTACAAAAGTATGTATAAAGCGTTTTTTGTTCTAAAGTGGACATACTGCTGGCGCTGGTATTTATAGAAGAAAATGTAGAACTGCTCTAGCGGGTGCAGGATAAATTTGTCGAATGGGTCGTTCGGCGTTGCAATGCACGGCGTGAGAGCCTTGTATATATCTTGTACACATATAGCCTTGTACACATATCCTACGTGAGCAAGTACTAGATGCGAGTTGACAAACGAGTTTTTAAATATCTAATCCGAAGAAATAACTTCAGTACCTTTTTTTACAGTACGTCTATGAGATCTTTGCAGTAGCGTGTCAATTACTCCACTGGAAGTCGTTAATGTAGTGAATAATCCGATCGCATGAAGAGCTTCGCGATGTGCTCTTGTGTGCAAAGACTACGATGTGATTTCAGCACCCCTTTTTCGATAAACGAGTATTGTCTTGTACTGTAACGGTCCGTGCTGGAAGTCCGGGCCACGCGTTCTGCAGCTCCCGCCGAGCCTGGCAGGATGAAGAAGTACCAGAACATCGGGTACCCGTTTAGGTTTTACTCACTTACCTTTGAGACCCTTGGGACTGGGCCCCGTACACACAAGCCTTGCTGCAGAATGTTGAGAAGCAGCTTATTCTGGCCAGTAAAGATAGAAGAGCGGGCGATTCCCTTAGGCGCGCCTGGCGCTGCATGTGCAACGGGGCAACGGGGCGGCCCGGGGAACCTTCCAGAGATTGCTGGTCCCTACACTGGATCTCCGTAACGGTGCATACGTTTGCTTTTGACGATTTATATATATATATATATACATAATTTATCACGTTCATATTCAACGACAAGTAAGCTATTCCCAGATCGTAATTTCATGACCAAGGTATAACAGTCACTGCACCAAAATTATAAGCAACAAATTGCTTAACTAAGGTAATTTCCAGTTTATCCAAAATAGCCTCGCAAAAAGCCATACGTGCTTCCTGAACTAGAGAGGGTATGTCACTGAATATTCAGGAATTACCACAAAACACACTCTCCAACGCTGAACGTGTTACACCGGTTGAGTTCAAGGAAAGTTTGCGTTGAAATTATAGACTTTTATTAACATACGTTTCACCGTTTTGGTAGTTTCGCTATCAATAGATCCACAGGCTACTTGACGGCGTGAGCGAAAAAAACAACCACAACAAAAGCCCTCATCGCTGCACAGTACGTTCATTATCAAACTATGAAAATATAAAAAGAGTGGCTTTACTCGACGCAGTCTCAACGGTGTGGAAGATGCACACGTAACCTATTGAATCATGCTACAGAGTCGTTAATTTCACCGAACAAAACCAAAGAAGGCCAAATCTGATGGCCTACTAACAATTCTGTTGAATTAGTTTCGTGTGCTATCGTATTCTGATCTGAAATGTACGGTGGCGATATTGGTTCACCATATGTGTATGCAGTATATATCAGCCACCCTTTCTTTGATAAATAAAGGCGCAATATATATATATATATATATATACCCTCTTATGGGTCCCTGGCAGTCAAAACAAAACTTGATTGTGGTTACTTAGAGCCAGAAAGAGCTTCTGGCAGGTAAGGATACATGTATATATGCTTATGCTAAATTTGCGGTTGATGTCAGTTTCTCTGTGCACTTTATTATATTTCACTTAATGAGGCAAAATATTGGTTTGCTTAGAAGACGATTGTTCCAAAAAAACCGGAGTGCTTGACCCTGGTCATTGCAGCTCAAGCACGCGTGCGCCTGTACGCTTTGTTTCTTGCGCGCTATGGCGAAGACTCATTTTTAAATCGCAAAAAAAAGTTATTTTGTAAAAACAAAAGCACAACCACTGTTGGCCTAATACCCGACGGTTTTTAAATTTTGTCAAAGCAAGACAAACTCAAAATTAAGGTAATTTTACCCTTGACTGCTTGTTTGTGAGGAAACAAAGGTGTCACTTACTTTGGCTCATTGGGACAAAATCAGACAAATCAGTTCTTAACAACCGGCATTGTAGGAAGCAGCATGAAAGGGGTGGATTTAAACGTTTCTGTATGTTCAGAGTCCCCTTTTTCGCGCGCACTTACGCGAATGTACCGATTCTGCACAAAATACGAGAACTGAGTAGCAAACTTATTGAGCGAGGTCATGAACATCGGATGAAATAGGTCTATTCGAGGAAGCTGCCTCAGATAAAGAACGTGCATGCTTTTTAGCAGCCAACGCAGATTTAATTTCCGTTGTTTAGTTTCGCTACTTTCGGCAAACACTGCTAAGTTATTGGATGCTACGCATTCCAGAGTTTTCCAGGAACATGATTACGTCCTATGCGGAGCAAGAGTCTCACAACGGCGTTTGCATATCATGGCAATGAAACTCTCGGGGGGTACCTACGGCACAAAAAGGATCGAATTATAGCAAAAAGCTCCTGAGAGGATTTTGATTTTTTCGGCGGGTCTTCTAACGAACCTAGAAGCATATCACGTCGCTTTATTAGACAACCTGATAGGGTGAATTTTCCACTGTCTAAAAAAGGGAAAAGCGTTGTCTGGGCTGCGATGGCCTCGTGTGCACTTTGTCGGCCTCAACTGTTGCTCACATCACGCAAGGGAAGTTATGCCGCAAATAAGGCCGAAGACCACAATTAAACAACACAAATACTTCACTGTGAGAAATGAGTTGCAACTGTTACCACTTGATTGGTTGATTACTATTATTCGCGTGACATGTACACCTAAATATACGTGTCACTCGTTTATATCAGGGTCGCTTAAAACGCCATCATAAGCGGCCATGTCGAGTCAGAAGCTGACTCTCTGCGGACTGACTTATCATCTATTTTCAATGCGCATCAATAAAAAAAATCTTTCTATTTACAACAGGGATTAAACCGGCAGCACCCGGTGCAGAACAACCATGATTTGTGCACTAGTTGAGCCCTCTGCAGCACTTTTCCTTGGACATACAGCGTAGAAATGGCACCGCTGTCCTGACCGCTATGGACTGCTCTTTCATTCTGGATTGTCCACACCGGGCTACAGGTGTAGACATATCATGGACATGCATTAAAAACAATATCAGAAAATTTAAGATGTTAACATATATATATATATATATATATATATATAGTTTTATCAACACGACATATAAAAGGGTTGCCAAAATCAACCGCATACAAGATAGGAAAAGTTATATCTCTTCATAAATTTAACAAAATTTGCATTATTTTTCAATTACTAACTACTTCGTTTTAGCGTAATTTTGAAGTTTAAGGTCTCCTTTTTTGCGTCTTGTGATTAAGGTTATGGTGTTCTGGTAGCCCCTGCGTACAGTTTTTTTTATTAGAGAGGGAAAATGTTGTTACGCGCACCTAACTCATCCTATTGGCTAATGTGTGATTCGCCACTGGCTGTTTAGAGCCATATGTAATACCTACTGAAACTTTTTGTTCATAATGTGTTGTTTGCAGCTTCCGTTTTGCTTTATTGAAGCCTTGAGATCTGACATCATGTGTTCAGCCTTGCCATTCTCTCAACTATCATTAATTAGACACTTAAGTAGAACCACCATTCGGATGCGGTGCAGGTACTGCTGGAACCAGCCGTGATCGCTGACGATCTGGATTAAGTCATCATAGATCATCTCTACATGGTATATCTCGTAGTTTACGTATATCAGATTTCTGTTCTTCGGCCACCTTGATTTGTGCAGATTCTTCTTCCATTCCTGCTGGAAGGCATTTAGTTCGCCCACGATGCGTCAGCTTCGTTTCTTCATTTCTCAGTTGCGGGAGGAAAGCTTGTCTCCTTATTGTAAGGTCGCATGGTATCAGTCTAGCTATGACAAGCGATGTATTAGGTTGTGCAATAAGCTCGTAACGTCTTTACTAAAGTGTTTCATTTGAGCAAAAACGATACTTTCAACAATAAATACGACTTCATACAACTTTCTGACCAATTCGTTAATTCCGTTCCGCCAGAAATCGCCCGGTATGGTGTCAAAGAAGCTGCTGAGCCAGTTTTTGAGGTCCATTATCTCGTCGAAGGTTACTCCCCTCATATGATCCGACATCCAAGCGGAAAATGTGATAATCAATTGGCGCACGATTTGGAGAGTTCAGTGGATGCTGAAGAGCCTCCCAGTCGAAATCTTGGAGTGGTATCGATTACTTGTGCAACCTGCGACCCGGAGTTGTCGTGAAGCAAGATGGCTTGGCCTTGTCAATCGGGTGTTTTCAGTCGAAAAGCCTCATTTAGGCGGCGCAATTAGGCAATGTGGAACTCCTTGTTGACCGTGGCGTTCTTTTGGGCATTTCCCAATGCACCCTTACCCTCACAGTCAAACCAAACGCAGATCATAATCGTCTTTGGATGGAGATTCTGCTTGACTCTTGGCTTTGGCGTATTTCCTGGAGCTAGCCACTCTTTTCTTTACTTCATATTGACGTATAGGCACCAAATCTCATCTCGCGTGACGATTAGGTACGGAATACGTTGTTTGAGTCCGCGTGTTGCTCGGTGTCGGGCGAGATGTTCAGCCGCAATTTGAAGACTTGTTTGCTTTTTCGTTGAGCTCGTGAGGCATCCAAGCTCCTAGTTTTTGAGTAAATCCGATTGATTGAAGGTGGTTGGAGAACGTCATTGCACTGAAGTCCATTTTGTGGCCAGTTCACGAGTGGTTTGGCGACGAGACGTTCTTCGTAGAAATCAGACGGCCTTCTGCTGCGGCGCATATAATACAGGCTAAAGTTGCCTTTTACCCTTCGCAAACCATTTATGTGCTGTACATAGACTTGCCTAAGACACTTTCTCTCAAGTACACGTTGCAATGGTTCCGAACGGCTTCGGCAGCTTTTTGACCTCGATGAAAAGCGAGGAAGAGCAGGCATCGAAACTGCTGATATTTGCCTCCTTGGTATTCCATTTCTAAGCCTCATAAATGATAAAAAACATATTCAAAAAACAAATTACACTGTTTTGTAGAAAAGAAAGAGCTTTTTCAGCAAACACAATCAGACATTACGCCAAACAACAAAATAAATCGTTGGAGAAATAAAACACATAGAACGTTACAAATCTATTGAACAACCTAATAGTTGTTGCCGCCATCCTGTGACTCAACAGATGCATATTGCCAGAAATCGCTGAGTGCTCTGTAGTAGACGTCGCATGCAGCCGCTACGGTCCAAAGCCGCCCTTCCACAGACTGGCTATGCGTCTAGCACCACCGAGTCCAACACAGCGGCTAATAATCTCGTGCCTCCCTCACCTGGGGCATTTTCTTTCACATATTTTTGGCTTTAGCCGCAGCTACTTTCGAAAGGTACTTTACGCGAGGCGTGAATGGCACGGACTGGTCTATCGCATCCAGATACTTCACCGGTCACTCCGTATGTACCACCCTCCATATCAGTCGTATCACTACTTGCCGCATTCTTTTGTTACCACATAGAAGGATTGCCTCCGTCTTTTGTTCTGCCAGTTTTAGGTGGTGATCTCCCATCTAACTGTCCATTCTCCAGCTTCACTGACCTTGTCTTCAAGCTTTTTCTCGTTCCGCCAGGCCTCTGCCAGTGTCATCGTTCTGATCACGGCATCGGTAAAGCCCGGACGGAGCTTTATAGGCTCTCTCTTAGGGAGAGCCTTCCTCTTTCCGAAATTAAAGAACAAAACTTTGGGAGAAAAACGACCCGATTACAGTATCAGTGCTTGAAGTCGTCGAGATCAGCATAAAATTCAAGAATCAAACAGATTTTAGAGTTGTGTTTCTATGCATGAAATCACCATCATCAAGAAATGTGTAGAAGTTGGTGTAAATTACGTCATAATCTAAGTAACTATTAGACGTTTAAAAACGTTAAAATCATATATGTGTTCTATTAAAGAAACGGACATAATCAAGGTCCCTACGTATGTATTAGTCTCCAAGGTCATTGGGGAATTATCTTTAGGAGCTCATTCTTGCTCACACTGAAAGCTTGCCACCAACGATCGCAGGAGTGGGAACTACCTAGAGCTAGAGCTTATCTAGGTCGCAGAGACCCCAAAGATAGACAGAGACTAGGCATTTTGCGTAGCAGTGTATGAAATTGATAATTTCTTTTTTGCGAGATTAGCACCACATTCCCTCATTGAGTACTAAAATCAGATTCAGTTTTTTAAACAACAATCTCATAATGTCGGGTATAGATAATCTATTTCGCGCCAATATTGAAATTGACACAACAAACTAGAGCTTCCATTGGTTGGTAATGGTCAAGCAGCGAGTCAAGATTGCGGTCAATTCGTCAGAAAGAAACTTTGTCACCGCAGCCTTGTTGACTGGCTACAAAATCTTCTCTATAGCAGCAGCAGGGACGAGTGCAGTAGTGGGCCGGGGACCGGCACACAATTGGTTAGTGGGATTTTCCTAAGAGGAGTTGGGGAAGTGTGTCCGCCAGAGGAAATTCAAATATAGTCCTATAAGTGTAAACTGGCAAATCTGATAATCGGTGCGATGGTTCCGCGTCAAAAATCTATAGGACGGTCCTAGTTCAACGACCGGTGAAGAGCAACAAACAATTCCAACAGCCTAACTAAGGAATGCGTGAAGAATTTCCGGTATTGCGACCGTTTGCGATAATGGTGAAAAAAATAACGCAAAGATCATACAAGAAAAAACAAAAGTACCGGAAAAGCTAGAAGTGGAAGCTGTTGCAAGGAACAGAGGAACAACCGCATAAGAAACAGGAAAAAGAGCTGTGCTTAGTGAAGAGTAAGCGACTGATTAAGCACTTTGCTAGTGTGCTGCAGGTAGCTGACGCTACCCCCAAAGAAATAATATTCTACAATGGGCCATGGAATGAAGTACAGAATTCGCACGGGAATGAATGGTTTAGACATTCACAATCGAAAACGTTGTCAGGGCACTTGAAAGGCGCCTAGAAACAAAACGACCGGTATGATAAGAAAGAAGCGTCTAAATCAAATATTAGCACCATGCTAAAAAAACAAAAGCTGGCATCATGCTGGAAAGTTTTATTTGACAAATGTTGGAAATACGGAGAAATAACTAAATCATGGAATAATAATACTTTGATTGTTATACATGAAGAGAACAGAATCGAAACAGGGCCAGAACTACCCCTATAAAATATACTTGGGGATAATATCAGATAGACTCGCGTACTTCTTCAAAACTAGAAATGCGGTACCAGAAGAACGACATGGGCTGAGTAGATCGAAGTCAACCCATACGGCCCTGTGCCAACTGCTAGTTGAGACTTGAGAATCTCTATCAGAGCCAAGAAGATAAAGAAAATAATAAATCTGAAGGCCGTCTTTGACCTAACACCGAAAAGCAAAATTATGGAGAAGTTAGCCTTGGAAGGAGCTCCGTATCGGTTGTTAAAATATTTGGGAACTATTCTTAGGAGAAGTACAGTATGCATCGACAATGGTATAGGGATTGTAAAAAAGTAACGCAGATTATAGAAGTGGCTTAAAGCGACGGTCTCAGTGCGTTACCTTTTTGTGGTACTACTGGGAGGGCTGCCTAACCGAGTGAGGCGGTGGTGAACCTAAAAGTGGCCAAGTACTTCAATGGATGCAGATTACATTGCATTTAGTAAATTTTGTAAATAAATGCACTTATCTCGAGGCCACTAGAACGTCGAATATTAGCAGTTTCTAAAAGCACATAGAGGGTCGAGTCGGAAAAAGCAATTTGAGAGGTAGCAGGAATTTAGGACCCGCAAGTAATGTCCGCCCTTTTCAATATTAACTTAGAACTATAGTAACCTTCAACAGATCACTCATATGGGAGAAGTTAGAGAGACAGATCTACAGTTACTAGGCAAGGATAGATAAATCGAGTTTTGGGGTTAGCCACTCATTGTAGGAACATAGAGTTTATACCTTAGAGGGGGGGGGCTTTAATAACACAGAAACTACAACTACGATGGGGCTTCACGTACGACGAGAGCGTTTGAGGCTTACACTACGAAGTAGACTAAGAAATTAAAAAAATGAAATCGACATAGGATTATACACTATAGTAGCGATGAGAACCACGACCTGACAAGCAGCCAGATACAAACAGTAGACATCTAACTACGGCGTTTGTAGCCCACGGATTTCCTTACGTGTTATGCAGCCCGGAACAATTTCACGATTCTCAGGAGTATTGTAGGTGCGCAAGGTATTTATGCCGGTGCGACCGATATCACGCCGTAGCGTATACAGCAATTTGGTCAATAGCTAAACTAGCAAGTTGAGAGAAAATCCAGTAATGTGAAAAAACACGATTTGTATCTGATATAAATGCCTAATAATTTACCCAACCTGCGTGTTAATAAACCATAATAAAATCGTCTCAATGCATATTCCCAAAAAACGGCCGTCCTGCCTCTGGTAGGCATCGCATGACCCCTTTAAATTCTCTTTGTTTACACCATACGTGTCAACCGTTCCGAGTTGCCGTGGAAAATGTGCCGACAAGGTGGGCATCTCAACAGCTGCATGTTATGCAAAACGCGGTACTAAGTGTGGTCGGATGCACCCTACTTTTCTGACGTATCTCTTGGTTGGTCTTAGATCAGCGTGCTAAGTTCTAAAAACGATGCCAATGCACATGGTAAGGCTGAATGTATACATATATAGGCTGATCAATAAGTAGCCGGCATATCATCACGCCAGGGCTTGTCGGAGACGAACCAGAGCCGAGTTGAACAAAGTTTACAAGGGCTCTGCATTAGCGTCGGCAACGATTTGTTTTTAGATTATTGAATTTAAAGGTGGCCAGAAATGAAACGGGCTCGGACAGAACATATCGAGGTCACTACGCCAGAAATGGTAGCAAACATCCATTATATCGTAATTGCACTGCTCGTCGATGCTTAAGCGCGATTCGCAAGATTTTTGACATCGATTTGTAACCTTGGACGGGGTGTTTTTAAATTTTGTTTTAGAGAATTAGTTGAAAAATGCGGTATGCAAGCATGTACACCACTGCGGGAAACTCGTTTGCAAGTGCAGGCCGGTAGGTAACGTCCTGTTTATTCTAATGCCTGCAAAGAGCCTGCTTAAGCTCGTCCAAATTTCAGATTCGAGTTGTCCCAAGACCGGCTTTCAAAACTCCCACACAAAATAATCCATGACGTTGAGTTCCTGGCTCCGCAACTGCCATTCCGACTTGTCCAAAAAGTCAAGAAGGCGCTCTTTGTGCCACTTTCGCACGGTTATGCGCGTAAGGGCGGGTGCTTCGTCCTGTAAAAATAACCTCGCTCAGTCTCTGAAGTGGTTTTGTGCCTAGGGGAGTATAGTGGCTTTTAATCCTTTGTCGATTAAGTTCAGCCGTCGCATCCTGTGGTGGGTCGATAAAATCAACGGAGTTATGCCGGTTGCCCACTTCATGGTTGTGACCCCTTTTGCGCTCGGTCAACCACTTTTCACCGTTCGTAGCTTCATGGGCGCTTCGGGAAAGTCTCGATTGTTTTGGCCTTTTGAGATTAGGCTGCACTACCCAATTCCAAATTTTTCGCAAGCAGTGGGACAAACTTGACGTTCCCTACCTGCGATCAACAGTTGACCGCGTCTTCAAGGGACTGCAGGCGTGTCTAAAAACAAAGGTGGATTATTTGAGGGGATATTAATATAAGTACATTTTCTCTTTTTCAATAACTAAGGATCGTGTCTATTGAACTAAACTTTTGCTATCTTTGTATCTATTGTCGGTATGTTATAGTAGGCTATCAAAATTGTTGCTGTCTCTCTCTCTCTATATACATCCACCGGTTGAAGTTGGCAAATTGTTAAACCTAATAGCAGATCGTTGTCCATTTTTAAACAACGCCTGGATCTTGAAATACAACCTGACCTTAACCTAGCCGAAACGAAACGGACACGTGATAGTTACCATACACGCCCGCAAGGCACATTATATAGTTTTTTGGACGTATGTCGCAACCGTAATGCGCATACACCAGTAAGGTATTTATCGTCAATGCGCTCAAGCGTGCTTCGTGTCTATGAGACGTGCCGGCTGCTAAAACAGTTTGCTAAAAACGTGTACCGCATTCACACAGGCGCGCATGATGGCGCGACTGCTACCGGCAAAGAGACACAGTTACGAGAATGTGCACGTTACACACAAGGTCGGTAGGACACGTTTGACCGGCGCCGACCATTGCGGTCGTTAAACAATGTAGGCAGGCAAATGATGGATTGAACACACTACGTACAGTTGACTACGTGAATCAATAGGATGCCCTTATGTATGCGGTACCGGCGCCACTATGACTGTGTATGAGGCAACTGTGAACTCCAGTTGTTTTTAGGTGGCTGACAGCGTCGCGTTGCCAGGGGAGAGTGTCATCTACGCTAGAACCGTCACGGCTAAAAACGAATCGCTGGGCGCCTACTGTCTCGCTCTTTCGCTGCCTGTAGTTGCCACAGCAATCGCCCCACTAAGTGAAGAGAACGTATTAATTTAGCAATAAAGGGGAAGCTTTGAAGTTTACAACGAACGCGTAGTGACTACCAGCGGTATTCGGGCCGTTCGTCACAATTGGCGTACGTTTACTGAACACCGCTGTGTAGCGTTGTATGACTTAAGAATATATATATATATATATATATATATGTATACCAAGTGTGACAAAAATGTTTGATAATCGATATAAGAAATTGTAGAGCTCGTTAAGGCAAATATTTTTTCCAACGGATTATGGACTCTGAGAAGTCTTGTTTTGTAGTGGGAGTGAAAAAGTACTACAGTTTGTGACACTACTGTTTTTGCCCGGCGTAAGCGCATAAAATGTGCTGTTGCGAGACAACCAAGATGCGACATGGTCGCTTAGAAGAGAATTCGCCAAAAAGTAGGTTTTTTATTAGCCTTCACACCAAACACCTCAAAAGTATTACCCACGGCACTCAAAACAAACATATTCAAAGGCAAATGCGCATTTCATGATGATCACTTTAGTACGAAATATATGTCAATGCGAGCTGTGGTTGCGGAGTAATTAAGATTTAGACGTACACTACCGCCGACGTGTCACGCGACAGCCGCAACGTCGCCACACAGTCATTTTACATGCACTTTATCTCGACATACCCGCCGAAAAGTCTTAATTACTCCTCAACCACAGCTCGCATTGACATAGATTTGATATCGAAATGATCGTCATGAAATGCACATTTGCCTGATTATATTAGTTTTGAGCGCTGTGAGTGGTCGTAGGGTTATGCTTTTGATGTATTTGGCGTGAAGGCTAATAAATAACTTCATTTTTTGCGAATTCTCTTCTAAGCGACCATGTCGCATTTTCTGACCGGTTTTATATGTTCTTCGGCAATGCGTCAGGAAAGATGAATACTGCCTGGTGCTCTCCTCTGGGAGGGGAAACGTCGTTGTATTCTATTTCCCACCCACATTCGATTCTGCGGAGGTTGCTGAGACGGTAAGCTTTGGACTTTCAGAGTTAAACCTGACCATGCCAACTATCGTCGGTGGTGATTTCAATACCAGAATCGATTGTGGGGCCAACGATGATAAAGGCGAGGTGCTGCTTCAGGTGATGGAAAATATTGGTCTAAGATGTGCAAACGCGCGCGAAGACTGTACATATATAAGTCACAATGGAAGCAGCACCATCGACCTGTTGTTTCACAACCTTGTCAGCCGTGAAAATGAAAGCTTCGATGTTCTCGATGAAGCGGCCCGAAAACACCAACCAGTGTTGGCCGTTGTCGATGTTCCCGGTATTTGGCGAGACCGACATAATCCGCCGCGCTGGTCTGCAATGAGACGGATTAATCTATCTCTTTTGGACAGAGCGGTGGGCGGTCTTGAGGTAAGCTTTGACATTGATACCACCTGTGACCAGCTGGAGAGGACGATGAGAAGTGCAGTGAAGTGGAAGAGGTTATGGCAGAAGAGATCACGCCCAGCCCACGTTGAAGTGCTCGAACTCCTGCGCCAAGCAAGAGCCAAAGCACCATCATCACTGCAAGCCAGGCGGGACTACTTTGAGCGTAGAAAGGGATATATAAGACTCTGCTATGATCATAAAAGGGAACACGCGAGGCGGGAGGAACGACGGCTGCTCTAAAGAGCAGAACAAGAGCCCTCAGCTTACATCGTGCGACCTCGTAGGGCGGGGAATCCGCTTAGTGACGGACAGGTAAAGCCGTTCTGGTGATGTATGGAGATAATATCGTTGTCGTTCATCGCGACCTAGGTTCCATCAAGCGCTTTACCTCTATGATAGAGGCGTTCCTTGTCTCGAAGGGACTTGAGATAAACACCAGGAAGACCAAAGCCATGAAATTCAGGCATGGAGGTCGATTGGCTGCCAGAGACGTTATACGTTGCTGCGGCCAACCATTGGAGTTTGTTAACTCTTTCCAGTATCTTGGCCTTCGGGTTCATTATACGGGAACGACGTTCACAGCGCATATAAACGAGACAGTACGGAAGGCACTTGTCTCTCTTTACGGGGAAGTAGGTAATGTCCGAAGACTGTCCGTTTTCTCAGCAGTGAGGCTCTTCATGCTTAAGATTGTTCCGGGGCTGATGCATGGCCTTGACAGGGTGTGGAACCACTTTACACTGGCGAATTTTAACCAGCTTGAGAGGTGTTTCTCATTATATATGAAGCAAGTGCTTTGTTTGTCTATTCGAGCAAGGAGCCGCTTTGTGTATCTCATGTCAGGTTGTCCACCGGCTACTGAAACAATCCGACTAAAACTGAAGATGCCGCGTACAGTACAATACGAATGTTTCATTTCTGAATGGGAAGCTAAAGTCGAACAGGCCAGACGGGAGGTCGGTGGTTTGGACATTTTCAATGCCGTGCACCTTTGGTCTGGTCCTGCATGTGACAGTCGCCACGTATACACCAGGTACATAGTGCATGGTTATCACTACCTGGTATGTTCAAACGCAGCCTTTCACGAGGAGTACGAGTTGTGCACCTGCCGGTTCTGCCTGCAGAGGTGTGCCAAGTACCATGCAGTGGAATGCACAGCGCTGAACAAAACATCGTTGCACTACTTCTCTCGCCGAAAGCGTGAAGAAGATAGAGTATTATGAAGGAACATCTTGAACTGTATATTATACTCAATCTGAGTGAAATAAATATAATTGAATTAAATTCTAAAAAAATGTTCTTTGGAAGAAGCAACATTTTCTCACAAACATGACGGTGTGCTTATAGGAGGACTGGTTTCTGTATGGGAGGACTGGTTGTCTCCCATACAGCGCATTTTATGCTCCTATGTCGGGCAAAAATATTAGTGTCACAAACTGTAGTAATTTTACTCTCACTCTGAAACAAGACTTCTCAGAGACAATGTTTCATTGGAAGAAATATTTGCTTTAACGAGCTCTACAATTTCTTACATCGATTATCAAAAATGTTTGTCCCACCCTGTATATATATATATATATATATATATATATATATATATATATATATATATATATATATATATATATATCGACAGATTCACCCTTGAGGCACATATAATGGTGATAACCGTGTCATGTTACCCTGCACAATGGTCGGTTACTTTGGAATGCACGTTTCCACTTCTCCGAGCGAAAAGCAGGCCCACCTGTATAGTTGCACATAACAAAATGTACGTTTCGGTCTTCCCTGAATGTTCTGTACATGTCGAGTGTAATTGCACTGGTCGCTAATTTGTCTAGGATTATATATCTATATATATATAAATATAAATGTGTATATATATATATATATATATATTTTTTTTTTTTTTTCCTTTTTTACAAAAATGCGCAACGCACATCCTTTGGTCTGAGCAGTGTGGGACTCCCAAGCCCACCTAGTGATCCCCTAACCTACCTGACCGGGATATTTGTGGTATTACTTCAGTGTTCTTCAGTGGCTTGGGAATATATTGACGCGACATGTTCTCCCTGGTGGGATAGCGTAGTCGACCACGCAGTGGTATCGCCTGTGTAGAAAAATATTTATGCAGGCAAGAGAGGATAAATTCAGTGATTGCATTTAGCGCCTTGTTCGAGCACGTTATTTACGTCATGCACGTGTCAGCATACGAGTTGCTCACACCCAGAGATGTTTTTCTACATAAGATCGGGAATGGAACGAAAGCGTGTGATGATCTCCGAACATAGTCAGAAAACGGTCACGTTGCCATTCGTCGCACAGCACTCGAATATGAGATATTCGATTTTAACGAACAGCTTAAAGAAGCACGATAGTTCGCGCTGTAGGATGTGCAGAAAATTAGTTGGATTAAAAAATAGGATGTGCCAACATTTCTCAAAAATCTAGCAACGTTACTTCTAACATAACTCGATGAACATCACCGGATTTTCAAAATAGCCTAAAGTAGATTCTAGACAGCGAGAGAGAAAGGTATACTGAAATGTAGGATTGGGATTGTAAAAAACCGGCAGCTATATAGCAATAAATATATACTGCCGTGAAGGTTGTCCACTGAATGAAGGTGTGTAAAGGCGCACAACCAGCGAGCATAACTGAAAGCCTCTAGCACAAAAACATGGATTTTCATTCTTGCTAGTTAAGAGAAAGTCATTTAATGAAAGAAGAGGAACATTTTTTATGTCGGAATTCATTTAACCAGAATAGTATTTAAAACATTGTTTCGGCAAAAAAGTTTTTTTTGTGAACACTTTAAAACACTGCTCTAGTGTTACTGTTTTGTCAGTGAAATCATTAATTTTAACAGTTGCTCGCAGTCTAGTTGGTAAAACAGAGGAGGTTTCGTTCAGTATGATTTACATACGTAATTTAACACCCTTATACCGTAAGCAGTTTGATATGATAGAGAAGAAAATTCACTGTAATTGTCCAGTGTTATGCCTTATGTAAGGGAAGGGTGTTTTTCTATGCCAGTGTTAAGGCTTATGTTGGGTACGGGTGAAGTTCGCTTATTGAGCTGAATATTTTGAGATTCTTACACACCTTCTTAATAGACAGCAAGCTTAATGCGTTTGATTGGCGCTCATGAGTGCCGAAGCATTTTGGCACCAAGCGTAATTAACTTCACTAAAATTAACTAAAACTTTGGCTGAACCATAGATAGAGATTTGTAAAAGTAGAGGGCAGGTTGAATTGATAAAACATAGATATTAAATAACCTGCTTTATTATGACATTAAAACCGATAACGCGTGTTTATATATATATATATATATATATATATATATATATATATATATATATATGTCCGTCGTGCCCTGTTTTTAATCTCTCAGCTGGCTTTATTTTTGCACACCAACTTCTAGTGGCTGTCCCCTTCCGCCTAAAAAGGCTATTACGTTATCCTAGTTAAAATCTGAAAAGAGATCTGTGTTAATAATTATATATATATTTTTTTAATTTAAAAAAAAAAATATATATATATATATATATATATATATATATATCCATAGCTTTATTCATCAGTACTTGCAAATATACTCGAAAGCATACAGCCTCTGTACTGAGAAGGTTGCCCAGGGGCTAGATCGGAGATCATGTGAGATCAAGGTGGGGAGCAGCCAGGCCCTCATGGTCTCGACGCACCCTCACAGGACGGATTACAAAATGGCATCCTCCTATCCAACCGCAGGTAGACATGCGGGATGATAGTCAGGGATAGAGCTGATTAAAGGAGAACGGCAGAGACGCCTCTCCCACGGCTTCGATGTAATGCCAAAGTAATACCGAGCCTGGGGGGGTGGGGAGGAATCCGGGTTTAGTTGGTTTGCGAGTCTCACACTAGTCACGCAGGCTGCTAGTGGCGCATGTGCATCATGCATTCCAGAAACCTCCCAGAAAAAAAAAAATCGGAGATCATGTACTCGTTGCATCAAAAGGAATAGAAGACGAAATTATTCAAAATAATAATAATAATAATAATAATAATAATAATAATAATAATAATAATAATAATCATAATTATATAGAACAAGTGTATAGTAATGTATTTAATCAAATGACACAGTTTTTCAGAAGAATGAAAATTTGATATCGTAATACACATAATGTACGGAAATTAAATGGTAACGCAGTAATTTTGACTAGAGTAAAGTCAATCAAATTTAAAACTAGTATCCACTGAATGAGTGATGACGTGTTTCATTCTCAAGAAGGCATGTTGGCGGAAGAGTAAAGGCGATGTGAGGTCGCCTGTTTTGGAGGGGGTATTGTGCAGCAATAGAAGCTATGGTCTGGAAAAGGTCGCCAGTCTCTATAAGATTGTTAAAAACGTACACAGGAATGGCAGTTCAAAAACATATCAGCTGTTTTTTTTTGTTTAAATAACTTTATTATTAAAACAACATTAAACAATATATATATATATACAAACGTGGACGCCCATCATATGATCCTACAACTGCCACCTAGGTAGCACCAAGCACTAGCTTCGGATCTGTAGTACGTACATTCTCTCTACAATTCTGAAGTGCTTTGAAAGTACCGTAATAGCATAGAACATAGCTAATGCATTTGGATATATATTGATGTAACAGCATTACCAAATAGGCTTTTATGGACTTAAGTTTGGCTACAGGCGTTGAAGTGACATGTATCTTGATTAGAAGGTAGCAAGATTGAGACACAGAAAACGGACCGGAAGGCGTCTATACAATGAACTAGTAGCTGTAACAATAAATGTAGCAGGTCTGTAAGCTAATCTCTTGAAATACGAATAATGGTACTATTGGTAGGGTCGACCCGAAATAAGATTGCTGTTTCATCAGCAAAATCTTATGCTTTTACCAGGTTGTGGAGTTTGCCAAAAGTATAAATATCCTAAACGAAGCATAAGGGGCCAAGAACGGAGCCTGAAGAATCTCCAAATCGAATTAAAAAATTACATGCATTAACTAACCGTAGAGGACGAGCAACCCAGGTGGGTCATCATCTGGGTAACAAACACATAGTTAAGTCATTTAGAAGTCAGCGCAACGTCCAAGAAGACGCCAAAACAAAGTTAAACAATTAGTTAAACAAGGAAAACAAAGTTAAAAATTTTCCATCGAGACCCGTTGCCCTCATATATTGGAACTACGGTGCTAAATTTTAAACAAATGGGAGAATAACCTTGTTTCAGAGCTGACAAATACCCTTAGCCAAATTGGAAAAATTATACCAAAATATGACGCTAGTTTTAGCAGTTCAGCCGGAACACCCACGGCACCACAAAGCTACTTAGCACTCAAGCTTGCTATAGTGCTCTCGACATCTGAAGTTTGAACCCAAAGCAGAGAAATGTATTCGGTCTCCTTAGGCCATAGTTCATCAAGGGACAGCCTAGTTGTGGCCGACCTAGCATTCAGAGCCCCTAGTTGTGTTCCCAACTCTAGCAAAATGTCGATTCAGTTATTATAAATAAAGTGATTTCTCTAGACGCACAAATGGCTCTCAAATGCAGCTCATGGATATTATCTGCTTAGGACAAACGCGCAATTTTGGTTTTAGGCGTCAAATGTTTATGACACCAGCGATAGAGTTTGTTCACAGTGTGTCTTAGTCGACAAAGTTCCGTTGAGAAAGAGAACAAGTGGCCACACCAAGTAACGCTGGAAACCTGCTGTTAATCTTTGCGAGAGAGAGAGCCTGAGTAAGATTGCCTGGAAGGTTTCAAACGCTAGGTCTGTCCATAAGGCATCGTATACTTCGATCCAGCAGAACCGCTAAACACGGTCTAAAAACACAAATACTGTTCTTATTATGTCGCCTTTTTACCACAAAGGCCTGCTTAGCGGATAAATTCGATACGGGTTGGCTATCTATCTTAAAGGTAACATTTGGATAATGGACATAAAATAACAAAGTCGCTAACACGGCAGCCCGTATGGAAGCAATTGGCAAAAGCTCTATAATCACTGCAAGAGATCAAATACGATGATAATTTTGTCAGCTGTGTGCGCGAATCCCATTCGCCACAATGAAGAAAAGGCGCTTCGAGAGGAAAGGATTAGCTAAAACATTTATATTAGAGTCTCTCAATAAACATGGCAAACTGCTGCTGTATGATCATCAGGGCTAGAAGAAGACCAAGCAGAGTCAAGTAACGAAGCGAATTTAACAAAGATCCCCACCGCCCCCCACGCAGGGAACATTTTCAGGCTGCACTGCAGTCTGAGTTAAGGCTATAACCATTAATTCTGTGAATGTAACAGTCAGAGTAATCAAATAATCAGAAAGCTCTAAATTCCTAGTATCTTATCAAACTGAGAAAGAGGACTTTGTTCATAGAGATGCTGGAGAGCGCATCGCCACTTTTACCGATTTGACCGATAAAACCGACACAATTTTACGGATTTGACCGATAAAATTCCGACCCAATAGCTAGTCTCAAATCATAACACTTGGCTATGGCCGGGATGCCTAGAATTGATTTAATCGTGACTGCCTTCTTTGGTTTATCTGCAATATTAAACCACAAGTTAATTAAAACATTTCGATTCCGGTCTGGTCGCAAAAAAATAATACGGCCTGCGCGCAACAAGGAGGCAAAAGCCTTGAAGGGCACGCCGAAAGTAACCGGGTGCCAGTTCATCACACACTCAGACCAGCAGCCTAACAGATAACAACCCAAAAGAAAAAAGATCGTGTTTTAGATCTTTATCTCCTGTCCTGGAAACCTAAGTCTAATATGGCGACTTATGATATGTTCGACCACCTTCAGCGCAGGCTTGGCTGTCTCCTCGAGTTGATCCGCCCTTTGCGCCTGTACTGTGAGTGACAAGTCGTCTGCGTAGGCTAAAAGTTCCAATTCCTAAGGCATAATCGGAAGGTGGAGGATGTCGGCGTATGCCAGATCCAGAGTAAGGGGCCCACGATCGATCCCTGCGGTTGTCATCGCAAATTCTCTGTGATCGCTGAGCACCAATCGGCTTTCTAAATAATTGGAGACCAGTCGGGTCAGGTAAGAAGGTACTTTATTTCTCCTAACTGTGACAAGTATGACCCTCTAAGGCATTCTGTCGAAAGCGTTTTTGACATTGAGAAGGACCACCATGTAGAGACCGCGGGTCGTTCTCGACGAAATGTGGAATAACTCTGCCTCCAAAGCACTCTATGCACCGCTGAGAGCGCCAATAATTTCTTCCAAAATCCATACTGTGAATCAGACCATGTCCTTCGACAATATTGGCAAGCCTCGCTTTTAGGATCGCGGCCAGCGTGTTCAGGAGACAAGATCGTAAGAGCTATTGTCTTTTGGGACTAACACTAGCTTAGCCTTCTTCCAGACCGGCGGTATCCCCCCTTCGGGGTATTCCTTATAAAGTAGGCGAACTGCAGCGGCAGATCCCGTCTGGGCCAGTTGCTGTGCCAGTGTTCCCCCGTTCAGCACCTTGCAATACCTCCGTGCATGTATAACTGCTGGGATTGAGCAGAGGCCCGCTTCTGGCTCCGTTTCTTCTAGGTTGTGTAGTGCATTTTTTACCGTCTTTCATTATCACAACGTCCTCCATGGCAAGCACAGTGTTGTATGGGAAGCGGACGAAAGACGGGTATTTTATTATTTATTTATTAACACCCGGGCTGGGTAAGTGTGTTTATGTTAATCACAGCTTTCCACACAACAATCGAACTAGCGTTTTGCCAGTTCTGCTATGGACCGAACCGCCGGACAAACCGCGGCGTGGTATTTATCCGATTTACTCCAGCATTCTTTGCATCGACATTCGTCTTGTGGTTCATGAAAGCCCTCCACGTTGCATAAAACGTAATGAAATCCGTGGGCTGCAAAGGCCGTTGTTAAATGGCGATCTTTCACCCCGCTAACCCTCCACCCAGTGCTTCTCATTGCTGCTGTCCCATAAATTCCTATGTCTACCTCGCTAATTTTAGTTCGCCAATTTCGCATATAAACGTCAAAGGCGCACGTCTTCTTCAGATTCCATCGTTTTTGTAGCTCCCCTGTCAGCAGTGGGCCACCTTCCAACACGTGGACCAAAAGACGGGTATTTTGGGAAAAGGAGCGGATAAATCCCTCTGCCTCGGTATCCGATACACATTCCGTTCTCTGCCTTCTGAGCTTACTCTGACCAGCTTACATCCGCGGCCCCACGGAAAGTACTTCACGCTGTACCAGTTGCTTCCGGCAACCACTCTTACTCTTGTTGATGGCCCTCTATAGAATAGCTTTACTTCCTAAAAACTCCGTGAGTAGTAGCTGATTTTGACCATCGTTTCGAGTGCTCATAGTTGTGTCGTGCCCGCATTCTTCCGCGTACAGTTCTCCATGGAGTTCTTTTCTCGGAAGTGCATTGCTCTTGAAAACAAGTCTTGCTCTCCTGGTAGAAGCCTTAACACTTTATCTTTAACGTCCTCCAATCTTAAGCACAATGTAGTAATGATCGCTCAGTGTCTCAGCCTATTTCAGTCCCTGCCACCCGGTGATTGTGGCTTGGCATACGCGCTGCTGATGGTGGTCAGGTCTAGACGCGATTCGTCCCTTGTCGCCACAGGAGCGCCGACGCGCTCCTATCGACGACCTGATTGAAAACCAATAGTGCATTCTCATATGCGTCCATCAAGTAAACTATACCATTCGTTGGAGGCCTGCACTGCTGCATCTTCATTCCTCTTTTTTTCGTACCACTTAGTGACCTACTGGCTTTAGCCCGGAATGAGCATACCATGGTCCGCGTCATTCCCTATGCTGATGATGCGGCGATTTTCGGCAGATGTGCCATCACAAGCGAAGGCCAACATCCGCGCTTCAATTAACCTAATGTATCAATGCGCAAGAACGTTTCAGTAGAGCCACCGCAGTACTGCGTGAGGTAAGCTTAATACAACACCTAGATAGCCCTGGGCGCATCGCCTCGAATTATTTTGACCCTCTTTGAAATCACTTCATAAAAACCACTCCAGATAAAAAAAATGAAGAGCTGCTATAGTAGGGCATCGATATAAATTTAATTATTCTCATATGTCATAGTTAGTTCAATAGAAAATTATCACATAACATTTTTATGCCACATTGCCCATGTGAGACTGCCAGTTTAAATACATATTTATATGCACAGTTAAGTAAGTGTGAATGCTGTACAGTGCAATCGACCATTCCAAGTTTTACTGTCCGGTACTAGGTATTTAGAAACGTACGCTGATTTTAGTTGCGCGCGTAACCGCCTCGATTCGTTGGTTGTCGTGCTGCTGTTGTAGGCTATATTTATACGATGTCTCCAAAGTGGCTCGAGGCGTACCTAAAATTGCGCAGGTGGGAAATAAAACAGCGCATAATTGTCGCCCTAGCGAGTTTTTCGCCATAATGAGAACGATGCTGGACAACAACTCACTCCGCGTTGTTTCCGGCTTGCGGCTGGGGGAGGTAGTTTGCGCACCCCACTAATGCAACCTGTGCCGAGTAGGCGGCACAATTGACCACGCTTTACGATGTCGCTACAGCGTTGAGCGCCACTCACGTCACTTCGCCATCAATGATGTTATCTTTCACGCGTTCGAGTATATAATATATTTTCGGCCGTAATTATTTTTTTGTTGCCTGTACAAATTGCAAGGTTGTCTTCCTTTTCATATCCGCCCTCCATCTTTCATCGGCTGTTTTTGTCAACACCCTTCACATTGCTATCTGTTTAAGTGTGATCATCTCGTGTTCCTCAAAATCTATCATATTGCACTTAAGTTATCCTTTAAGAATTGTTAGTCTTTCTCATTTACGCACATTTATCTTAATCAGTTTTGCTGTGAGCAGTTTGGCCGCCCAGTTTTGTTTTTCATTAACTGCAGCTACGTTTTTTAAGACGTCTTACATACGATATTTTAATTACGATATACCAGTCTGTTTACCTTGCCTGCGTCTAAACTCACAATACCGCAAACGTATGTCGCTGTTGGCACAAACATGCTTTTCCAGTGCTCTCGAGTCACTATAATCCTGTTGCAGCTTTACAAGTCTTCCTTCTTACAATATTTTGGCTATGTTCAGCTCGTTATTTTCTTATAGCATGCTCAGCTTTAACAATATCTGGCGTGCTTTTTTTATTATAATTCTTAAGTATTTCCATGTGTTTATATATTCGATCTCTTCCCCTGTGGCATCTTCCTGATTTCCCCGGAAACAATATACTTGCACTATTCTTTTCGTTGAACTCTTGTCCAATCATTTCCGCCGTTTCTCCGAGTTTTTGTTAACATTGCATCTGGTCAGCACCTTCCGCTAAAATTATCATGCTATTTGAAAAAAACAGGACATACGGTCGGAGAGAAGCTATTTTATAACCTCTTCTAGCCTGTACTATGTACTCTTGGCTCCTTGCAAAAGTCCCTTTCTTAATATGTAGAACTCTGTTGTGTTCGATCCGATTCTTGCAAAGATGTGGCTCCTGTAATATGATTTTCAAATATAATGACCCACTCTAATCCTAATCCAGCTTTTTTTCACCTTGTTTCAAAGGGTGATTCGATCGACCGTGTCGTAGGCTCGTCGGATATTTAGAAATGTTGCATGTCCTGTCTTTTCTATAACCAGTGCGACATGATCCTATTAGTTTCGTTTCTTTTAGCTGGTCGTGTAGCCTGTGTCTAAGGATGGAAACACGTATTCTGTATACAACGTTAGTTACTGTAATTTGTCTGCTATTGGACAAATGCGCAAATGTTTACCGCCCCTGGCTTTGGCATGAAGACGACTCTCCTTGTAAACCATTCTTGAGGAATTTCTGTTCCAGCAAGACACTTATTGAATTTGTATGTCAGGTATGGGTACATTGGCGCACCAATAATTTTAATAAATTTTAGCGATACCCTATCCTCTTCACATGCGGTTTTGTCGTCCTTTAAGCTAATACTTTACTCGATCTCATCTTTAGTTGTCGGTCGACGAATTTCTGTTCTTCTTACACATGTTTGTCGATTTTGTAATTCATATATTTCAGCTTCAAACATAGTTTTTGATATTGAATAGATATAATATTTTGTGTTTCATTTATCGTTCACTGTGCGTATCTTTTTCATCTCTTTTTCGTTATAGTTATCTATTTTATCCTGCTGTTTTACGTATTCACAGGAACATATTATCTTCTTCCATGCGCTATTGTTTGTTATGCTTTTTAAAATTCTAAGTTTGTCTAGTCTTATTGCGTTGGCTATATCCTCGTTTAGTTTCTTTCTTAGTTCCATTCATTCCCTCCACAGCTTATCCGCCTGCTCGATATCGTTTCGGTGTACCGCCTTTCTGTGTTGTCTGTACAGGCTTCTTTTTAATTGCAAGCTAGTATTTTATCCTTTTATTCCACCAGCAACTTGTGTGGCTTGAAGCCAAACTGGCAATCGACTTATCTAAGATTTGTTTTGCTATTCTAGTATCGTCTTCATACTTTAGTCACATTGTGTTGTTTATCTTAGTCAATAAACATGTTTACAATCCAGATGTCTGCTACTTGGTTGACTAGTACGTAATCGACGGTCGGCTTCTGCAAACGTGTATGTTCCCACGCATTTTATAATATTACCGGCCTCATCGGTATCTATATCAAAGAGATGCGCATCGAAATATCCGATAGTTATGGTACCTGCGTCCTCTTTAACATGCTTCTTAATTGTCATAGAATGTCTTGTTTCTGTTTCCTGTACTGCTGGATGGCCTGTATCCAACTATAACGCTATGGCTTATTTTTTATTTCTACTGCTATTAGATCGGTTCCTTCACTTGCCTCAACAACCTTTACATGGTGACTTTCCCCATCAGTACTCCAGCTCCTCCAAGTTTGTTTTGTGACAGTATTTTTGTAGCAAGTTTGTCTCAGTGACCGCTTGCACATCCAGCTCAATCTCGATCATTGTTCTGTATAGCATCTCCCATTTATCTTGTTTTCGTCCTCCTTGTATATTTAAATATCCAATTTTCAAATCCTGTCTGTCGTCCAACTTTGTTCCTATTCACCCTAGACGCGTCTCTTGATTTTAGCTGGTGTAGCACCCACTAATCTTTTTCGTATATTGTCAAACAGTTTTTTCGTAAGCAAATGACTCGAAGGCAAGATGTGAAAACAAGTGTGTGTAACCAGGGCTTGAAAACTTTCTGGCACTTGGCTGCTCACGCTAGGGCTACCGCAGTCTAGAGCGGGCTGCGCCCGTACCGACTATTGAAGAGGCTAATCAGTTACGTTCGCATCCCACACCAGTATTTGGCCCCGCTCGAAGAAGGTCAGGGTCATATTATCAGGTCTCTTCCTATCGTCTCTGATTAAACCGGAAGGCTCCACAAGTAGCCTAGCGACCGTAGCCATCTTCTAAATATCTTGTTCAAAGCTGAGTAGCGTACGGTTCTGCCTGAACTCGGGGGACAGGGGAGCCCATGGCGACCTAGGGAGTCGACCCCGTCATCGCATCTGCACTGGTGAGGGCTGCTCCCAACCTCAACCGGACCAATATTCATATGGACTCGTCCAGGAGGGTACCTAACTACGAGCTCGGGAAAGCATGCAGCCATGCACCTCCGACCAGAAACCAAACTGCCTGTAGTCACGCTTTGTTAGTAGCAGAAGTTGCTCGGTCCCATAAGCCGCTCCATCGAACGTCGTTTGCCAGTTCTGACCACGTGCGCTGAAGAGAAGGGATCTCCGGGAGAGCCCCACAAAGTACAATCGCGTCACCCTGAGTTCGCTCCATTATAGACTGGAAATTCGCGACCGCTTGGGCTTCAGGACAAACTCAACGCCACTGTCGCGGAACGCAAGGAGGCGATGTGTGGTGCGACTAAAAGAAAACTGCTTCGGCCAGGCCCAGTCCACCTTTGGCTACTAGTAAAGAGGCCTAAACTTGGGTATCGTCTCGCAACCGCAGCCAACTCCTGGCCCAGCTTCACGTTAATTTCCTCCGAGTACGCTGAGCATTGATTGCCCTGAACAGATAATTCAGCCTCGACGCGGAAAAGCATGGACGTAGAAGGTACAGGCCCCCGGTGAGCGTCATCGGAAATATATGTTGCTATATATTATGTAGGCACATACCTAATATATATATATATATATATATATATATATATATATGTGCGTTATGTTTAATTTATTTGTCCATGTTGTCTGATTGTGATAACAGACAACATGGACAAATAAATTTGCCGGCGGGCTATGTCGGTCCAATATATATATATATATATATATATATATAATAGGCAGTATTGATGAAAGAGCAGGGCACTAATTTCCACGGATGACACTAAGAAAACAGGTCGCCCTTCATCTCTTAGAAAAAATTGCATTAAGTGCACCATTCCGTATAATTCTAACTCTCTCGAGAAACCTATCTTAGCCAGCAGAAGGATACCATAGCATAGCACTAGTAGGAACACGGCGTTGTACTAGTAAGTCCTCTGTAGGGACCCCAATCAATTGTGTTCTATGCAGCGCCAAAAATGCCATTTAAACTTTTAACTTTTTGGAGAGACTTGTGCGAATCCGTATCAAATTCTGGGTGATTAACTTCGAAGAATAGCGTCGTGTTATCAGCAAACGATCTATAGTAGATCTAATATTTAGCCCCTGGGTTCTTGATAGAAAAAAATTCAGTAGGATAGAAAACATAAAAACCAAGCCTTGAGGGATACCGATGTTAAACTGCTGGCACAAGGATTCGATTTGACCAGCTCGTATCACGTGTTTCCGTTCCGAGAGAAAGGACCTACCCCAGACAACAGCCAGCGCGGAGCAACCCAGCTGAGCGAGCATCTGGAACAGGAAGGAATGATAAAGACAATTGAAAGCAGCCCACACGTCAAAAAGATTGCAAGACAAGGCTTGCGTGCCTCGACCGAATCGGACAACCGCTGCCATAGGTGGGCCAGGGCTAATTCAGTCGCCCTACTTCTGCGAAAGCTGAACTGGTAAGGCAATAAGAAAGTGTCGATTTAGTCTGATTAACATCGTTTCTCAATGACCTTCGAGATATACGACGACCGAAGTTGGCCTATTAATCAACGACCGAAGTCGGCCTATTAATTGCTGCGCGGTTTTGTTTACCCTTTTTTCAAACAAAAAAAAATACCGCCGTATCCTTCAGTCGTGCTGGGAATTTTTCGGACTCAATGGAACGATTGATAATGGAAATCAGAGGTCCTGCAATCGAATAAGCTTCTAGCTTCAACAATTCTGCGGGCACATCCATGACACCTCGGCTCCAGTTTGCCTTAAGACTGAAGAGGATTTCAAGAACCTCGAAAACACAGACAGCAGAGAGTGAAAATATATTATTATCTCTTTTCCAGACCTCATGAAGTAAGGTTTCCATATCCCTGCTCTTCTCGAGGTAAGCGACCACAGTATTATCTAATGTGGCAAAGTGACGATTTAGCCCGTCCGCAACTTCCATCGGGATTTCCAAAATATTATTATCGCCAACTAATAACGCGTACGAGAAGTCCACTGCGTCGTGTCGCTTGCCACAAAGTCCGTTGATAAATATCCAGAGTCGTCACGCAAGCATTTGAAACATTTTCGATGGAGTGATGTCCCCGCAGCGCATTTAGGTAGCGGCGACGACTGTTAAATAGACGGTTTTTGTGTATACTGGATTAATCTTACAATGCCTGCGGTACAACTTAGTAACTCTGCGACGCAGCCGCCGTAAATCTGGTGAGAAGGAAAATTGACCCGCCCTGCACGAACTGTCAGAGGCAGGAAGATCTGCACGTTCAAATAAATTTTCATACGTATGAGACAGGATTACAAAAAATGCCGAATTTACATTGACTGCATCGAATGCTGAATTTATATTAACTGCACAAGAAACCGTTGTCAGAAAGAGATACGAGAATCGGGTAATGATCAGAGAAGAGCAATGTTTCAAGAACCGCAGGCTGGATGATAGTAAACGTTGAGCATTTTGAAGGGGCTATGTGGTCTATGCGTGTTTGCGACGCGGGGCTGGTTATGCGATCTACTACAAGGGTGAAGTCTCTAACAAAAAAAGAATTTTAATCGTTAAGCTGCAGAACCGAAAATAGATTAACACTTGCATTGCCCATAACAATATTAGGGGTAAAGGTACAGTTCCACAACATATCGTCAGAGGATTCAGCAGGGTGTCCTTGCGAGACATATGGTTTGAATAAAACCTCACAGTAAAAATTCGAAACCAGCCTACTTTTTAAATGCAAACATACCACCTGGACATTATCGTTAGGACTGCAAACTGAGCTAATAGATATGGTACTCCAGGTGGAACGCACGTAAATACCGACACCGCCGCCTATCTCCCCAGTCATCTACAAGGATACAAGACTTCAATTGGAGGGGTTTGGAAAGGGTACTCGTAGCCAATTTTTCACGGTGCGAATCTGCTTTTTTGGGGCGGGATGTCAATCCCGATAGATTTGTGCGAACGGGCCGGGCCTGACGAGGTCTCCCCGATCAGTGATCTTACCACAGCAGCATAGAAGACTGAGAAGTGATCTAATTGTAATCATCATAATAAATAGGGTGTTTGCCAAACGGTCTAAGATCCGTAAGGTAACATAAAACAAAATTGTGTAAGATTTAATTAGAGATTCTAAAATATGTATTTTATTCTAATAAATATTTCTAATGAATCTACACAGGACATCAAAATTTTTAACGCTGTCTCACATAAATCAGGCTCAGTGATTTATGCATCAATAATTGACGCTTCAATGATGGCTTTTCTCACTCGCATCGACATTTTCTTCCAAATTCAGCCAAAGACAATTAGGTTTTCTGCTACAATAGTGATTGCCGTTCACCGTGGAGTGAAAAACATAGGGTCCAATGATTACGTTAGACCAGAGGCCGCGCCGGACTATATCACATAAGGCACATATAACGGCTAATTGTGAATCATATGAAGGTTGCCTAGATGCAATAGTTTTGTTTATTCACACGTCCATTAAGACAGAAATGGGTTTCGTCTGAAAAAATCATCTTCATCCACCACATCGACATCACGCTGCATCATCTCGGAAACCCAGTTGGCGACGTTTAGACGCTTCTGATTGTCCGTACGCTCTAGCTCTGGCGTCTGCTTCTTCTTCTGGATACGTCGCTAGATCAATTCTTATATGGATACGCCGCTGGATCAATTCTTATATGGATACGTCGCTAGATCTGACCTCAAAATACAACCGGTTGAGGTGGTGCGTAAAAGACCCAGTTGTTGGGCACATCGCCGAACCGATGTTTCCGGACATTGTATCGCAATGTCGGCCAAAACGGCAGCATTTTCAGCCGATCAGACGCACCGTGGTCTTCCATGACTTGGCACATCACGTACTATACCTGATCTGTAAAACTTTTGCACAAGTTCTCGAATGGTGTTCTCATAAAGTCGATTATGTTAACCGTAAATAGTTCGTTCAGGGTTTCGCTTTTTGTGATATAATTTCACAATCTCTGCGCGTTCTTCCGTTTAGTAGCGTTTCGTATATTCTGTGTACAGAGAGGGCAGACCGCGGAGAGGGCGGAGACAGCTGTATATATATATATATATATATATATGTGTATATATATACCGAGCAAGATGGCTTAGTGGCAAAGCCTTTGCCTTGCATTCGGGAGGACTGGGTTCGAGACCCAGACCGGCCACTCTTAAATTGGTTTGCATGGTTTCCAATTTAGACAAGGTAAATGCCGGAGTGGATTAAAATTAGCCATGACATGAAAAAAACCGTACACGGGCCTTACGGAAAATCTTAAAAAAAAAAAATATATATATATATATATATATATATATTGTGATCGCAAATAGAACATAGAATAATTACACATATTTTTGTCACACCGCTGAATTGACCTGTTGGCTTGTCCTAGACGAGTGAACTGCATCGATTCGGATGGAGGTTGCCACTTTTTGCACAGTTTTGGAGAGATTCTATTTGAGTCAGTATTCTCAATGGTTTAGAACGTTTGCTAGCATGTGAGGATGTAGAATCTTATTCATCTGAGTCTGCCACGTCAGAATACCGTCGCCACGTCAGAATACCGTTAGCAGTCGCCACGAACTACTAGCTTTAAAGTTCTGTCGTTTTAAGAATGCTTGCGCAGGTGAACGTGCTATCCTGTATGCATACTAGTTACGCAAGTAAGCCTCTTGGAAGCTTGACTTTTACATGCAGCCTGTAATTTCTGCGGAAATGTGTTATTGTGATTCAGTAGACGAGGGGGCTTGCTACTTTTCTGTTGTCCGTAACATCATAACGCGGCGAACTCATTGTAAACAAAACACAACACGTGTGCGCCTATAGTACTATAGCACGTATATTTAGTTTCTCGTTGTTAACGTTGTTGTTGTTTCTGTTGTTATTGCTGTTGTTGTTAATGTTGTTGTCGTTACTGTAGCTGTTGTTACTGTTACTGCAGTTGCTGTTGCCGCTTTTGTTATCATTGCCGTTGCTGCTGCTGCTGTTGTTGTTGCTGTCGTCGTCGTCGTCGTGGCTATCAACGTAGCGGCTGCTGTGGCCGACGATGGCCAGTTTTCGTAAACCCTAACGCTGTATCGTTGGTTATTCTCATGCGAAATTGTCGTCGCTCGTAGTAGTCGTAGTAATAGTACCAGTACCGGTGGACGAGAAGCGATGGAAGCAAAAGCAGTGGAGGCCAGCCCGGGGTGCCGAAGCCGGGGTTGGCGGCGCTGCCACTCGAGTGTTGACCTGGGAGAGGGGTTGTCTTGCCGGTGGTTTCTTTCACTCACTCACTCGCTCGCCCACAAGTTCTCCAGCTCCAGACGGCAGGAACAGCAGCAGCAGCAAAAGTACCATCGACCGGAGGATCTCTCGCGTCTCCCCTTGATGAAGGGTCCCAGAGACGGCCCGGCCGGCATCGTCTAGCCGGCGAAGGCGCGTTCACCGTTGTCGTCTATAGAGGCATCAGGCCAGCCAGGGGACCAGGAGCGGGGAGAGTCGGGCAGGGGAGATGGAATGAACATGGAAACAGCGAGGGGATAATTACGACGAATCTAGCGGTGCTGCTGTAGTTGTTGTTGTTGTTGCTGTCGTTGCTGTTGTTGTGGTGATCTTGGCGTTGGATCTAGCGTTGTTGTCATTGTTGTTGCTGTTGTTGTTGTTGCTATTACTGTTGTGGTTTTCACCGCCCGAGCTGCTGATGCTGCTGCCGCTGAAGCTGAAGACCACGACCCCAACGGCGCGGGCTTCGACCGCGACCTCACCGTCGCCGTTGTTCTTGTTGCTGTTGTTGTTGCTGTTATTGTTGTTGTTAACGTTGTTGTTGCTGCTGCTGCTACTGCTGCCACCGCTGCCGCCTGTTGGCGTTGCGATCTCGCGTATTCGGTCGAACAAGAGCTCGTCGGCGTCAGTCGGACTTGCGCACGGGTTCTGGCGCTACGCACGCAGGAATCACGCAGGGTGCTTGTTCGCCGTGTCAGTGGCCGCATACTGCTGTTGCTGCTCTCCTTCTACTGGTAGTGGTGCCGGTGCCGGTAGGTACTGGTGCATGAAACGACGTGCGTTCACGACCGCTCTACACGACCTCGTCTCGTCTTGTTGAGTTGTGCCCCCGGCTGTCACCATGCGGCTGTTTCGACAGCTGCTGCCGTTCGCGAGTCCTGCCAACAGGACACGGTGTCACGGCAGAACCGTATTGACACTTCTGACGTCCTGTTTAGTGCCTTTGCTCGTGCGGGGCGCGGAGCTGGCCAATACTGAGGTGTCGTCATCGCTCAAGGGTACGTGTCTTCTAGTGCAACGCAGCTCCGTACTGCGAGTTGCGTACTCGTCTCGGTACGGTACGATATCATTACTGTAGCTGTCATAGTAGTGTTAGAGGCTGATTCGCTGCTCCTGTTACTGCTCCTGCTGCTGCTTCTAAGAGCTCCTCCGTAAAGCTGCCTTCGTTTTCGTAAGCCTGTCGTCGCCACTATCGATGGCATACTGCACGTTCTGTTGATCACAGGATTTAGGCGTAGCGGCATCTTTTGTGCTCTCTCACTCTGTATGTTGTTCGCCCTCTACCACCAGTTACTTTACGCCTGATTGAGTTTAAAGGATGTTTAACGTTTATATGCTTACCAGTGTAGCTAAATATAGCTAGACACACAGACACGCAACAATGTTACGTTGTTACGCTCAGAGGTCTGACAAGTCAGTGTCGTGACACTTCTGAGCTTTAGTTAGAGCGGCTAGTTGTGCTCAATACCGGTAAGACGGATATTTACTCACCCGGACGGATATCAGACGGATATATGTTTACACATGCATCTTTTTATTACCTATACTTATTCAATACTTTTTTTTGGGTGAAAGGGAAAAATGCTTTTACGCACACCCAAAGCGGGTAGTGTGGGACTCGATGCCGATTTTGTTGGCATAATACTTATTATAGGTATTATACTTACTTGATACTAAGAGAGCCAGAGGTACTTTATATATATATATATATATATATATATAACCCGATGTTTTCCAATCTTAGTTACAATGACTTAAGGTTCTACTCATTAACAATAATTAGGGTACAGATAGTGCCTTCGCGAAGCCAAATAGCCCTTGTTTGTAACATTAGCTAGCAGAAACTTATAAACTAGTTATTGACAATAAATCAGCTTATTCGTAGATTGAGTAGAAACTGCTAAACGTTGCGAATTAAGTTTCTATGTTTGGCGTTTCTACTTTTCGGTTTTATTGAGGTAACTCAAAATCATTGATATTTTACTGCACTATATTTGATCTTAACTAGTTGAAATCGCAAAGAATCGCGTAGACATTTCGTGGTAAGATCTTTAAAAGACGGGTGGTGTCGCGTTTAAAATATTTCTAACGAGTTTAGCTTATGACTGTGTACATGAACGTTTGAAAACTGGCATCGGCGTACACAAAACGATCTGGTTGGCTAGTTAAGTAGGACAAAAATGGCTAAATGAACGAGTTCATAGATGAGCGAGTTATCGTCAGAACAGAAATTATGCGACGAGACACAATGGGAAAGGTAGCGGCGTCAAATATTTGCAGATCCATGGAGAACATAGACATCTATCGATCGAATGCCTATGTATCTATTACGAAATCGATTATATGTTCAGACACACAGAAAACACACAGACAGTTTTTGGGTCGGACGTCGACGACCGGGCTACGTGCTTGCGTGGTCGTCGTCGTTGCCGATGACGCCAATTGGCCCGTTAGCCAGGTATTAAACGGCTCCACCGTTGGTAGAGCCGTTGCCTATTACGTTATGCCTCTGTTGCACCGGTTGCCTTCGACGCCGGTACGGCTGCTCTCAGCGAATCTCGCTCCCGACGTCTCTGTGTGCCGGTTGAACACGGATCATGCCGGTGTTGTTGTTGTTGTGTCGTCTTTTTGTTAATGCTGCTGCTGTTGCTATCGTTGCTGCTGCTATTGCTGTTGTTGCTGCCGTAACGGCTTATTTACCGTACGTATTTTCTGGTGGAAGATGGCGTCGACGCCAGTGATGCTCTTTAAGAAAAAATAGCGTCAGCGGCAGCAGCGGCTGCAGCAGCAGAACTGCCATTCGGATTGCTGTCAGCGCTGCGATGATCTTAACGTCAACACCACGAGCATCACGGCAAAATCTCCCCTCGTGCAGCCCCGCAAGACGGCCGGTCTTGGCAACGCTGAACACAGCAAAAGCATCATTATGAGCAACAGCAGCAGAACAACAAAGCTAGGCATACGACCGAACAACGGCGGCCAGAAGCTGCGGCTGTATTTATCGTAATCCGCAATCATTATATCCAGCAGCGACAGCAACAACAACCACAACAACAACAGCAGCAGCAGAGACGCCAATAACAACAACAACCACTGAAGCAACAAAAGCAGCGGCAGCAGCGCAGTAGATGTTGCACTAACAGCTCGAGCACGCTCGGCTCGACTTTGGAAACCCTGCGCGTCGACCCGACGACTTTAAACAGAGACCGGGACGGGTCAATGGCTTCGTCACCCAGTTTTTTCAGCCCCTTCACTTCATTCGTGTTCGCCGTTCTCTCTTATCGTCTCCCTCTCTCTAATTATCTTGTGTTTTTTTTCTGCCTCCCATTATCTACACGTTCCGTCTTGCTATACACATACATATATATATATATATATATGTATATAGGCCCGTTTGTCTATCTGCGTGTGCGAAGTTCGGGTCAGCCGGCACAACCAGTTTGTATCTTGTCGACGCCTCCGTATCTCTTCCGTCCTCCGAAGCACCGATGATGGTTGGCACACCAGTAGTACCAGCGTCGTCGACATTGTCCCCCACATTCATTAGCCGGGTCGCCCAGCTTCCGATGAAGATCAATTGATCGATCGATCATCAATCGACTGATCGACTTCACTTGCGAAGACTCGCGAACACTTCGGTGCGGCGTTTTATGGAGGTCGCCGCACCACTGGCGTGCGCGAGACCTTCCACCCGTAGCCCGAACGAAACGAGCACGCATTCCTCCATCTTTGGCAGACTTTCTCTCTCTCTCGCTCTCTCTCGCTCTACTGCAGCATAAATAAAAGCTACTTCAATCGATTGCTCTTGCTGTTTGTTGTTGCTGCTACTGGCGGCGACGCTGCGTATTGCTGGGCATGTGCGCTTGGCCGATCCGCCGACCCTGCTGCTAGCGATGCGGGTTAAATCGTTTAATCCCTCCCGATAGCATCATCTCGGCGCGAATAGCAATTGTATTATTATTATTATTTATTATTATTATTATTGTTACTAGCATATTAAATATCTAATATGTACAATATTACTTGTATTATTATTGCTTGAGTGACTAATCAGTCAACGTTTCTGTAGCTCTAATGTCACCTTCTGTCGGAGGAACGCCGTCGATCTTGATTCCGCTGTAGCCTCAAGGCGCTTCTTTCCAGGCTGTTTTGCCAGTTTGGGTCCATCCTTGTCCCCCCCCCCCCAAAGCCAGATGACGCGAAACCGAACGCCATTTCAACCGTATTTTAAGAAGACGTGCGTATAGACGTCGTTTGTGCGTCTCTCGTTAGTGAACGATGTGGCCGACGCCCGCGCTGGCTAGTGCACGATAGCCAAGGGCGTACGTGTCGGAGACAGTGACGTCCCACGCCAGCGGCTGATTATGGTCCCAGTCCCGGCTGGTAAGGCTATCCGGTCGACGCCTCTCATACCTCTGCAGTCTACCAGGCTCACGCGTGACGCGGTAGCCGGCTTGCCTAAAAGCGCGTCCGAGCCGTTGCGCCGCGCCATTTCAGGCCGCGCTCATCCAATGTTCCACCGCATGGACATTCCTCTCTCTCAAACATGGCAATGCCAAATCTGAGACCACTGGCGGCATGCAGTTAATCGTCGGCCAGCTTACTGCCTACGAGCTCGGAGGGAAACACATCAAGCTACGCTCCAACGGCGTTGAATAAGACCGCTTTCGGTCTAGTATCGTCTACATCTAACTTGCAGGCCGACAAAAGAGTTAAGTGGGTAGCCTGAGTGGCGATTTGGTCTCACCCCTTCTGCCTAGTGACCTGTTCCTCAGAAGGACGACCAGACTGGCGCGCGTCCCAGAGCCGAACGGCGTCTTGCAGGTGGCTAATGGATCCGCCGGCAGTGGTGGCCACAGCGGAGGCAAGGACTATGCGACGAAACTAGGAAGGCGGGCAAGGCAAGGTCCGTGGCCGAGCGAATGCCCATTCCACCCCGCCGAGCCGATAGGCTTGCCTGCGTTCATGCCTTATCCTCAAGGCGTTTTTCAAGGCTCTTCTCACCTGGTCGTCGAAATCCAAAGTTTCTGACGGCAGACGGAAGGCAGGTGAAGTCCGTAGTACGTACAAGACCTTTTGCATTCCTATTGCGTGCCAGAACAGAAAGTACGCTTGATGTCTCCCGAGATAGCCCGGCCGCTGGTAAAGCCGAGAGAGTTTTTCTCCCTTCTTGGCCAGTACCAAGCCAATCATGTCGGGGAACACCGCCGTGCCCAGCAGGTCCAGTTCGCACCGGTCCTTTACAAAGATGCCTGGCTTGCTGTTGAATTTCGCGATTACCTGCTGTCTTTCTTTGTTTTCGAAACCCTGAAAGAAAAGCTCGCATTAAAAGGGGTTGAGCTGCAGTCCACTCTATTACTCAAAAGCTCTAAGATCCTTGATGTCTCTGAGTAACACCAAAGGATCGTTGTCAAGGAGGGTCCTATCGTCGAGGTAGAACAGAGGGACCCTGTATGCCATCTGCTTGACATATTGATGCAGAAGCAGGGTAAACGCAAGAGGGACCGCTACGTCTCCCTGCTGATAATCGGTTGATAACGTGATTTTAATCTCACCGAACGTCAGGGAAGTCGCCTTTCTCTACGCCTGGTGCATCATTGGATAGAAAGCCGGGGCGTGCTTGGAAACCTCTGTAAAGAGATGCCCCCCGTTTGTTGTAGTTGAAAATCTTCTTCTTCGGATGCTCAAAATTGAATAATAAAAAGCAACATTTCTCGTTGTTTTCGAGAATGGTGCGAGCTTTATAAACAAATATTCCACCCCATTAGCAGCGACGTACTTTATCTGCTTTGGCTGCAGGTAGTTTTTCACATTGACCTGGGGAAGCAGCGTAAATGTGGCCAATTTACACAGATTGCAGCCAACGGCTCTGGGTCGGTATCCCCTGGTTTTCTTTTTCAGAGCGATGAGTATTTTTCAGAGCATATATGGCGCTTCTCACAGCCTTCGGAACTTGGCCTTTACGTATGATGTCGCATACCTTGGAGTGTTTCCATGCATATGGTTGTGGTCTCCGTTGACAGGAAGAAGGCATCTTAGATGATCGGGCGTGAGGCCGTCGAGTCCTCTCGCCGCACCAGATGGAAAGGTGCGAAGTGCCTTGGTGACATCCTCGCTCGAGCACGACCCGACTGCTGGCAAGCCGATAGCGGACGGTGGAACCACGTCCCCTGCATGAGCAGAAGAGTGCTTTGCCATCATCTTACTATTCAACTCATTCGTTACGGATGAAATCGTGTCGTCGGGAGACAAAATTCTAATGGCGCTCCGCACGTTAAAATCCATAAAGAGCTTGTGAGCAGCAATCTAAGCTCGGGCTTCATCCGTTATTACACGTTTGCCTCGACCCTCGGCTTCCACGCGATTGAGATCTGCACCTTCAAAAAAGGGCCACCTTTTCCTTGACCACGCTAGCCAGGCTATGCCCTCTTTGAGTTTCTTTGTCTACGTGAAGGACTTTTGGGGTGACTTTTGCACGGCATCTTTAAGCTGACGGTAAAATAGCCGTCCTGCTTGCGTGAATTTGGATACCCCTCTTCGTAGGGAAGCATATTGAATAATAATAATAATAATAATAATAATAATAATAATAATAATAATAATAATAATAATAATAATAATAATAATAATAATAATAATAATAATAATAATAATAATAATAATAATGCATAGAGGGCGAATATAGCGCAGAAAAAAAAGAGAGGAAGATGTAAGAAATGCGGAAAGGCCGAGCGGGACAAGACAACGAGGAGTGAGGATGCAGTAGTCTTTGTTGATCGCTTAGTCGTTTGCGTGCTTCCAGATGCACGACGGACTTCCTATGTCTCACCGTCTGTTCACCAAGGCTGAAACTACCTGATGTTGCGCTGCTTCGTTTGTACCAATTATCTACAGGGAATTCCCGAATAACTCGTTTTGCCATATTGGTTCCGGACACACGGTTAGCTGCCGAATAATAGCTCAGTATTGCTTCGTTGTACTAATCCTCCTACAATGAGCTCCTGAAGGAAACTTCCTTTGACATTTTATTCCTTCATAACCGACTAAATGCCATAACGTAGCTTTCCAGCCTCGGTTAGGCGTGTGTGCCTTTAAATTATCGTACAGATATTTACGTATAGATGCAGCCCATACGTAAATGTCGGTCTGGGCCTTCAAGAAAAACAAACACCAGTTGTAAGCTAACTGTGTGCATAGCAATTAATTTAAAGGGCATAGCCTACAACTATACTGATTGCAAATTATTAGAAGTGGAACATGTATGGAAAACTGTAAGGAGTTCAACAAATCCTGGCTTTTTGACAAAACTCATGAATCGTCACTATTCGGCTATTTCTGTGTCTGTGTGTGTGTGTTTGTGACTCTAGAAGGAAGACAAATCGGCTCGGACACATTGCCGGTGCCGACAGCCTTGCCGTCGTCCTCGACTGATGGCGAAAAGCCAGCCGCAAAAAATGTCACGACAAACCTTAGTGGCGACCCACCCAAGGTCATATGCTACTTCAGCGCGTGGGCACTCTACCGGCCTTTCCCGATGAACTACGACATCGACGACATTCCCGCCGACAAATGTACGCATATCGTGTATGCATTTGTCGGACTCAGCAACCAGACCTGGGAGCTGTTCTCCATCGATCCGGAGTTTGACTTCAACAAGGGTAAGTGGGCGGGCACCGATCACCCGTACCAATCTAGTATAGTAAAGTACCAAAGCGACCCTTCCGAGGGGGGGCTTGTGGTGCAACTAACTTTTTATTTTCTCGGTCGCGCAGTTCATCTTGGAATGTTCATTACGAGTGGCTAGCGTATAGATGACCACTTCAGCGTAGCTTCGAGTTGTCCAGCAGCACTTTGTCGCGGAGCCGTATTCACCGCGAAATATATTGGGTCTACAAAAAAGTTTTTGCGGTGTTTTTAATGAATCTGTACGGACAAAACCGAAAAAAACTTTTTGTAGCCCTATAGTTTACTTCAATTGGAAAATATGTTCAGCCAATTTATCGAGGTTATTTTATCATTCAAATTCATCGAGACCTTACATGGTAAATTTAAGATGGGCAAAGCGAATTAGACGAAAATCTGTAAGCACTTACTTAATAGTTGCCTTTTGGTGTTAGAATGTGTGTGTAATCCTCGAGCATCATCTTGTTCGTGAAACAACCTAAGAACGCGATGACCATGTGAACATGTTGACACAGCCTTGTCACGAGTCTATCACAGTATATTACAAGCGTAAACATAGCTGTTGCCACAGTGTTGAGAAACAGACATGCTAGCTCTTGCTTAAATTTACGTTGCATGCTACGATTTTGGCTTTTGAGCCTGCCACTGCTTGGCGTAGAACCTGCGTATTTAACCAATAAAAGAAAAAACAAGCACATACAGCGTACGAGTGCAACGTAATTAGGGATGCAGAGAAATAACATAAAACAAAAGCATTTCCACCTTTGTGCGGGTACCTTGCAACGCATAAGAATCTATGTTTGAAGCATCTTTGCCAATATTTGGGTAAATTCTCGACGCCAATGTTAATATCTTAAATCTTTAAATTAAATTTGAATTGAATTCAATTGAATACCGTGCACAGAGAGGAAACCACTCATAGGGAGCATCCTAACATTCTTAAAAATGTAACTGATGCTCCTGACATTTAAGCTTAGATGGATGCGTAGAAACAAAGCAACCGTTAATAACCTAAACTTTCGCTGTTGCCAATCATAACGGCCCCGCCATGACATTTCGTAAACTTCTAACACGTGCATGTTCTTTTACGGAAGCCTTGAACTGCAGAACGGTTTACTGTGTTGTTTTTCTGGTTGAGGCCCTTTTGATCAACCTCACTGCTTGCCTCACTGAACAGCTACGTTGACTATCTAATATATTTTTCGCCTCTTATCTGAAAAGTAGTTATTGAGTGTTCTTGTCCCCGAAAGATGTGTATATACTCTAAAGTTTCTTTTCGCAAAGAGAAACGTTTATTTAAATAAATAGACTAGTCTATTACGGCCGGTACGATGTGACATCAACACTTGGTTCAAGGAGTTGGCTGTAGTGCGTCACAGACTCCAAGCAATTCATACCAATTGCTGCCGACGCTATCTTTAAGTTGAAAGGACGACCAACCGGAGTTAGGCGTATCTCAACCAGTGGGTGTAAAAATAACTAAAACGCTTATTATATCCATTACTTATTTCAGGAGGTTATCGCCGCTTCACAGCGCTGCGCAAGAAGTTCCCACACATCAAGACATTGCTAGCCGTTGGTGGTTGGGCAGAGGGTGGCAAAAAGTACTCGGAAATGGTTTCAGTTCAGTCCCGACGACACACGTTTATCAACTCCGTCATCCAGTGGGTGCAGACGTACGGCTTCGACGGCTTCGACTTAGACTGGGAATATCCCGGCGCCTTTGATCGAGGCGGTACCTTCAAGGACAAGGAGAACTTCCTCGACCTCGTTCGTGAAATGAAGTCAGTCTTCAACACCTACCGTTTAATTTTATCCGCAGCCGTACCTGTAGCCAAATTCCGTGTGCAGGAGGGTTACGAAATCGAAGAACTCGGGCGACTTTTGGATTTCATCAACGTTATGACATACGACCTTCGTGGTAACTGGGCGGGCTTCTCCGATGTACACTCGCCACTTTACAAACGGCCATTTGATGAATGGGCGTACGAGAAGCTAAATGTGGTGCGTATATTTTGATGTAAACATCTATACGTTTGTTTAGGGGAAACATTTCTTAGGGGAACGTCAGAAACCCAATTTGCTTATTTAACAGGAACTTGCAGCATGCGTTCAAACTGGCAAGACTGCTATTTTGCAAGGCAAGCCTATTTATTTTAGGTAATCTATGCCATCAGCTACCTTTAGAAGCTAAATAGCATTCAATTAGGCACATTTCGGGTATTCGGTATAATTCAACTGCGCCGATATTTGTATGTATGCGCGAACATGTCCATATGCGCTGATTGCTAAAATGACATCCGACATATCATTTGTTTCCCTTCCAGCACGACGGCCTTCAACTGTGGGTGGATGGTGGAGCTCCGAAGCATAAGCTGATTCTCGGCATTCCGTTCTACGGACGAACGTACACTTTGCTGGATGCCGATAGCCGAGGTCTGAAGGCCTACATCGACAAGGACAAGAACGGCGGTTTGCCTGGCACCTACACGAACGCAACCGGCTTTCTCGCCTACTACGAGATCTGCTCGATGGTCAAACCTGGCGGCGGCTGGACGCGAAAGTTCGACCAGATAGGCAGGGCTCCGTACGCGTACAAGGGCGATCAGTGGGTAGGCTACGAGGACCAGGAATCGGTCACCTACAAGATGGACTACCTGCGCGAGCAGGGCTACGGCGGGGCCATGGTGTGGGCCGTCGACATGGACGACTTCCGAGGCAGCTGCGGCGACAAGAACCCGCTGCTCAGTACGGTCGAGACCAAACTGAAGGACTACCGGGTGCCGGTCGTCAAGAAGCCGACCATCAAGCGGCCGAAGCCTGTGCTCAACAACCACTCGAAGCCGCAACGCCGCCCGCAGGGAACGCCGTCGCCGAGCAAGAAGGTCACCAGCACTACCGTGCGTACCCGGTTCGCGCCTCAGACGAAGACGACGAAAGCGACGATGCGGCCTAAACCGACCACAACCGAGAAGCCCACGACGTCGAAGCCGTCGACGAGCGGCGTCGCCGTCAAGACGTACGGCGATCCCGGCCGCAAGTACCCGAACGACTGCAACGAGCCCAACATATCCTACATTCCGCACGAGAAGGACTGCCAGAAGTACTACTGGTGTGCGTACGGTGTGCCGATCGTGATGTTCTGCGAGGGCGAGACCATCTGGAATCAGGAGGACGGCAACTGCAAGCTGCCCGAGCACGTCAACCGGCCGGAGTGCAAGGGCGAGAACCCCATCTCGAACCCGTTCACGCGGAGAAGGCGTGGCAGTGCGCAGAAGTAGACGAAGACCAGGGCCGCCTTAAACTGGCATTCTAGAGCATCTACATCCGGCGGCGGGGGGAGCGGGACCTCACCTCACCTCACCCCCCGGACCAGGTCGCGCCGCAGCCGCAATCATCACGCAAGACTCGTCATCTCTTGGCCAGCTACTAGATACTTACGCAATACCTCTATCGATTCTCTAGTCCCATCCTCTGCGTAATCATTATTAGCATTATTATTATTACTACTATTATTTTTATAATTAATTATATTTAAACTTTTGTTTGCTAGCGGGCAATTTCTTTTCACCTATTTCACTGTACAAATCTGCCCCACTAGTATGGTCCCCGAGCTGGAGCTATGGCTGCTGGGCACATCGATGGCAACGCTCAGTTGTGACTGATGACCACGGTTACCGCAACGACAGCGATGACGACGAGACGTGCAGTGTCATCGCATCTATTTGCATGAATATAGTGTATTTGTAGCATGAAATGAACTATAATAAATTATGACAACGATGACGATGCGTACTAAAATTATTGGGGAACGAGTTGAGTTAGGTCTGATTTATATATATATATATATATATATATATATATGAAGCGGTTGCGGTTGGAGCAAACAGTGAGTGGCAAACTCAACTGTAGATATGTATTAAAACTTGTAGGAAGGCATGCTTAAATGTTAGCAGAAACTGGTTGATTATGTGATGCCCTATTCTAGGTACGTTTTACTAACACCTCACATGCAGAGCCAAAGACCTGCAAAATAAGAAAACTTTATTAGTGTTTAGACATTCGCAAGGGGTTACACCTCTCTCTGTTTGACTTAGACGTCGTCACTTATCGGACCTAATCGCTTCATTTTTAGCATATGCTAGCAATATATGCCTATAAGGTAAACGATATTTTTACAGGTCAACTGGCACGTATTATTTGAACTCGCCACTTTTTATCTGCTATAGTACATAATACTAGGCTAATTTTTATGATACATTTTTAAGATACACAAGAAGCAAATTTGTGGTATATTCAGCTTCGTATCGGAATCGAAACCAGAACTTATGGTATCAAAGTTGCCGATGTTGCACCATGTATCGCAACAAATCCATATAACAGATCCAATATGTTTGACTTGCATGTTTCTAGTAATAGGTTTTCGAGAGCAAATCAATGCCTACGGTCATATTGTCGAAGAATAGAAAACCAGCTCAACCGGGCCGTAGCTACGGTTCGCAAAAAGGCTTGTTCAGATTTTTGCCTAACGGAGGCAGGTTAAAGGCAAGGCAAGCTAGGCTACTGTCGGCGGCTATAGTTGTTACTCAAGTTTCAGCACATGCTGGCAAAAAACTCTTCGCAAGCGCATTTTTACTACTCAAATCGTATATACGGATATGTACGCTCGTGTGTAATGTACACCTACATTTATATCATTCCCTTACGCTCTCAGTCTGTATCAGAAGGTGAAGTCCCTCGTGAAGCATGGCCTCCATGTTGGCCGCGGCAATCACCCTCTGAACTCTTGAGGCTCTTGTTAACTGGACGGCCAAAACCAGCTTCGGATGAAAAACTGCGCTAGAAGTCTACAAACTCGATGAGCGACGGCCGGTCAACGCTGTGTGAAATAGCGGAATAAATGGGCATTAGTTAGGGTGCAACGCGAAACATACTGTGTCAGCATCTTTCATGGCAGAAAATTAAGCAGAGTGGCTACCGCACGAGCCCACAGTTGAGCAAAAGCTGCGTAAAACTCAATTTCAATTTCTACGTCAATTTCCGAGAACAATTTGAAGCTTTTACGAAAATTCGTAAGATTTTCTAAGCCAATCCTAACCGCCGATGAAGCCAAAATATACCGCTTTACTCCAGAACGGAAAGATCCATGCCGCACTCGGCGAGAGACCTCCCACCAAGGTGAAAAGGCGCATCTCGACCGGATAGGCTTGGCAACCGCTTCCCAATTGACTTCAATGCTACAGAAATTATCTTTCCAATTAACTACAACGAAACATAGTTGTCTTTCTAATTGACTACAATATTACAGAAAGAGCGATAACTGGCGAATATTGCGCAAAGCTTGTAGATCAGCTAACGGAACGCATCATAGCACACTATTGAGAAGAGGACTATGCCGCGACAATGCGCTCATCCACACGTCTCTCTTCGCCATGGAAAATTACGCAAACTCAAATTCTAAATTGTCGAGCATTCCCCATATTCTTCGGACCCGACCTATGCAACTATCATGTGTTTGGAAACCTAAATGAGTGTCTCTCCGGAAAGATATATCAGAGCAACAATGATGTAATACGAATAAGTGATGTGATGTGAATGACTTTAGCGTATTTTAGGTTTAAAGATTTGAAATATTTTGCTCTTGTAATTTAAAGGCTATTGAGGAACGTTGAACTTGACGTGTTAGTTTCGGGACGACCATACAGAGCAATACGAATACGTGGTCGTTGTCCGTCTATTGCACGTATTCTTCTTCTCTGGTAGGAATTAATAGTATGATATACGTGGTATAATGTGTTTACTTGTCTACAGAATTTGACATTTAACTATTGAACAGAAAGTGTTTATATGTCATTGTATATGATTATATATGACAAATATTGTAGATAAGGGTTAAATATGTAAACGCTATTCTATATAATATGTAAGTTCTAAAAGGATAGAGAGAGGCGTGCAACGGTCACTTGGACTGAATTGACACCTAAATTAAAGTTATATACATATTTACCGAGCAAGGTGGCTTAGTGGCAAAGCCTTTGCCTTGCGTTCGAAAGGACTGGGTTCGAGACCCAGACCGGCCACTCTTAAATTGGTTTGCATGGTTTCCAATTTAGACACGGTAAATGCCGGAGTGGTTTAAAAATTTGATATGACATGAAAAACCGCACACGGGCCTAGCAAATTAAAAAAAAAACATATTCGCGTAACGGTGACATAGATGCTTCACGAATGCCGTATGAATAAAAGCAAATACTGTAGAGCCAAAAAAACAACACGTAAAAAATTACAGCGATAGTTGCAGCCGTTCAGCCCTACAGGACCGTTCTCATAATCTTGTCTCAGTCTCGGCGTCGCGCAATGCTCTCGTTAGATGAACTTTGGACTACAACGAGTAGTCGAAAGTTCGGTGAGCCTACACCACCCATCCAATGTTTTTGGGTTGATTGATGCTGTCGTAACTGCTGGCGCCTACAACGCTCGAGGATATAACGAACTACCGGTTGCCAGTTTATTATGAGTCGTTGATATCAGTGTCGACGCTACGGCGAAAAGTGTAGTGAGCTCAGCGTCGAACGTATCCAACAAGAACGTAATTATATCAACTAAATTATCCCGCCTTTTTGCCTTGTAGGCTGAGCCTGGGTGTAACTAAATATCTATTTGTACGTTCATCCAAGCCGCTATTAAGTACGCTGCAATATCTACTGTCCATAAAGACTTCTAAGATTGTTGAACGAAATCTGCTAAATCCGGTTTTCTAGCTGGACTGCATTTTTCCTGCAGACTCGCTCTTACAGTGCTGTTGCGGCAAAGGTACTAACCCAGACAGAACCTTCCACACGTTTGCAATGCAGAACAAAACAAGCATAATCCTGGACAACTGTAACAGAAACCGGGCGGCCCACCACGTGGTCCGGGAAATGACGCAACGAAGAGGGATAGACGTAATCGCTCTTATCAAACCCAACAAAAAGCTATTCAAAAGAGCTAATAACGTCGCCTAAGACACTCAACTTATCGTCAATCATACCAGGAAAACCGCCAAAGCACTAGTGGACACAGGACTTTGCCGATAGTCAACAGAATTCAACAAAGCAAGAAGGGCGTCAAGATGCTGAAGACAATCATGATACTGCAGACGAATTTCCGTCAATCCGACCTTGCGAGGTTCGCCTAGCGGTTAACCAGCTCAAGACGGAAGAAGCCTTAGGCTTTGACGGCGTCTCCCGGCTACAGTTGAGCTC
>QVRM01003303.1:0-141367 GCA_003439945.1 Dermanyssus gallinae | reverse complement strand
AAAGTGATCGAATAATAAAAGGCCAGTTTCATACCTCCGTCCCATGCAAACTAGTTGAGAAGGCCATCGCCGAAGAGATTCTATCGAAACGCAAATGCACAAGGCCTTATTTCGAGGGAACAATTTGCGTATCGTCCCGCTCACTCCACTCTCTTGCAACTGCTCGAGACCCAAAATGACTGGTGTCTGCTTTTAAATGATGGAAGAGCATTTGACTGTGTGTACTTCGATTTTTAAATCTGCCTTCGAAAGCACCACGCACTCAAAGCTGCTTAAACTTCTGCCGCAATACGGAGTTTGGTAGTCGTATAGTTAACTGGATTAGGGCTTTTCCTGTCGGATAGACTTTTTAGAGTTAGGGTAATAATTGCCTATCATCAACGGCAGAAGTCACATCTGGCTGTCCGCAGGGTAACCATACTTGGGCCATTAATGTACATATTGTATACTGACTCTATGAAACACATAATACCTCAACATGTGCAGGTAAGATATATGCTGACGATGTAAAAATGTATACACCTGTAGATAATGCAAATCATATTGTTTCCTTCCAAGGAACACTAAACAAATTTACAGAATGGTGCAAAGGACTTGATCTTAAACTGTCGTGGATAAGTGTGCTGTCCTTCACTTTGCCACAACAATCCTGCTCATATATATACATTGGGCACTAAGGAGTTAACTGCAAAAAGATCTATAAAAGACCTAGGTGTGTTAACGGCATCCAATTTAAACTATGCTCCTCACATTCTAGAAATAGCAACGTCGGCTACGAGGAGAATGAACTGGATTCTGCGTTTTTTTGTGATCAAACACCTCTCTGTATGTAAGACTATATAAACAATATGTTCTCCCGATTTTGGTATAGCCTCACCTGTGTGGAATCTAGGTTATTCTCGTGATGAAAAGATACTGGCCGGTATTCATAAAAAGTTTGTTAAACGTGTTGCATATCGTTGTAACATTAGCGAAGACGATGTTAATGCGACAATATTGTTGAAATGTTAGATAGAATTGACATACGCACGTTTACTCGCATATGTAAACGGCCCGAGCAAGCAGGGAGATTTTTTAACATGAATACTACAAACACTCGCTCGAGAATCAATCTCCAGGCTAAATGATTGCCAGGAAAGCGATTGTTAACAAAATGTTTGCATGGCGCTTAGTCCTTAAGCTTAACCATGTACAACCCGCCGCCTGAAGGCCGACTTGCGATAACCTTCATCTGTGATCTCAATAAAGCCCCCCTGCTAAAGGGTGTGTGAATATATAAGAATATAAAATAATAAGCAAAAAAGGGTGACATGTGTATTTAGGTATGCATGCCAAGCGAATAATAATCAATCAATCAATCATATATATATATATACATATATATATATATATATATATATACATATATATATATATATATATATATATATATATATATTATATATATATATATATATATATATATGATAATTCTTCCCTTCTCCACACGCTGCATGAGAATAAACAATGTAGTTTTGCATTATGCAAAATTGTCACCTCCCACGTATCGCACTTACGATCTACGTGCCCTTCCGGATTGTCAATTGCTCGAAAGAACTAACCTTCGACAAACGGCAAATGTTACAATAAAGCTACAATGGAATACGGGTGCAAAAATATGGGACAAGGGGCTCCCAGGAGGCTAGCCGCCTCCCACGATACGGACGCAATAACGACGCGTCGTCATCCTTCTGAGAGGATAAAACGTAGGTGTACAAACGACCAGTGTGAAGCCGCCGAGAGACACGGCGCTTATTCCATCTTTCGAGTGTGATCCATTTCGTTTCCCACTCTTGAACTTGTGATACCGCTTCCTTCTTCCTTTTGTTTGTCAACGTGGTAGGAGAAAGGATGGGTGTATGTTTCTTGCCAGTGTGGTGGTTTTGCTAGTTTCATTGAAAAAAGCGGCCGGGTGCCCATGTATGCATATTTCTTTAGTCTGGTGTACGCGTAACTTGGCTGTTGCTGTCCAGACCAACGTGACTAGTTGAGTATTTGTTTGTTAGCGTGTGCCTTGAAGGTCTGTTTACCATCCGGCGCCGCGTTCAAGAATGGGCAAGGAAAGTGGAAAAGTGGGGTAACGTAGGAAAGCGCAACTCAGAAACCCTGCCGCAAGAAGTCACGCTTCACACTCTCAGCGTGCTCGCCGAAGCCCCGCACAGCGGCGGCGGGCGGGTAAGCATAGCAAATATTTTAAACGAGCCACTCCCGCATTCCAAGCAGTTGTCGGACGAACAGACGGACGGACGGACGGATGGGCGGCCAAATAGCAGCTACCGCTGGCAAGGCCGCCACTGTGGGCGCCGGCACCCGCGTGGTCGGCTGACGTACACGTTCTTCAAGTACACCGAACATACAACAATGACAGCGTTGACGACAACGATCCAGGCAACAGGATCATCAGCGGTCGCTGTCGCGCCAGCCGCCTCCGCCGCCGCCGCTCTCATTAGAGCAAATAACCCTTTACTTTTTTTTTTGTCCCTACGGTGCTGGGCTATGGGCGGCGGTGAGATTGCCTTTTAGGACGCGTGGTAGTAATAGTAGAACTAGTTGCTCTTGTATTTGCAGTTTGTTGTTGTTGTCGTTTCTTCTGCTGTTCTTGTTGTTGTTGTTCGTCCTGCGGATGACATGCTTCACAAAACCACCATGCGTCAGAAGAGGATTAAGGAGCAAGACCGCTTGCGCCGCCCGTTTTCCCCCCCATATCATACGCACAGAGCACACCGTGGAGATGAGGAGAGTGCTAAGCAAAGCGGACAAAGGCCGCCAACAACAAAGGCGAACGTCGAATGACTGAAAACGCCGGGAAGTAGCGAGCACAACAAGGAGGCAATGACGAAGAATGACCACGCGTAGACAAGAAGGTTACTAACGTAGCGAAAGAGAAAGCAGGCCGAGTGGAGAAAAACGCCCAGAGAAGTACCGCCCGGATACACGTGGGCAGTGAAGAAACAAGGAGACGACGAGGAGAAAGCTTGGCATTCGTTCATTTGCCGTTCCCTTTCGACGAGAGTGCACGCCTGTATTCTACATCTTCTTCTACAGCCTCTTTCTGCAGCAGGCACTAATAATAGCAGCAGCAACAGAAGCAGCAGCTGCAGTGCGCACGCTCAGGCGATAAGGCCAGCAAGGAAAGAGCTCGAAAGACGAATGTGCTGTTGAACCGGTGATCGTGGCGTGCACCTATGGCGGTTTGTGAACGAATGGGCAAAAGGGAGCTCTGGCTGTAAGACGCACGGGAAGGAAAAGCAAAGTTAGACGTTCGTCGCCAGACTTCTTGTTCGGTGGGGTAGATCCGGGCGTTTCGTTTTTTTTTGTTGGCTTTTGGTTTGCTCTTCCTTGTCTTATTCTAACCATTTTGTTTGCGGCGTTATTTCCTCCGGCGCATCAGCAACGAGCGCCAGGCCGTTCATCCTTTGCTGCTCTTTTGGAGAACTTGAACCCATTGTCATCAGCAGCAGCAGGGCAGCAACAGCAGACCTCCATTGCCGAGGAGGCAAAAGCCGTTTGCTCTAAGAGCAGCCTCTGGCTGGCGTCTTGGCCATCAGGCCGGTCGCGGCATTTTTCTACTTCTATCTGGCTATACATATTGCAACGGGGATAAGTGTTTGTCCGACCCGTTACTACCGCTGCCGCTGTTGCCGCTGCAGCTGCAGCTGCAGAGCAGCCTACCTCTGCTCGCGGGTCGCCGGATAAAAGGCTTTTATGATTCGTTGGCCATGCTTATGTTCTGCTCGTGACACACGCGCATTATGGCTCTCCTTCTTCGAGAGTGGACGGGAGAGCGCGGCGGGACCGCCAGTTCGACAGCGCGTACGAAACAGTCACGGGACTTGGTCTCGTCGGCGTTGGCATTCAAAACGTACCTTTTGCCTGCATGCACTCCTCATCCATCTCTTGAAAGTCGACGGTTATTTTCTCGAGCAATTGTTTTGCCCCTAAGCCACCCAACCAAGGCACCTTCAATCGGCAGGTAGTGACGATGTTTGTTATTGTTAGAGCAAAACCAGTGTTTGTTACTACTCTTCCTTTGTGGTGTGATTTGCTTCCACTAGTTTAGGAACACACACCTTAGAGTTGTCTGCGCATAACGCGGTGTTTATATTCGTATAGAATATGCGTTGTATATATAATTTATATCCGTTAGATATTTACGATACAATATATATATATATATATATATATATATATATATATATATATATATATATATATATCGTAAATATCTAAAGGAATTTGCCAGTATCAATTAAATTGAATAAGGTTATTTCACTTAAGTTGAGTATAATATACAGTCCGTAGAAGTTTCTTCGTAACGCTTTATCTTCTTCCGTCTTCCGGCGAAAGAAGACGTGCAACGATTTTGCTTCGCTGCTGTTCTTTCCACTGCATGGTACTTGGGACACCTCTGCAAGCAGAACTGCCAGGTGCACAACCATGCACTATGTACCTGGTGTATACGTGGCGACTATCACATGCAGGACCAAACCAAAGGTGCAAAGCAAAACATCCAAACCCCCAAAGTCCCGCCTGGTCTGTTCGACTTTAGCTTCCCACTCCGAAATAAAGCATTCGTAATGTACTATACGCGGCATCTTCAGCCTAATCGGATTGTTTCAGTAGCTGACGGACAGCCTGACATGAGATACACAAAAAACTGTAAGCTTTGTTCCTTTGTAATGAACTCGAAGGCCAAGAAACTGGAAAGAGTTAAAAAAAATTATTGGTTGGCCGCAGCAACGTATAACGTATCTGACAGCCTAACGACCTCCACGCCTGAATGTTATGGCTTTGGTCTTCCTGGTGTTTATCTCACCCTCTCTTTCGAGACAAGAAACGCTTCTACTATGGAGGAAATGTGCTTGATGGCACCTAGGTCGCGATAAGTGATCAAAATATCACCTGCATACATCACCACCACGGCTTTTTGATACTCCTGTCGGACGTAACCGACATGGCCAGCAACGAGAACGGTAAAAGAGACGCAGCTTAGCGGGTTGCTTTGTGGAGTTCCCATAGTGTACTTAAACTACAATACACCATGCTCACCGTCTACCAACAAGATGTCATCATCAAAGCAACATGCAATTACACTCAGGAGAGAAACTCAGGATACTAATTCGTAGATATAAAACCGTGCACGGACATTAGCATTATGGCTTTTTTGAGTACGTTCATCGTATGCTTTTTTAAAATATTTGTATTGCTCTTGTGAGCGAATTTTCGTACCATCGAATATATTGATTCTATGATAAACAAATACAATCAGCGGACTGATTTTTTGCGAACTCACCTTACAAACGCTGGAGCCGTTCGGTACATGTCTGGCACATTTGAATGCGTGCGGCACAACCTTTGCTACCGCTACAGAATGAATAAAATGCATACACCCAGCGAACCAGTATATTTTTGGCTGGGTGTATGCATTTTCTTCGGACGCATCGAATTAACACCACCTATTGGTATTAAAAGTACGCCTTCTCCAGAATGAGTGTGTGTGTGTTTTATGAGCACATTCTTAAGGTATTAACCTTGTTGTTGTTGTCGTTGTTGTTGTGGCGAATTGCAATTAATCTCGTCTTTTTATTGTTTATTTAAACTCGATTCAATTGACAGCAGCTAGCAACGTTTGCGCTGCTCGTTGTCGTCTTCCTCATCGTTTTTATCGTCGTCGTCGTCATCGTTTTCAGCGTTGTTTGGTTGTTTGGTAACGTCGTCAGCATCCGTTGTCGATCTTAAGCTCACAGCGAGACGGTCTCAGATACGTCCAGCATGTACCGCAGGGGCAACTCAATACGGAAAATCGCCATCTTGCAGTGCCATCGTATGCCACTTCTAGCTAGCCAGTGCGCTAAGCTACATAGGCGCCAGTCATTATGTCAGGCGGCGGCGCCGTTGTTGTTTAGCCCGGTGTTTGAGTTGAGATACTAACGCCGATTGATAAAACGAGCGGCGCCAATTCCTCGCTCTCCAGCGAAACCCGTTGGACCTGTTTTCCGTGTGTTTTCCGTCTCCGGCCATATAGCAGCCTAGCGACGACAGCAGCCGTAGAGGGAGTTGCGGCTTAGCGGTAGTTTTTGTTTGTTAACAACGGTGGGCTCGCACAGATAACATGACGACGTCGGCCTACTCCGATCGGTCTAATATCGGCCACCCACACTCGCTCGTAAACAAATACTAGAAGCTCACAAATACACACATATTCACCGCGCACACTTAGACACGCCGCCCACACAACTTGCGACTACATACCTTTGCATTCTGCGTACGACACACGTGCCAGCTAGGCAAGCGCATATGAAACTGTCGAACCGAAGCATATATATATATATATATATATATATATATATATATATATATATATATATATATATATATATATTATTATTCTTTTTTTTAAATATATATATATATATATATATATATAATTTTATAGATATAAACAAATAAATATAAATCACGGCACGGTGGCCTCACATCGCTGAGACTTCTTCAGTTCGTGCATAGTTATTTAAAATACTTTACAACTTTACTTTAGTTATTTAAAATACTTTACAACTTTTACTTTTTGTGTATACGACAGACCATTTTGCTGCGTTAGGAAACATCGGTGTTTGCTTGGCCATTTACGCACGAACATAATAGAGTTTCCTCAATCTACACTAGATTTATGTCGAAAAGCTAAGATAGTAGTAAGCAAAACTCCGCTCTTGGGCGCTACCCTGTTTGGCTGCACTGCAACTCCAGTCGATCAAAATAGAATGCTTAATTATTTATGTTCCAATCACTATATAGTGGTCGAGGCCTGCATGCCTCATTATTCACCAGTCCACCAGCGCATGCACTGCACACAAGGCGCACGAGACCACGCGTTTCACACAATGTTTTTTGTCCTGGCCTAGAGCAAACAAGCGCCTTACCTTTGAACAAAGTGGCGTACCATTGGCAGCAAAACATTGGCGATTCGAGGTTGAGAAGTCCTTCAAACAAGCCGAGAGCAAGCATGAAGAATCTCTTTCAGTTCATCTGCGAAACAACTAGCGGTTGCGAAGTTGAGGCGCAGACAGCAAAAAAAGGTCCTCGAGGAAAAAAGGGCGGGTCGCCCGAACACGTATGCAAAGGTTCCCCGCCGTCATGGAAGACGACCTTGAAAGAGAACACAGAGGTGCGGAACGGAACGATTCTGAACTAGGGGGAACCCACTCTCCCACAGGTGACCTCAGTCAATTGCTTCGGTAGGTACCCACCACTCCCACCTATCCATTGTACTATTAAACGAAGACTTGGAAGGCCTGGACCCAAGCTTAGAAGAGGTTGCGGTTTTCAGACCATCGAAATATCGGAGTTTGAGTCGGTAACGCTAGTAGTCTTGCGGAAAATCCGACACTGTTCGACCCACATCCAAATACGGTGTCCGTTCGTGCGTAACGCATTCCCCTTTATATATATATAAAAAGTATTCACCAATGACGGTAAGTAGTCCCATATATCCCTGACAAATTTCTGTTTTTGACGTGCAGTGTGCCATATGCCACTTTGGAAACAATATAGTACAAACACCAGTAAGTTACATTATTACTCTCTTAGTCTGTAACGTCTTGTTAAGAATAGCTCGGTAGATGAGATATGAAACTGCTCGTTTTCGACTCGCTGTTTTCGCCGTCTTTTGCGTAGGCTCTCATAAATGTACTCTCTCTTGCAGCTACGCCGTAGTTGAAACGGTAATGCATTATTACAGTTTTAGGTGGGCACTCACAAACGCAGTTTACCGTCTGTGTCTTGTGCCTGCGTCGTTGTTTAACATCGCAACCTTGTTGCCGATTTGTTGGCAGCGTCTACCGAAACTGCAACGTTATGCGACGAAATAGTAACTATCTAAGGCAGAAAAAAGCACACAGAGGCAGAACACGTTTGGCTGCAAAAGTCCATGCACCTGCCTCGGCGCCGTCGCAGCTCGGTTTTAAGACTGTGAAGTGGACAAACTTATCTACAAAGACAAGCTTTACATGAAAGTAAATGTCTGGCAAATACATGCATAGGCAGGGAAAGGTAAAAATTAGCCGTGTTGACGTCAAAAGGATTTTGTCTTTCCATGCATCTTCTGTGCTTTGTTTTTAGCACCTCCTGTGTTACTTCCGCTTCTGATTCCCATTCTTGGGTCGAACCCAAGATGTACTCCACGAACTTCTCGCTGTTTACACGTATATATATATATATATATAAATTGCACATTCAGTAAGCGTATGCTTTATACAGTAGTCAGTTTAATGGTAAATAATCAGAGTTGTGATGCCCTAGAACAGGTGCTGCATAGTTGAACCTATAAGTGATCACATTCTGCTGTCTGGGGGTCTCTTTGAAATTTGCAGATCTATGGTGCCAAATAGACGTTGGCATATGAATGTTTTTCTAGCGCGCGGTTGTGGCAACCGAGGTCGCATGTGTTAACGTGATTGCACGAAACTTTGCTCTTAGTGCGTTTGCTCGAATCGGTATGGCAGTACAAATCGTCGAAAAAACGACAAGTTTACTCTGGTCTAATAGAGTTATTCTTTCTCTGAGTATACTAACCACATCTTTGCTGGCTGCTGGCTATGTCAGAGAGCAGCTAGTTTTAAGTACCTCTTTGCTATGAAAAACCTATATTGGCCCTGATGATTGTTTTAAGTATCAGCATTGCATTCCTGAGTAGACGGAAATCAGTCGTCAATTAGTCGCCCTAAATAATTTCTAGCTGTCGATGGCAGCCTCTTCTTCAATGATTACCTCTGAGGCTGGCAGGCTTCTTCTTCAATGATTACCTCTGAGGCTGGCAGGCCTCTGTGGGCACCAATGCAATTTTATTGAACCCAAATCTTCTTAAAGATTCGGGTTCAATAAAAGTTTAAGGACCGACCATTAGGCTTATTTAACAGAACACAGGGCGTCAGTTAAGTAACATTCTTGGAAATTCCTAGATACCTAGTCATCGGAGTAGAATATCAATGCTTTAAATCAAAATCTGCTGAAGTGTTATTGCTGTAGGGTCTAGATTAACACGGCTGTACTGTGGATTCGTTAGATGCAGGTAAAGGTCCACAGGGTCGTCTGTTGTCAGAGCGGTCTCTGTCTCGCGACTGCTGTTACACACGAGGTATGCAGTATATGTTAATATGTCTACCTCTGCACGTGCATTGATCTGACCATTACGCGCCGGGCCAAACCCCAAATATTTTAAATTGAAAGATGCCACAGGACAAAAAATCTCCTAGTGATAATTTTATCATCAAATTCCACGTGATTCCGCCATGACGGCAAATCCTCCAATGCCACACCCGCCCATCAGGCGCCAGGGAGTCGATAGCTTCGGAAGTCCCTCAGGGACTTTATAGGACCAAAAGGCTCGCCTAAACCGAGCAAAATGGCTTAGTGGCAAAGCCTTTGGCTTGCATTCGGGAGGACTGGGTTCGAGGCCCAGACCGGCCACTCTTAAATTGGTTTGCTTGGTTTACAATTTAGACAAGGTAAATGCCGGAGTGGATTAAAATTAGCCATGCCATGAATAAACCGTACACGGGCAAATGCCTTACAGAAAAAAAAAAAAATAATAATACAGTGGCGATCTCCAAAAAGTCGTAGAGACGGCCTGCAAGGCCTTTGTGGGCCGTAGAATACACGCGGAACTTCGCAGCACACCAGAACACTGGTTGACCGCCGCATTGACGCCAGACAACTATGTCTGATACATGATATGAGATATATGAAAAGCTGTCTGGTACCACGAAGCTGAGTACAGAGGCTGTGGGCTTTCATGCGCAATGAAGTCTCCAGGAGCAAGGATCACTCCTGAAGGGTCATTCTCGAAGAGCTGGAGAACGATTCCCTAGGGCCGCCAATGCAAGACGGCTATGACCTACCTTCCTTTAAGCGCAGGATAGGGATAACGCCGGAAGAATAGCGGAAAGAAGCACCTGCCCATCGGCCGCGCCCCCTACCTACAGAAGAGGATAAAGATGACTCCGGAAGTCACCGTACAAGAGGTGCAGGATGCTGCGGCATGCCTCAAATAGAAAAACGACGGGTCCGGACGGTATCCCGGTCCCCGCGGGTCATGACGCTAAGGAAAGATTTTCCGGAAACAGTAGCAACGGCAGCGACGGAGATGCTTCAGTCGTGCTTGGTCCTTAGCGCATGGAGGGCCGCAGGTCTGGTCGTCATATCTAAGGGCCGCAGCTCCCACCGCCCATCTGTCTACACGGCTCCCTGGCCAAAGCAATTAGGTTTATCATAAAGGCATGCCTCCAGGACTTTGCGGAGAGGAACTGTCTGCTATGGACGCTCAACACAGCTTTTGCAAGGGCCACTCCACTATCGACGCCATACGGCAGATCCAGACGCAGGCCTAACTTCTCCAAGAGTCTCTGCCAAGAAGGAGGCCACCTTTTAGTTACTCCGAATCATATCAAACTACCTACATGACAAAACAAAATTGTCTCACATAACCAGTTTCAGGTGGCGGGCCGCGGGGAAAACCGGAAGACCAGGAGATCGCAGTCGTTAATAAGGTGAGTTCCCTAGACAGGAGTCACCCTAGACAGGAGTCTCCGCTGTGCTGGACACGTGCGGCGGACGACAGAGAAGGCTATTAAAACAGCCAGCAACTTCGCACCGTTTATGCCCAACACTTACGGGCCTCGATAATCTATATTTCGTTCCATCCTACATGACCTTAGAACTCTGCAAAAAAATAGGGAAACGCTCTCGTACTAGAACATCGTGTTCGGAGTTTTCAACACCATACCACAACAAAAATCAGTACATACCAATACCCTAGCTATCAAATTAGTAGAGAATCACCTATATTTAGCAGAAGTTCACATCGAAAGCACGCATTCAGCGTATTCGGAGAACTTATTTCGTACATGATTTTTATATTTTTCTATCGTGGATCTAAACGCGTGGCTCGTCACAATGGTGAAGTGGCCGACGATGATTGTGTTAATCTAGCCAAGCGGCAAACACTTCGCGCATTTTATTGATTAATACTAGCGTAGCAGTTCGCTAGACTTTGTAGGGGTACGACCTGAACGCATAGCTGCGCTCGATTATTATATACGCTCTTTTTTCTGTTTTTGTTTGTAATCTTAATGGCGACAAAACACATATTGGTACTGCAACACATATGTTCCATGAGGTTTATATCTTGCGATGCTAGACGAGAAAGGCGGATTTTACCAAGAGCCTTTTATCTCATCTTTAACGCTACAATTCCCACGGTTTCAGAATTCCAGCGGTTGGCAAAATAAAACCGAGCTCCAACTTTCGGCAAATCGCTACTGCTGTATATGCGAGAGTCCTCCGGGAGGAGCACGAGCGCTGGCTGTCTAGTTAGGACTACTGGATATTTTCTGTTTGATGCGATTCGTTGTTAGGCTTATCTGCCCGAAGGACGCATGGCAATTCATTGCAACTTGTGTCGTTGTTGTTATTCGTTGTAGTTCCCGTATTTGTTGTTACTGCTGTTGCTGCTGTTGTTGTTGTCATTGTTGTCGTGCACAAATGCCGTCATTGTTGTTGTTGTTGTTGTGCGTCGTTGTTTACGGCACAGCTGCCGTGACCGCGGCTGATGGGATATGGGGTCGATATGCGTCCCTTGGAGTCCATTAATTCCACTCTTTGCTGCCATCGCGCCACCGCGCGCATCTGCTTTCCATCGTCTCGCCGAGAGTGGTACGAGTAGCACTGTTCGTCGTCGTCGTATGTTGCCGCTCTTTTGCCGCGTGCTTTCCGTTCCTTAGTCAACCATCAGCACTTTCTCCCACAGCCTATCCCCTCCCCCTCTCTCTCCCCCTCCCTCTCTTTGGATCTAACGTCCCCCATAGGGCCTCTCTCTCTCTGGCTCCAACGTCCCCCATAGGCCCTCTCTGTCTCTCTCTTTTTCTGTCTATCTCTTGGTCTCGTTTTCCTTTCGTATCGTTACGCTGGAGCGTCAGTCGTAGTAGTAGCCGCGTATTCGTTCGCAGAGGAGGCGGGCGAACGGCAACAGACAACGACGACGGCATCAATGGAACTCAACGAACAACAGCCTCTCTCTATACACAGTCAGTCAGCACAGAGAGAAAAGGTTAGCGGGCATTCGACCATTCGACCGTTCGTTCTTTCGTCCATCTGTCCGTTTGCGGCCACGCTTCGAGCATTTTGGGGGTGCTGGATCCTCGCTGGATGTGATGCGACGCGGCTAGCGTATGGCTGCTTGGTCCCCCGGGGGGGGGGGGGGGGGGGGGGCTGCGGCGAGACGGAGAGCAAGCAACAACAGGGCGCCCCTCATAGAGGAGGCGGCGGGGGAGACAGATGGACGTACCGACCGACCGAACAACCAACCAGTCGCAGGCAAATATTCAGTCAACGACCAGTTGGCAGTGGTAGGACCGCATTGCGCCCATCATGGTCGTTGTCTTCCCTTTTCATCTTCTTCTTCTTTTCTTTTCCTTCTCCTTCTCGGGCTCACCAGTCGTCGGTACCAGTCGGTCTGATCGGCAGCGTTGCTGTTGTTATGGGCGGCGGCGTACGTTCTTGTTCTTCTTCCTCATTCTCCTCATTTTCTTTCCATTGTAGTTCTGGCCGTCCTCTCTTCTTCACAAGGGCTGAGCGTTGCGCCCCCCCCCCCCCCCCACCCCCCCCCCACCGATGCCGCCCACACCGTTCACAGCAGCAGCAGTCGCTGTACGGCATCTGCCGCGCCAGCAATGGCGTTGCATTGCATTGCGCGTTTGCGAATCTCTCTCGCACAAGCGAATGGACTACGTATGGAGTATGGGGTGCGAGGGAAAGGGGGGGGGTGAGGAGGAAATGCAGGCGGGCGGTGCAGACAGAACGGGCAGGGTGATGCAGGGGCAGAAGACTTTGCTGTAGTTGTCATTCCCGTGGTCCTCAGCATCATCATCATCATCATGGTCATAGCCCACCACCGCCACTGATGATGATGATGATGATTATTATTATCACAATAAGCATCATCACGACTTTCGTCGTCGTTGTCATCATCATCATTATCATCATTATCAACATCAACAACGCGGCCGTCGAAATGAACTGCAAGTAGTGCAAGGCAGTGTGTGGTCGGCTGAACACCGGTCGGTGAAATTGAGTTTCATTTCTACTCGGTTCACTTAACTCACACGTGCACATGGCCCGCGCCAGACAGTCATCCCCTCGGAAGACGGTTGGATGAAACTGTTTCTGCTGCTGCTGCTGCTCCTATTCCTCCTCCACTAGCGTTGTGCCGACTTTGTGTTTTGGGTGGAAATTGAAACGGTCAAAAGCGTTAGAGATTCACGCCAAACATACTCCTCCACTCAACATGATCGTTCGGATGCTATACATAGGCAGATAGATGGGCACACAAACATGTATATATATATATATATATATATATATGTAGATACACTTAAACTCACAGTTAGCGTTCATGAGCGCAGAGAGCCACGTTTAAGTCAATTGCAGAGAACTGCCAGAAATCTTCGCAATCTCTGCGTTCTCTGTTTTGACGCCACGGAGACAAAGCGGATTTGCATGCTGCAGGAACATACACACAGCAACATCACATTGCTTCTAATTATGCACGCCTATGTTGCGAACTAAGTATACGTTCGATTAAATTTACATACAAGCCAATATTCTAGAGCGTAGCTTAGAATGGCGCACCGAGCGGTCGCTTACATTTGATTACGGCCAAGGTAGAGAAAAGAACTGAAGGAACACCCTAACATGGCTTTGGGCAGTGTGGCAGGCTGGATGGGTAGGCATCACCTAAACTAACACCAGAATATACTTGCTCAATCTATATTATTGCTTATAGAATGAAATGCAGGGACTTCTTGATAATGGTTATATGATGAAACGGCAAGTCACGACCACCAAGGTGGTTTGGTATCTATCTGGTTGACGACCATGGACCAGAGCTTCACCAGCACTCAGTACCCTACGGCGAGAGCGCCCCCCCCCCCCCCACAGCGCTTGCTGTGGTGAGCATCCTCTTGCTGCTACCGAGACTCGACTCAGACGCTCTCGTTCGGACGCGGAAAGGGCCGCCGACTACTGTGGCAGATTCCATCGCGCTATTAGGCGCCACCAGATCTAGGCGCCCGGCTCAGCCGGCAAGCGACACAAAAATATGTCATAGTATATTATCACTCCGGTTTTGCATGACGCATCGTGTCAACAGCTGCTGCAATCAACGGTAGGATCGTGCTATACAACCTGCTGACTAGGGAAATGTCCCTCCCTAGGCCTTCCAGGAAAGCTGTTAGTGGACTATCTGCTTACTCTGTTAAAGGCAAAGGAAGCTAATAGATTCAAAGGAATGGAGCAGAGAGCCCTGAGCGAGTCCGGAGTGGAGCGCGAATTTAATTCCGCACTTTAAACCCTGCTTTGATAGAATCAGGGATGGGTTGACACACACACATATATATATATATATATATATATATATATATATATATGTTTCAACCCATCCCTGATTTATATGAAGAAGGAGAATATTTAAAATTATAAATTTGATCTTTCGAATAAAATGCTTGGATGATTGTACGAGCGAGTTGCCCATCAGCCATGAAAATAACGATACATTGTGTTATCCTAATGAACAAGCAATCCTTCAAATATTCGGTCTAAGGATTTGAGCCTGATTGAAGTCTGGTTAAATTGAAGCTGTGTTCTGTGAGGTGAACTCTATTTGCCTGATTTGTATCTACAGTGTACAGATACAGCGTTGTCTTCTATGTTCACGTATGAATCACAGTATGTCACAAGATGACTATTAAAGGACTTCGAATAGCAGAGAGACGCATTTCGCTAAAACGGACTGCAGTCGCACCCTGACCGGCGTGCTTTTCTAGGTGCACTAACAGGTGGATTATGGAGTGGTGCGAAACACTCTGGAGAGTCTAGGTGATCGCGTGTGCTCCGAGTTCCAACAACCAATGCACTATCAGGGTAGGCGCAAGAAGGCCGATCGAAAACTCGCGAGAAACGAGGACATATTGATCCGGGGGTGGAACGAAGCAAGGCTAAAAAGCGCAACTTACTTCTTCGTAAACGAACTAGCGACAACGTGTAGGGATAAAGCAATAAGACAGTCGACATGACGAAAGTCTCTGGAGAAGGTAAACCACGACCGTATAAATTGATTAGAGAAAAATTTCAAACAGAGATCAAAGTTGTACTGATGGAGGAAGAGCTCAGAAAGGCAATTTATCAACTGTTTCTACAACACAGTCCGTTGTAGCCAGTATATATCTGAAGAAAGGGAACCACATTGGTGTTCTGCCAATTACAGTAGCTGATTTTTTTGTAAAAAGGGATCGTACTAAGAAGGAAACGTCCCACCTATGGTAATTAAAATGCTATTTAGGTATTACCCACGATGAAGATTACTGCGGGAGTGCCTCAAGGCTCAAGCTTGGGGCTCGCTCTTATATACAATTACGTACTTAGGCTTATCGATCAATCCCTCGCGGTAGACCTGGATCCGCATTGACGGGTAACACATTTGCAGACGGTAAATTAGACATGCTACCTCGGAATTCTTCTGGATAAAGAGCTGAGAGCAACCCCAACATAAAACAGGCGGCAGGGCAAATATCCTGTTCAACGTTTACGAATTTAGTGATATAGACCAAGGTTGCTGGCAGCAGCCAGCACATCTTAGCGGTACGGACCACATAAGGACACCGCACCACCTCGCCGGAAGCATGCCATGTGACAGGATGGCTAAAGAAAGCAAAATCTTTTGGACGAAACTCCTGCAGAACAAAGTCAACACATACAATGTATCGGCGCAAAGGACCAGCGTGTCGTGCCGAGTTGAGAATCCCTACGGAAGACCCGAGCCAGTTGAGCCGAAGGGAAATTTGACCTGTTCAGACACTCATTATAGTCATAAACTGCAGAGCTCGACTATCAGAGTCAAGTTTATGGGGGGGGAGGGGGTTGTTAAGCGGGTACCATCTCGATGTAACCTGGTCGTGCGTGAAGCATTTCTTCCGTCTTCACAAAAACGGTATAAGATTAGAATTGTTTTTGTTTGCCGTGAAGACTTAAACACACCATTCGTCTGCTACAGTGTTCGAAACTGTCACGTAACTGAGCAGTTCCGTACGAAACTTACAGTTTGTATAACATAACCAAGTATGACGAAGCCAAAGAGTATGCGTAAAGGCGAAGATTTCAATGCATCCATACGAGGAGAAACAGTGCACTATTTGTCAAACTGCGATACAAGAATTATACAGTCACGTGTTCAGGGCCTTGAATGGAAGAAGCTCTACAATCATCTCAAGACACGTGTATTTACTTCAATGCTCGATCCATTGTAAAGTACAGTGCGCTAGAAACTCTACATAGTTAAATCCAATGTAGGAATATAGATGCCACACGACAATACAAAATTAACTATAATTCACAATTTCTGCGCCGAGTACGGACTCCAACAACCTGTTAGAAAAGAAACAATACGTGTTGGCAGTCAACGCAATTCGCTACTAGACATTGTTCTCTGCAACGATGATTCGGTGGACGAAGTTGCTGTGCGGCCAAACCACCTGTCCTATGGAGGAGTTCTTTATAACGTACTGCAAGCGTCCCTAGCAAACGTCAAGAGCCGAGTGGGTTATAAAAAGAGAATTATGCTGCCATAAAGCTGAACCTCGACCTTACAAATTAGACCACAAATTTCCAAGGTTGCTTCTTCGTGGACTCTATGTACACCAACTTATTGCTTTATATGGTTACGGAAATGCAGAGTACAATTACACAATCGGTGGCCATCTTTAAGCTTCAAAAAAACTGAGCAAGACTTTGGTGTAATGACTGATCTGTTACCATGAAGTACACAGAACACGTAACAGACATCGGTTTAAAAGCAACACTGAGAGCAAATTAGATTGCACGTTTATTCATGCTTAGAGATCCACATATTTACTCAAAGCTATTTTAGGTGTACGCCTATAATAACATGTGCAGCTTCAGTCTGACACCCATGTCTAAAGAAAGATCAGCAACTGCTAGACAAGACGTGCAGTAAATACAGGTGTGGGAAAAATATTCGTACAATGTTATTTTTATAGCAGTTATGTTCGCTTTTGTTGATTGGAATTATATTGGTGTTGTTGATAATCACTTTTGTATTGTAATTATGTGCCATCTTGAAATGCAATGTTGTTGAGAAATAAACAATATGTATGTATGTTGGTGTTGTTCTTGAATTGTGTGCCTGCCCTTTTCATGCTGTGTAGTATAATAAAAAAGAGTAGAGAGTGTCTATCGTTCAGGTGCAGAGCCTTGTCGACGACAGGGTCTGCACTCTACAATTAACTTGTCCTTTCGGCTGAATTTCAGAGTCCCATAGTCGACGGGTCAATTCGAGCAGTACGGTCCGTTAAACATGCTTCGATCTAGGATACGTAAGCACATCGTTTGTGCACCGAGCAGCACCGCTGGTTGGTTTACTTAGACACAGCTCCGATTATCTAAGTTTGCTAATATGTGCTGATGATGCTAATATTGCTGTGTATCTTCGACGCCACGAAGAAACTGATTTATCGAACCGCCGTAACTACTCGCGAACCCGCTCTAGATATCTTTCTTGCCTATTTTTGTGTAAATATTCGACGTTTAGGTCCGCGTCTGCACATGACAGCCGGTGATGATGGCTTTCGCGCGCTTCATTCTGGATAATCAAGGGATTATTCCCAAAACGCCAGCGGATTTACGTTTCGTGGACAGAGAGGCCTGTACTCATCCGGCTCCGAAATCGTCAGTCGTTCGTCCTTCTAGATCGGAACGTATCTGAGCTATGAAGCCATTGTTCCCTATTTATAGGGCACGATAGTCGTTGTTTATCGGCGGCGAAAACTGTCCAAAGAGATGTAGCAGCACGTAGAATGAAAGAGAAAGAGAGAAAGTACCAGGAAGACAAAATACTCTTCTATATATACATATATACGTGTGTGTGTGAAAGGGGAATGGGGAAATAGGAAGGCAGGCGGCAAAAGGCTCTGTCCCATCATAACGACGCAAAAAGCACGGCTGGCCCTTGCAGGCAACGGTTTGTCCATTTTTACACCTGCGTTATTTCCTACCGCGTAGCGTGGACTATGATTCTCCTCTTTCGCCGAGTGGGAGCCTTGGCGAGTTTTTAGGTGTAATGTAGGTACCTCACGCCTTCCTCCTGAGGACCTTTGCGTTCGAGGTGCGGATGGTCTCTGCTTTCTTCCGTTGTTCCTCTTCGTCTTTCTTTTTCCTCATCTTCTGGGCCTACATAGACGCCAGTTCTACCACCAGCCTATCTATTCAAATTCCTTTGCGCTACCTCTATTTCGCCGCTTGCCTCTTACCTGCTTTCGTTTATAGGTAAATCGAGCGGTCATACACGTTTCGTGGTTATATTGCTATTCTGATATTTCGTTCATATTTGTCTGGAATACTTTATTACTATAATGATTTCAAAGAGAGACTTGCAAAGTGTATTGGTATAATTGTATTGTTATTAAAATACTGCAGGCTATAAATTCGTAGTTATGTCCTACGCGTGGAACAGCGATAGTTATGGCACACTTAACCTGCATTAAGGTAGGCAGCGTTTGCTTAAACTGTTAGCCGAGTTTCCGCTGTATCGACGACAAGTTCAGTGAATCCCAGTTAGAGACATTTGTGACTCATATATATTTATATATGTATATCCACTCTGAATTTAGCATTGCCCCTGCGGTGTAAAATGTCAGCCATTTTTCCTCAAACTGCTCAAGGAACTAGAGATTCAACGGGGTCTCTAAGAGTGCGAACTGGTCTCTAATACGCTAGAGTTACTACGAATAGGGATCACTGGCTGCAGATAAAGATTACGATTGTATTTGAACGTTTGTAAGCAGAATAAGTCTGTTTCAGAAAGGCGGGCTTTTTGCGCGGTCAAGTACCGCTCGTATGAAGCTATTGGTATGAGAATATATTTCCAAACGTTGCCGTATCGTCTGAGCGAGGCACTTTCTTCCAGCCGGCCTTTGTGTCAGAATGTCATGGCCTCCGTCTTCGAAGTATCAATCTCGAAGCCGACTTCCCATGCATAAGCTGAAACGTAGCTAGCACCTGCTTGGGGTTGCAATCAGCTACCACTATAGAGTACTAGCTTATCCGCGTACGTGAAGATCTTCACGTCTGGATATCGGTTCTATTTACGACTCCAAATGTCTGCGATTTTGCATCGTAAGCAAGAAGCGAAAAGCGGCTCAAGGTGTCGCTCTGCGCGAAGTCGGGTGTCTGTTTTATTTGTGGGTGCTCCGCTATCGTCTAAGACTATTTGACCGGGTTGCAGCGTGGCCTTTATAAGTTCATAAAAACATGCTCTAGACTAGCATAATCTCTAGGCTAGCTTGAGCAGTGCACGTAATATTGATTCCGAGTAGAACGCGCTACAAAAGCCCACAAACACGCTGTACAGAAATTGACCTTTCTAGACCGATGCCCGTTCTGCGCCGATGAAGGGAACTGCACCCTCCGTTAACTGTCGATTCCGGAGCTCTGAAACTATATTGCTCGTTTAGTAGTGTCGTCGTGTACTCGACAAGTAAGGTCAAACGGCCAAACAGATGGCTCGTTAGCATTGATACGCGCGGCCCTTCTTGGCAGTGCCTTGCCGGCAATTAGGCTTCACGCAGTGGTCTTGTGCCATTTGGCGTAAGCGACGACATGATGTATTGTCTCCACGCTGCGGGCAGTTTTCCGGTGTGACGGCATCTATTGAAGAGGGCCGGCCAGCGGGGCGACACTGGTAAAGTTTTCGGGCTGACCCTCAGCCAGGATTTAACGTCCACGGAACTGTTTTTCGCATTGCTTCATAGACGGACCACCTCCATAAATACAAATGTGCAACGGTGGGGCTCAAACCCGCGCACCTATCTAGTGTCTCCTTCGATTGCGAGGCGCAGACTTAATCCACCTCGCCACCGGCTGGACACTGGTGCCGAGTTAAGGGTGTTATATGTTCTGCGTTTGTGTGTATGCATATTTTCTGATGCAGGCATCTACATATGTTTAGAGGCAAGACGCCCATCCAGATACTTCGATCAGAACTGGTGTATGTGGTTTCTTTCATGACGGGCTCTCCGGCTCTAAACGTACTTACTTGGGTGAATGCTAGGTAACTATTGCTATTTATATGGACTCTTGTTTCTTAGTACCTTTTAACATCTCGTGCCGAGATCAAACCAGCACGCCTCATTAGCATCGCTTAGTGGATCAGATCAGATCGAGTCAGATGAACTAGCCTTAGATTAAAACATCTAACCTAATTTCTGTGTGAATACACTGTATTAGAATCAACTTACCTGTTTGCACTACGACTGATGTGTGTTTTCAGGCTAGAATGACACACATTTCTTAATGAGTGAGAACATGCACTCGTTCATACACGCACACAGGAGATTATCGAGAGCCTATACACTCATACGCTCAGAATGTAATGATAAAATAAAATAATAAAATAAATGTTTAACGATTTAATGTGATTTTTTTTCATAACCTTTGCAATAAGTATTGCCGACGAAAATTTTGCGACATCATTTGAAACAGCATGAACGGAAACGAATGCTGTTTTCGGGACTTGAAATGAACGCGTCTAAGTATATAGAAAGATTGCACAATATACAATATTGTACTAGGGTTCCAGCGAGATCCTATTCCCTTCCTGGCGCGTACGTGGCGCGCGGGAAGGCGTTGCTGTGCTGGCTATTACACGCGCAGTGTTTGTCAGCAGTTTCTCTATTTATCTGCCTGTCTGTCTGTCTTTCTTTCTCTGTATCTGTCAGGCCGTAGCAGCATAGCAGAGTCTTGAGGCAGACAAATATTGACCTGTCGCATGCAATTTGTGCAGCAGCGTGCCGCAACAACGACGATTGGATTCATTTATCGCAGGGGGGGGGGGGGAGGGCGGCTTTGCCGCCCGCAGCCGCCGCCCACCTACCTTTGAGCAACGGACTGCCTGCTCCTCTGCCAAACGTTGCCTCTGCGAGTCGATGGGTCGCTTTCATCGGTCGGCTGGTGTCGCCCATTGGGTCGGTTGGAGGCAGCCGTCGTTGGCGCGAACGCGTCCGTTGCCTCAGGCGACTGACCCAAGCCAAGATTCATAGTCGATTGTGACATTCGCACTTTTCGGGACTAAGACCTGCTATGGTCGCGCTGCTGCCGCTACTGCTGCTTATGCTGCTGATGATGATGGTGATCTTGTTGTCGATGATGATGATGATGATTGAGATGATGATGCTGTTGAAGGTGGTGGTGATCTTGTTGATGATGGTGATGGTGCTGGCGATCGACTTAATGATGAGACAATGGCCTTGATGGGTTGCCGACGATAATGTTGCTGCTGATGATGGCAATGTTGCTGCTGCTGCTGCTGCCAATGAGGACGATGATGCTGATTATAATGGAGGTAGTGTGACAACGGTGATGGCGACAGAGAAGGGCCCGCCAAACTTCCCCCAAGGCGTAATGGCGTTGTGTGTAGGTTTGCGAGATAAAGGAGAGTGCTGCCGCAACTTCTAGTGGTCTATTTTATTTGCCCAACTAGCTTTTTTCGCAACTGCAGATTTGGTGTACTAGTAGTTTGCATATAGTCGCGTGGTCGACTGTCAAAGTACATCAACGCATTCGCGTCTTCCATCTACCTTTGTGTCCGGTTCTGTCTGGCTTTGTGTATCGTCCTTCTGAACGACCGCCTCCCACCTCCTACCTCCTGACGAAGGCGAGGCAAGCGTGTATGTCCCCGTTTACCGTGCATTGCATGTATATTGCGGACGGGTCGAGTGTTCGTGTTCTCACCGTCTGCTAGTTCGACGCTCTTTGCCTGGCGAATGGGAGAGGAACTTTGTGGGGAACGACGGCTGTACGGCGAGTTGTCGGAATGTTAGTAACGATAGGGGTGGCGCCTTGCTAGTGGATCGGTACTCTGTGGCGGTCCTACAACCGCGCGTCCTACAACTGCGATGCGTGCCATAAGTAAGAAGTGACCACAAATCCCCTCACAGGCAAAAGTTCTTATGGCAACGAAGGGGCATCTGGCGTAAGATCTGGAAGGGATTGCGCCGTAGAGTCAGTGACCTACGAAAAGTAGTCGAAGACCCAAGTGAGGTCAGATCGGACAGGGCGGTGAGGAGGTGGGGCAAGAGAGAAATAAAGTCAGAGCCAACCAAAAGACGGATTATAAGAACAAAACGAGAAAATACACACGGGAGAGAAACACCGGGCAATGCACGTATGGATAGCAGATGTAGAGGGATGTAGCAAAAATAATATAGGCATAATGTATGATGATAGCACGTACATAGTGAGAAGGCTGACTGGGCAAGACTGACCCGTGGTAGTCATAACCAAACGTCCAACGAGACGCACACTTGATGAGCAATCAATGGAGTGGAGAGCGGGCCGGCGGGTAGACAAATGGACTGAGTGTGAGAGAGTAACACAAAGGGCAAGCATGCAAAGGCGACGTTGCCTGGAAGATAAACAGAGGGACTTAGTAGAGAGAGCAAAGGGCAATATATACATATGGTTTTTATGGGACCGTCTTCTCCGTACGGCAAATTTATTTAAGCCCAATAATTCTTTATTACACTTGAAATTTCTATAATTACACACATTCAAACCATTGTGACTATAGAGAGCATTTTGCAGAAAATGCTATTGCCCGTGTCTTATATATATATATATATATATATATATATATAAGACAACAGATTTGTTTAATTTCGCCGGATGTATTAAAATCATGTGTATTTGGATGAGTCCTTCAACACACTTAAAACATAAATAAAAAACAAATTTACTAAACACCGTTATGCAATATGAAGGATGTTGACACACTCACAAGAGCGGGCAGACACGAGCGATAGCCTTTTCTGCAAAATTACCTGAATAGTTATAATTGTTTGAATTTATGTAATAATGGAAATTTCAAGCTCAATGAAGAGTTATTGATTATTTATTAACTTAAATAAATTTGCCGTCCGGAAAAGACGGTCCCATAAAAAAATATATATATATACACGCAATGTGTCCGACTCAGTTTAGCTGAGGGGGTTGTAGATTTCGTTCAAAATGTTTTTCCAAATGGAATGTGAGAAGCGGAGATATCTTGTTAGGTGTGACAGTAAATTGAACTGATGTAGCTAGGCGGACATCATTTCACAAATTGTGTGGTTGCGAGAGAACCTGTTGTTTGATAAAAGGATTTTTAGATAGCGGGGGCAAGTCGTTGCCTTGAATAAGTTCGCAAGCATGGAGAACCTGTGATATATGCTTTGGCGTGAAATGCCGTCAAAGTTGCCATACGCTCATAAAGCACACACATTCCAAAAAATGCGCATTTAATGAATACCAAAAAAATACATTTACCAGCAGTTCTGGTAAGGTCGTGCTATATAAAAAGCATATAAGGTAGCTGTTTACCGTAACCGCCAAGCATTGATGTAGTTCCTTGTTGGTTTTTGCGAAATAGATCCGGCTGATGAAAAACCCTTGGTGTTTTTTTCTTCTTACATAGGAGGGCATATTTAATGCACACAATTATCATAAGCATGACAATGGGAATTAGCCTATAATCCATACGCATGCGCTCAAAAATTGCTTGTCCGTAAACATTTTGGGCTGGCATGATGAACCTTATAAACTTACCGCGAATTTCAGTAGAAAAACGTACCACACATTTATGAGCAAGAACCTACCGAAAGTTTACCGATTATAATTATACACATTTTGTAGGAACGTATTGTGCACTTGATTTTTACACATTAGTGCTAAAGCTTTTTTACACCACTTTCGTCAGTGATATCCCTCTTGTACACTCTTGGATGTGATACAGATCACACGATTTTCCGCAAAGCATACATTCGAACTCAGTCGATATTTCATGCAACCCATTTCGTATACATATCTTTATATAAAATCCATGTATTGCAAACCCGGCAACGAAGTACTTGTCTACCGCATAAGCCGGTTGCGGCTAGTGCGGTGGAGTACTAGCACTCTTTTTAGAAAACTGGCTTTGATTCTGTCAAGAATTTCTAGATTCGCAACTATTAATGCTTTGTGTAACCCCTGTAGCTTGATTACTTGGGGTGTGTAAATTACTTCGGCGTCTATGATTACAGACCTCTTCTGCAGCATAGCTTGTAATAGCTTTAGTGTTACCGTTGGGGCACCTCATAACGCTAATTTCTCTAGGATTATTGACCACGAGGCTGTATCGAAAGCCGCCTTAAAATCTACAAGAACAGCAGAAATAGAGTTACGTCTAACTCGGAGGGCCATTTGAATGCTATTGAGAAAAACACAGCGCAAGCCGTCGTCGTTAACTTCTTCGCCTAAAACCGTACTGCCGTGCAGATTGAACTTTTTAAATGTCGCTTTTCTTTGCTATGCCACTTCACGACAAAGATGCCAAGAGATCCTTGTTCCTTTCAGTATCACACTTTCTGGAGGCTGATTTTTCATTCTTCAGGCAAATGATTCTTTATAATTAAGTTGACAACCTCCCGAGATTTCCGAATGGGCGAACTAGCTCTTGTCGAGCTTAGGCTGTTCCTTTGGCTTCAAACAGAGGCTTACACCGGGGTGCAACTGGGGACCGATTAATGATTATAGATCTATTATTATAATATATATATATATATATGTATATAATATCTATATATATATATATATATATATATATATATATATATATATATATAATATATTAAAATATATACAGGGTGTCTCCTAGTCTCTCTCTCTCTCTCTCTACTAGTTCCTACAACGCCAGGGTATGGTCAAACTCGGTGAGAAATCATTTTTGCCAATGGGTGGAAGCCGGGAAAACGTTTTGTTTAGGAGTGAGGATGAAATTTATAAAAGCAGTTATTCTGTCTTTTTTCTCCTACATAGTTGTGCAAAATCTACGTTTGCGGGAGAACCAGTCAACGCACAAAGGAACCGATCATACCGGCGTGTTTGGCGGAAAATTCTGCACAATAAAGTATGCATTACTAGCTTGCGTAGCAAAAAGCGAATAGCCAGATTAAGGAAAGTCATAAAAAGTCAAAATGTTACGTTAACGCTTTTTTGTGCAACATCGAAATTCTTTCCATTACGACCAAAAATGCACATCCAAAAGACTACTCTCAGGCAATAGCAGATTTAATGCCCACTACATTCGTACCAAAGTGATGGTGCTGCGTTACGTAGTTACCAAGTAACTAAGCTTTTTCGACAGTCATATCGAAAGCGAAGGCATGCATACTTGCATAGGGTGTATGAGAAAGTTAGGTACATATTTTGAGGTTGGTAGAACTCAGCAAGAGAATAATTTTTTCTAATGGAAAGAGGGGGCGGAAACGTCTTGGCAAAATGCTACGGTTCTGGACGTGAAAACTTCAACGTGAAACATAACAACTATGACTGTCAAAAAAGCTTAGTCACTTGGCAAATACGTAACGCAGCACCATCACTTTGGTACGAATGTAGTGGGCATTAAATCTGCTATTGCCTGAGAGTAGTCTTTTGGACGTGCATTTTTGGTCGTAATGGACAAAATTACGATGTTGCACAAAAAAGCGTTAACGTAACATTTTGACTTTTACGACTTTCCTTAATCTGGCTATTCGCTTTTTGCTACGCAAGCTAGTAATGTATACTTTATTATGCAGAATTTTCCGCCAAACACGCCGATATGATCGGTTCCTTTGTGCGTTCTCCCGCAAACGTAGATTTTACACAACTATGTAGGAGAAAAAAGACAGAATAACTGCTTTTATAAATTTCATCCTCACTCCTAAACAAAACGTTTTCCCGGCTTCCACCCATTGGCAAAAATGATTTTCTTACCGAGTTGACCATACCCTAGCGTTTTGGACACACAAATAGGAACACCCTGTATATATATGTATATACATATATATGTATATACATATATATATACAGGGTGTGACTGAAAGATTTTTAGAGCGATGCATGGAATTGTAGAGCTTGTTAAAGCAAATATTTTTTCCAATGGAACATGGTCTCTGAGAAGTCTTGTTTCGGAGTGAGAGTGAAATTACTACAATTTATGACACTGCCGTTTTCTGCCCCGACATAGGAGCACAAAATGTGCTTTTGCGAGACAACCAGTCTTCCTAGACACAAACTAAGCACACCTTCGTGTTCACGATAAAATTCTGCCCCATCTGAAGAATATACAAGGCCGGTCAGAAGACGCGACATGGTCGCTTAGAAGAGAATTCGCCAAAATGAAGTTATTTTTTTAACCTTCACGCCCAATACCTCAAAATCATTACCTTACGATCACTTACAGCGCTCTAAACTAACATATTCAGAACAATGCATGACGATCACGTTGGTACCAAATATGTGTCAATGCGAGCTGTGGTTGCGGAGTAATTACGAGTTTTCGGAGGGCATGTCGAGATTGAGTGCATGTAAAATGACTGTGTGGCGACGTTCACTACCGCCGACGTGTCGCGCGACAGCCGCAGCGCGTCATTTTTCATGCACTTCAACCTGGACATGCCCTCCGAAAAATTGTAATTACTCCGCAACCACAGCTCGCATTGCCATAAATTTGGTACCAAAATGATCGTCATGAAATGCGCATTTGCTTGAATATGTTAGTTTAGAGCGCTGTAAGTGGTCGTAAGGGTAATGATTTTGAGGTATTGGGCGTGAAGGTTAATAAAATAACTTCATTTTGGCGAATTGTCTCGCAAAAGCACATCTTGTGCTCCTATGTCGGGCAAAAACGGCAGTGTCATAAATTGTAGTAATTTCACTCTCACTCCGAAACAAGACTTCTCAGAGACCATGTTCCATTGGAAAAAATATTTGCTTTAACGAGCTCTACAATTCCATGCATCGCTCTAAAATCTTTCAGTCACACCCTGTATATATATATATATACACATATATATTTTTACAATATTTTTATAGAAATTAAATGGCACAATGCGATGCACACAGGGCGTTATTGTTAAAGCCGCGGTAGTGTGGGACTCACAAACTCACTCAAAGCTAGTCGACCTCTTTGCCCATTCTCGGGGGTGGCCGCCGTACTGTCTTCTTGATATTACTTTACCTTGCCCTTTCATATTGCCACTAATACTGCTCGTGGTAGAATTAAAATGGCTGCACAAAATTTTGTGGCGGCATTTGTGTGCCTTGGACACAAATTCTACGAATTCTCTTACTATACATCAGGATTTATGATCCTTGAGGAGCGCCTCTACACAGGCTTGCCATGTCAGGGAGATTCCCATTCGTAGGTTCCAGGACAGTCCTCTTGTTTAGTATTGCAAAAGTGCAGCGTTCGTACCAGTGCCTTACATTGTCCAGCCTTTCCTTAGTTGCATATACGACATAAGGAGAGTCAGTTTTACTAATACAGTGAAGGTATTACTGAAGGCTGCCACCGTGGCCCCTTTGGCAGTTGCGTGACATGATAGGTAAGCGAACCGTGTTTAAGGCTGTACCGTTTTTTTATCACTGCACACACTGGCGAATGTTCTAAATATAACTGAAACACCGAGAGATGCGCCGAGAACAAGCCGGCCGCATTGTCTGGCCATCCCCTTTGAGGTCAAAAACGGGTTTATTACGCTTTTGTGAAACGCCATAAACAAAGCACTTGTAAACAAAGGCGTGTCCCCCTGCTCACAACGCATCGTACCTAAAAGGCGTGAACACAGCAGTCACAGCTGGGGTACCCAACGGACTGGGACCAATCCTGAGAAATATATATATATATATGAGGGCGAAACCCCCCACAAAGGTCTTCTGGCGGTTTTGAAACGCCATTTATTGGCTACTCACAGACCAAACCACTTCGCGCCAATCGGTGGCGGCGTTCACTGTTATAGTTTGGTTCTATAAATAAGTAAACGCGAGATTTGGCAATTTTTAAGGAGTCAAAACTGAAGAAGCAACAAATACGAATCAATTTCTGTATTGAAAACTAAATGATATGTTATACGGTGGCAGATATGTAACGAGATGCCTATGGTGATAAAGGAGTGCCCCAAACCACTGTGTATATGAGGTAGCGTCGATTTCCGACGCACGTCAAGGGACCGAAGATAACCCTTGTTTGGCGGGATCGAGGGAAGGCCTACGACCTCAAAAACGGAAGAGAACATTGGAAAAGTTGATATCGTATCTAACAATCGACGAATGAGTATCCGGGAGATAGATGAGAAATTGGAGATATCTTATGAATTAGTTGTAAGTCTTGACCGGTATTTTATGCACCGACGCAGAAGACTGGCAGCGAAGTTCGTTCCACTAGTATTGAATTTTTAGCAACTTAAGGCCCGTCGGGAATTGTCCGAATTGAACCCTTAGTTGGTAGCAGAAGACCCTGGATTGTTTTAGAGAGTGACTACAAGAAACGACTCATGGGTATATGGTTACGACATTGAGACCAAAGATCCATCCTCTCAGTGGTGTTTCCAAGGCAAGAGATCTACTCGAAGACATTTAAACAGAGAAGATCTAATACCAAGGTCATTTGGACTATATTTTTCTCGACAAAAAGGGACGAAGAAGTGCCACCTGGTTCAGTCAATAAGAAATAATACCGCAAAATAAAAAAAAAATGCGAGAATTTCCGACGCAAGAGATCTGAACTCTGGGCAAACAACGCTTGGATTCCCTATTATAACCACGCACAGACGTACTCATCATTACATATTTCGTATTATTTGATGAAAAATTCGATTTCTAAATTTCCGCAACCTTCCTATTTACTGGACGCGCCTCTTCTTTCCTTTTCGCCTTCTCTCTCTTCTTTATAGATTTATTTCTCTCTCTCTCTCTCTCTCGATCTCCGTCTTCTGTTAGCTTATTGGCTTAATTCGCGTTTTTTCGGTCTCTCCTGCTATGTTGTTTAACGCTACTCTCTCTGTGTTTTTTTTACCCTCTCTCCCCCATATCTCGCGTGCGCTCTCTCTCTGTATATATATATATATTTTGCTCTGCCTCGCCGTTCCTTCCACTGTCTCTCAACCCGCTCCCTCTATCCTGACCTCTATCTTGCACCCCCTTCGCACTCTTTCAGTCGCGTTCAGTCTGTATTTAGCCGCCCAAGGCTGAGACAGGCCGTTACAGCCCGTTTGAAGTCGTGGGCGGAACTCATCGCCGCCGAACTTCCGTCGTCTGTGGCTGTCACCGACTCTGCCTAATCAGTACGACGGCAATGAAGTCGAACGCTACACTTCGGGTGTACCTCGTGGGGTACAGAAAGGGGAAAGAGAAGGGGGTGAACGGGGCGGAGGAATAATCGTGATGATCATGGTGGTGTTGGTAGGGAAGCTGCCCGGGCTGTTGTAGGGTAGGGGAAGTCGACTTGACGAAGCTTGAGGATAGGCATGTAGTCACCACGCACGCATCTTCGGCGGATGCTGCTACCAAGTCAACGATGACGATACCTACGGCTATGGCGCTAAGACATATATAGAGAGTGACTGTCTGATGAAAGGTTCAACGTGCATTCGGAGCCCCCTGTTCCCCAACGCCCTGACGGCGGCCATGAGCACGACCTGCCGTACCGCCAAGCGACTGCCAAACAACTGCACCGCGACCCACACTCGCACATCCTAACCGCTATCCTACTTGCAGAACTTGCACGATATCTCTGTCCCTCCGCCGATGATTCCTCTTCCTATCTAGGTCTCTCGATTACCTGTCTCTAGGCACCGATCGCTATCTATCTCTATCGTCGACACGCCCGGTCAGCTCAGTTTTTGCCGTCTATCGTCATGGCGCCATGCGCCCGGCTCAGGTGTCAGCAGGCAGCAAGTCATCATCTTAGAGCCAATGAACGATGCATGTCATCGCAATTCTGTACTACTTCCGCTTCTCGTATGCTGACTTGAAAATCGTGGTCATCTTGCACTATGAACATATGCGGACACACGCACGTATATATATATATATATATATAGCGCTTACAGGGTAGGTTAAGGCTTTGTAGCTCTGAGGTAATTTTAGATTCCCATACACATGTTTTATATATTATATATATATATATATATATATAGCGCTTGCAGGGTAGGTTAATGCTTCGTAGCTCTGAGGTAATTTTAGATTCCCATACACATGTTTTATATATATATATATATATAAAATAACTGCGTGGCGACGCGCTGCGGCTGTCGCGCGACATGTCGGCGGTAGTGAACGTCGCCACACAGTCATTTTACATGCACTCAATCTCGACATGCCCTCCGAAAAATCGTAATTACTCCGCAACCCCAGCTCGCCTTGACATATGTTTGGTACCAAAATGGTCGCCATGAATTGCGCATTTGCTGAATATGTTAGCTTTGAGCGCTGTGAGTGGTCGCAGGGTTATGATTTTGAGGTATTTGGCGTGTACGCTAATAAAGAACGTTCTTTTTTGGCGAAATCTCTTCGCATCATCTGATCGGCCTTGTATATTATTCAGCTAGAGCAGAAGTTTATCACGAACATGACAGTATGATTAGTTTCTGTATAGGAAAATTGGTTATCTCGCAACAGCACATTGTGTGCTCCTATGTCGGGCAAAAACACCAGTGTCACAAATTGTAGTATTTTCACTCTCACTCCGAAGCAAGACTTCTCAGGTCCCATGTTCCGTTGAAAAAAATATTTGCTTTAACGAGCTCTACAATTCCATGTATCGTTTTAAAATGTATTCCGTCACACCCTGTATGTATTATATATATATATATTATACATGTATGTATGCCCTCTGTATGCCTCAAGATGCGATAGTAAGTCAGCGAATTTATGATTAAAAATCCACGGGGCCCTTGAGGGCGTTCAACCTTTGTCACGAAATAAAACAAAAATATATGTTATGCTGCATTCTAAGGCACAACGTAATACTCGAGTAGCTGCTTAATCAAAACATGCACCTGTAAAGGCAATTAAACCGCTCGCTTAACTATGGTGAATGAAACTCAGAAAGTTGTATGTCGGATAAAATGAACTGATATTCGAGTAACATGCATTAACGAGCACGAGTGTGTAGCTGAACAGCTAGGTTCATTTTGGGAGTAAAAAACCAACCGTTTCTCAGTAGAAGCAGTGTTGACAAATCCTTCGTCCAGAGGTAGCTGGCCAAAGGCTCCCAGATATGTACGGCTGATCCGTTAATCCCTTCACAGTTAATTACTAATTAATATTTACAACGCACACTACTCTATGGTGTGGCCGTTGGTATGTAATCGGCCTGTGCGAAAAGATTAGCGTCCAAGACTTATGGCATCTGTAGATGATAAAATTAATTTATTACGCGGAGGTATCAAGCTGAATATTAAAACAAGCGTATATAAAACGGAGTCGCGATTCCTATTGCAGAGAAAGCTGGGTGGCGGAGAACAATAATACACTCAGGTGTTTAAAATCAGCTATATATATATTTTTTTTTGTTATACGTTGACCCTACGTAATTTAGTTTAAAGGGATGTTTGGATAAGCGGACAGGTCGATACATCCCTTATCGTGCCAAAAAAATTTACGAGTCAGAGATTCAAATGGTGTAATAACGATTCTTCCCGATCGGGCTATTGAGAAAGGAGCGCATTTGTGTTAGACAGCTCCAGTAGTTGAGTGTACTCGTGAGGCATTCCGCTTCGCCTTTTAACCGCCTTTATGTTTGCAAACGTAAAGGAAAGCCTCATTGTATGCATATGCGTACTGCAAAGACCATTGCGGCGCTATCTCGTAGAAATTCCGGTTACTTTTTATTTCTCTACTGTTTACGGTTAGGTAATTGAACGACGCCCCCGCCCCCACACACACGAATACATTCATATATATATATATATATATATTTCTAGGTCTTTAGGTATAAACCAATCATAAATGCAGTAGAAAAGCAATTATATTCACTAAATCAAACTGCTTGGTGGTGATATCCTCGATAAACCATGCGACCAATATTAGCTGCCAGCGTGATATCTCTTGTGCGGTCATGTCTGTCACAGATGTATATATATAGTTTATTGAGAATATGAAAACTCACTGTTTTGCACACTACATGATTAGAACCACGCATTGCGTAACGAGTTACAACGTACCGGTTTGTGCGATTCGGGCCTCTCTAGGCTTCATTTGTCATAACCCTGGTCAAGAAAAACGTGGGGTCCACTTTGGCCATCTACTCTTCGTATTGACAAATAGAAGCTGTGTAGGCCGGCGTTTTCGACAGGTAATTATATATATATATATATATATATATATATATATATATATATATATATATATATATATATACACATATATATACATATATATATAACTTGCGTCCGTTGTTTCAGTCGGGCTGCGTTTTTGCTTCGTGCTCCCTGAAAATGACATTAAGCTGCAGCGTCGCACGCAGTCACCCTGCCATAAAGGCTCAGAGCAAACTATCCATGCAAAAAAATGCGCAAAATTGCGGCCATTCGAGTAAAGCGGTTTCTATATATATATATATATATATATATATATGCATTTGTATAACGCCCATAAAATGAAGCAGTTTTTCTCCGTCCTTCTCCCACGCCACCCCTCATTCGCTTTAGAGAGAGAGAGAGAAACACAGAGAGGGCGCCATAGATGTGCACTTTGTTCTGAGCTTTTGCTAGGGGCTGACTTTCACTCGCGACGCTTCAGCTAAATATAATTTTCAGGAAGCACGAAACAAAAAGAACGCAGTCCGACCGAAACAACAATGCCCCTGGGCTGCTCAAATATTATACGGCTATATACACACACATATATATATATATATATATATATATATATATATATATATATATAAATAAATACGCGTTTAAAATTGCGCGCGCTTTGTCGCCCCTTTTAGACCCCGACCCTAAATGAAGTAGTCCAACGGATTCAAATCGAGACTGTGCAACGGCCGTACATCCTTGCCTCGAGATATGCTCATATGCTCAGATAGCCACTCCTGCACTAAGCGGCTGGCATGCGCGGGAGCGCCATATTGCTGAAAGACGTATGACTGTCATCCTTTAGACACCTCATGTATGCATCATTCTCACACGACAGTTTGTAGAACACGCACGTCACGTTCCCTTGTAATAATTTTGTGTTTGCAAAAAACGGCACGGCGGCATGGCGTCTCCTTCACTGGACACCACACTCAGAACGTGAAAACTGGCCGGAAATTGCTGTCCCACCCTGCATAATCCTACCTGGGCAAGCCAGCGATGAGTGCCTGCGATTGATTTTTGCATTTACGGTGGATACTTTCTCGTCAAAAAATCAAACGAAAACGGCCTGCTGCTTCGAGCTTGATAGAAGCAAGGAGCAATTGGAATTGCCGCAAACTTTGGTTATTGGGCTTTTGCAGATCCAGAAAGTATTTGTCTGCCTTGGAGTAAAAACGGGTTGTACTTTATATCCTCGTGAACAAGCTTGCATTTGGTCGTTATGGCTATATGAAAGTCGCACAAAATTTGTAGTAGGACTGTGTCGATCAGTTCTTGAGTTGCAATCTTGCAGGGCGTAAGTCCGCCCGGCGTGGAAGGCAAGGACATTAGCTGTTCTTAGCAGACAACCCAATATGACGCATCACCTCCTGTCATGATTGGCTCTACTGAACATAAGCTGCTGTCTGCTAGCCATCAACTGAATGAGTGCACTCGTGATACGACAAGGATTCGATATAAATCCTGTACTATATATGAAAAAGCCGTGTGTAAGGTGAGTGCCGCAATTGTTGACTATCGATCGAAAACACGCGCGAAAAATCCACAGAACTTTTCGGGTAGACTCATGTTCGTGCGGGAGACTTGAATCTACTTCGATACACCCGCATCGTAACAGAAGGCAATGTAGTAGGCAGCGTCTGGTGAGAATGCGCAGAAGAAGGGGAAAACTGTTTTATAGACCGGAAAGGTGATGGCCACGTTTTTTGGGGTTCCCTTGAAAGCATCTTTATTGACTACCTAGATATGGGTAAAGCACTGCTTGTACAGAGCTCTATAGGAACTACGCCCAGAATGCAAACAATCCCACAATCTTGTGATTGTATTGATATTTGTATGCTTTCTTAATGAATTAGCCACCAGACACCAGATATTTTTCTGGACTACGACAGTTTGCCGCAAACAAGTACAGCAGTCAGAGGAAGTCTGCACGTGTTGTCTAGAGGGGTGCTTTCCACCCCTAGGCGGCTGCCCGGCTCTCTTCTCTCTGTTTGCCAAAAGATAAGCGCAGAGCTGACTGTACCCAGAGATGCAATCATCGAATCCAGATTTTGCGGTCATGAATACACACAAAGGTCGACGGGCCTTTGTTGTGCGTAGGCTTACATGGACACAAGGATTGAAGGGATACTACGCAAAACCGTGATTTTATAGCGTGCCTAATTTGACTGGAATGACATTCTTGTGTTTCGTGAGGGTAATACTATGTTGACTCGTTCCATCGGTAGTTAATAAATCATCACCAAGAGGTTTTGGTAACCGTAGTAAAACCATAGACGCACATCATGCCCTCGGGGGTCCGCACATCTTGCAGCAGTCGTGCCCCCCCCCCCCCCCCATTTCTCCATAATTAAATCCTTTGGACTGCAATGAATGGGGCATAGAGATTACATTGAACAAAGGGATGTAAAAACTTCCCCCCACCATGCCAAATTTGTTTGTAAGTAAATATTTTCGGTTTTCTAAATAATAGTATAGTATACGTACAGTAGCAGCTTGCACAATGCATCTGTGTATATGTATACATAAATAAGGTGCGTCGAGAAAACAAGCTGAACCTATTTATTCGCTTCACGGGAAGTAGCAGAAATGCTTGTGAAGAGAATGTTTGTAAAGAATATTTGTGTGGTAATAATAACTTTTTATCTGTATAATATAAATTATAGTACTTTTATAGATATAAATTGTGACATATTGCCTGTAAAAGAGCATGTCAATAAAACAATCTGATGATGATATATTTGATATCTACTATACGAATCACCATACTCCAGGCCGAGACATCTAGCTTAGATGATGTCACCGAACATTTTGGATTATGTGATATATATATATATATATATATATATATTAATTGTAATTCTTATTAACACTGACTGGTAGTAGTATAGAGTCCCCTGAATCTACTGATTAGATGAAGGCAATCAGTAGTAGAACACGCACACACACACACGCACAATAATGTCATATAGATCATCGAGACTGAGAAATTCATCAGCTGTGCTATCTACGCGTAGTCGATCGCGATATCATGTAAGCTACGCAAAAGTGTTTTCCACATATGGCAATACTCGCATATCGTCGCCGGACGGCAAAGGTCGACGGCGATAGTGCCGCAGTACCTCTCTCTGTGTGTGTTGTGTCGACGCGGAATCGCGCGGCGGTTGGCGTCATACCACCGACAATTTAGCGCTTTGTACAACGACATAGTTCGGCGCTCATATCCGTCCATAGGTGGCCCCTTTGCACGAACGTTTAAGTAAGTTTAATAGCATCGTTGCCAAATTTAGACAAAGACCTACGTTCATGAGAACACGTCGAGGAAACCAAATGGTTCGCTCTAATTGTATGCCACATGGAGGTAGAAAGGGTCCGCGAATGGCTGGCTTAACGCGAGAGACGACGGGGGATAAGGAGAGACAAAGATCGAGAGAGATAGATAGATAGAGAGAGAGAGCTATTGTGTGCGCGAGAAAGGTGTGAAAAACAAAGCCGCAGGTTCGCACCAACCTCCCCCCGCACGCAAGCGTATTGTGGCGACTATCCATTAAAATCCACTGGCTCAGCTATTGTCACGCTAATGAGAGCGCGGTGTGTCGTAACAGCTTGCTGGCGGCGGAGTGCGATAGGACGAAGGAACCGGCCTTGTTTTCATCCCGTTCGTCCCATTCAACAATGGTAAGCTCTTGTAACAAAAAGCAGCAGCTTCTTATAGAGCTTCTCAGCAATAGCGCGTCAAAACGCTTAACGACTTTTTAAGCGTAAGCCAAAGAACGTGGCCACACTGAACGACCGACCGACCGACTTATCAGCACGTTTACTCGTCGTATGCATTGCTCTAGTTTTCGTTGGCGAACAAACACACATTTGGGTGTGACTTCACGTATTTTTACCTTTCTGCATACCCTTTACTATTACGAGATTTATTTACAGTTTGTTTATTTCAGTGACTTTTAATTATTTTTAGGCTTTTTATTTCGGGTATTAAACCAATGGATTTTGGCATTCGCATGGCATGGAGTGTGAACAGAAAGAGTGCCGAGCCTCGTTTTCCCACAAATCGAATCCTGATTTTATTTCTGAGTTTTTTTAATGCCACGTTTAAATTCAGTAAAGCCGTGCCAAATTAAATGATGTGTAGTTGCTCTGCTTGCTCGGCGGCGTGACGGCTACTGGCCGGCGGAATTGACTTACTAAAGATCGGTCGTAAATGCGCCGCTTATATGCTGGAGACATTGGGCTCAATGAGAGGAGCGGCTTCCATTGTACGCGTCATGGGCTTGGTCCACGTACGATGGAAATTTAGCGCATATTTACACCTCACAATCATTTTAAAGATATGGATGATGATGATGATGGTGATCCACATAATAATGATACATATAACGACTGTAAGGAAACTTTCAGAATATGAAACGAAGATGAGTTATACGAAAAGGAACGCCTGCATCCGCAGCAACGACCATTAAGTCCAGTAACGAGGTTTGACGTAAGCCAGAATAGTGCTCGCTCAACATTTTTGGAGGAGAGCGAATCTGCACCCACTTTGTGAAGTGCGGTCTTGATTAGCAACTAAGTCTCTTCTTAGAAAACAGAAGCAGCAGCAGCTAGACGGCAAACAAAGACATTTTTCAGAATCAGGAACATTTATTTCTGGAATACCTGTTAAAATTATTCTTCTCTTAGGCTGCTGTGTGAGATGTGTTTCTGTGAAGGGGCGAGCAATTAATTGTTTCCCGTAAAATTGATGTTTAAAGGACCATACATGTAATAAGTACACCGTACTGGGCTGCCATAGGACATGCGTATCATGCATTTTAATAAAACCCTACAGAACAAAACATTTGCGTCGTCTGTCTAGACTGTACAGGGATTGAAACGCCCATATATCGAAATTTTCCACACTCCAAAAAGCGCAGGCATTTTCGCTTGGATTGCTTGAATTTAGTTTATGTTCGGCACTCGTACACGACCAATCAAATGGATAACACCTCCTAACGAATTCGACTATTTGCACGTCATAATATAATTTGTGCACGCCTATTTAAGTCGTTCGGGACTCTGCTTAGACAAAGGCTGTACGTGCTTATATATAAATATATATAAGCTTTCATCTGTAGTCTCTCTGTTACTAATGGTATTTCTTCCAAAATGTGCTACTATGGTAGCTTTCCTGACCCTCTTCTGCACGTGATTCCAACGGGTTCTAGGTGACGTAGTGGGTAAACGCCAGGTGTAGGAAACTTCTAACTAGTGGCACCTCTTTTTCTTTCGCCTCAAGCCTGTCGCCTTTAGCTTAATTACATAATGATTGTTTCTATCTCAGTCGACGTCTAGCCCTTTCTCATCCATGGTCATAACACAGGGCGGTATACGCTCCCCAAATATCGCAATATCGTTTGCGTACATAAACAGTTTAGTCTGATATCTCGTCTATAGTCCCACCCTTTAGAACACACTCCCTAGCAATATTAAGAACGACGAAGATTTCAAGCCATAGCACTAGGCCACACTAGATTTCCGTATCTGTAATTCGTCCCTGTCTAGGCGCCCGTGAAAATATTTAGCTAAAACTAGTTAAGCCTACAGGGCTGTTATGAGGCGTTCCGCCAAGGATTCTGCGGATTCCACGTTTGCCTGTTCCACATAGGCTGCTGCCAGTTCAATTGTCTTTGACGCTTGTGCGACCCAATTATCTCAGCTTAATGTAACCTCTATTTCCCTAAGCTCCGGTTTAACAAACATTAAAACTGCGTTCATTGAGCTTACTCGGTCCGCCCTGCAAATGCGTCAGTGCGTGATACCCACAAAATTCACATTTATTAAAATGGAGTTCAGCCCTTGTTTATGCCAAAATTACAACATCCATCCCCTGATGCACTCTCTGTTCTCCAGCAAGCCCAAAACAAACCCCTTCAGTCGAAGTTCCACGCAACTATGTGTATTTCTCTATTACCTTGCCTTCTAGCACCCTTAGCTGGCTTTGTGTTCAGTTCCCTGGCCGGTCGTGCCACGGTCGGGCTGAACTGTGCCGAGGTTGAGTTAACAACACCTTCCTCGTTCACTGTGTGCCGCCCTCGTCTCTTTATTGCTTGGTTCATGGGTCCGCGCCGCTGGACGACAAGCCCCAACAATGCTTCCCATAATGCTCGGGAGGACCTTTTGCAGGACGACCATCCATGCTCATTGTTTGCGCTATTATGGGCCATGACTGTGTCGGCTTCCAATCTGGTCTGACTCAACAGCCTGGCGCTCTCTGCCGCAATTACTAGGTCACCGTCCTTTGTGAAACGAGACTCACCTACCCGCGTCCTATCGTCGACAATGCTGGCCAGTTGGCACGTACGTCGTGGAATCGCTTCGTACCCTCCAGCCCGTATTTTCTACCCTCCTCTGCCCGTCCGGCTCGTGACTTCCCGATAAACTTTTGCTATTCTCACTACTCTACTCGCTTCCGTACTCAGCTAATTGAATCTTAATACTTTTGATTTGTGCTCGTCGGCTGCCATTCACCGAAGTTTCGCCGGCCATCATCATTACGCCGTTTCCCGCCACACGTCGCCATTGTGGAGTCAACACCGTTAGCCGCTTTAGCGTGATAAGCTGGTCGACTGACGCCATTATATATATATATATATATATATATATATATATACACACAAACATACAGGGTTTCCAGAATTCGTCTAACAAAGTTTGGGGAAATATCTTTTTGGAGTGAGAGCGAAGTATCAAAAGTACTTAAGGCCAATAAACATATCCTGCACCTATAGCCCTATAAAAAATGTGAAAACGTTGATCCAACGCTCCTAGGAAATATGTTTATCTTAACAAATAATCTTCCCAGTGCACACGTTCTCGGGAGACAGTTGTCGCTTCATTTGTATTCTTAATAAAATGTAAAATACAAACAATCTTAACAAGAAATGTTACTATGGTCAAATTAATAGCATTTAACTTATGCATGCCGGAATATTGAGCTGACTTATGGCTTACAAAAGGAAAACGTTGCATACGTTGGTAATGGCAAATTAATATGAAAATTGAGGTAATGCGCAATAGTGAAAACCTGAAATCCTAGGGGGCTTAAGCTGATAGCGCGGCATGTCTAAACACGCAGTTTGGCTTCTCTACGACACTGTCCTTACCGACAGATTAGGGAATTGCGACGCGGAAAATAGAAACAAAACGCAATCTAGTGCACATATCCTTTAAGCCTGAATCCCTAAAACGCTTGTTCTCTGCTTCGCCCAATAGACAGGTACTAGGCTGCTATGTGTGCTATATATATATATATATATATATATATATATATATATATCTCATTATTTGAGAACACGACAACTAATGTAGCGCAAAATATGTCTAAAAGTTATTTATCTATAATAAGGTGTTCAAGTATATGTAAGTATGAATGAAATAGTGAAGACGGACAGTCTCTATTTTAATGCTTGATATTGTGCTTGGTACGTGCTAGATAAATATTGCACGTTAGCGATGCCAAGCTATAGTACATAGTTATAGTAGTAGAACACGGGTTTAGTGTCGGTTGTGGGACACATGGGGTTAATTATAGTGCTACCATACACAGGGGGCAGCCATGTTTGTAGGATACACGGGGGTAGTGATAGTAGCAGGAAACAGGAGGGTAGTTATAATAGCAGGATACAGGGGGGAAGTTATAGTAGTAAGATACACGGGGGCGGGAAGAGGGGGGGCGGTAGTCAGAGAGTAGTAGGATAGAGCGAGGGAGGTAGTTAGAGTAGTAGAACACACGGGGGTAGTTATCGCACTAGGATACACGGGAGTAGTTATCGCACTAGGATGCACGGGGGTAGTTATCGCACTAGGATACACGGGGGTTGTTATAGTAACACTAGTAGTAGCAGAGGCCGCATAATAGCCGCAGCAGCGGTTGTAGCTGTTCTTGTTGTTGTTGTTGTTGTCATTGTTGTTGTTGTTGTTGTTGTTGTTGTTGTTGTCGTCGTCGTCGTCTCCCACTCGGCACTGCGAGACTCCGATCCGTGTGTGAGTCAAGGAAGAGGAGCTTGGCTTCGCCATTTGTTCCACGACAAGGTCAGTCTTGTCTCAGCTCAGACTGGTGATGGCAACTCGATGCCGGCAGCCACTATGCAGATGAGCCTTAAAGAAAATCGATACGCGCCAAGTGTGCCACGTCCGACGCAGCAGGCCGCTATGCCAACCCTCGTCCCGCCCGCTCCTAGATGTTCTGCCATGCTCATACTATCTGTTGCTCCAATGCAGTAGCTCATCTGTTGCCGCATGTAGAATGCTTCATTAATTATTCAGCATATATACATGTTCGCTATGGCTGATAGATATACATATATATATATATATATATATATATATATATATATATATATATATATATATATAATCTAAACATGTTTTTGCAATTTCTATGTTATAGTACAGATATTTTTCGATTTTTGGTGAAGGTTCAATCATTACTTTGATTTCGCAGCGGATATCAAAGCACACACGTTAGATCTTTTCGCAGCTTCACTTCGACGGGTTTGAGCACTGACTTGCGTGAATCGAAGCGTCTTCGTCTGAATTTATTTTGGCGGAGAGAGGAAGAAATTGCAATCTTTTCAGATCCATCTCCAAGCTTCATCTCGTGCGAATCGAAACGCCTTCCTCTTAACTTTGTTTTGCGGAAAGAGGAAGGGTCGGCGCCAAGTCAGATAAATAAACTGTGTGCTCTAGCGGCTATACACTAGATGTGGCGATAAAACTTAATTATTTTTAAAACTGTGGACTGGCGCATTGTCATAATGGAATAACCATCGCCTAAAAGACGCTGTGGAGATCTTCTGGAAAAAGTCTCATCATCGACGAACTGTTGAACACATTGTTTTTGTGAGTCCGAAGCGGTCGTAAAGAATCATCTGGAGAAACACGCAATTTAAAGTACCTTGTAGCAATATATACTCGATGTTATGCTTGAGTTTCAATAGCAGCATTCACACGGGCCACATTTAACTAGAAAACGCGGTTGCACACACAGACACCGCGGCAGGGAAACGAGTCTATCGTCGCTGTGGACGTACGTGGGGCTAGGGGCCTTTGCGATCCTAAACAGGTAGGACTAATAGACCTGTGAGCACCTGGGTAGTGTAGAATGTGAGTTCTCCATTCTCCAAGACTGAGAGCCGCCGCTGTGCTGCAATTACCTTGAGACCTCCAACCCGGTCCTGCTCGTGGCGAATTTTAGTGTGTCGGAGGGCCAGGCCGGAGGTCTGTATAATGCGACTGACACTTATAATACTTGTTTTCTTAGCTGCCGTGGTCTATAGGTATTGGCGAGAACAAGCCCCGCGCAGCGGGCGACGTGCAAGTGCCTCGTTCGCACGGCCCTGTGGCAGGTCCGGGGTCCTAGCCTGGACGGTTAGAACGAAGTCGTCGGCGTAGGCAAAGAGTTTTACCCCAGGGGGAAGGTTCCGCAGCCGCAACACGTCGCTATAGGTTTTAATCCATAGGAGAGGGCTAATTATGGAACCCAGAGGGGGGGGGGGGGGGGCGCGGGGCGTCGATGAGAATAGAGAGAGGTTGGTTATCAAATCTTCGGAAAAGAGGGAAGTAGCCAAGCGTGCCAGAGATGGTGCAAAGGCTGTGAGGGATAAGCAACTACAGGAGGCCCTTCAGGCGATGCGGCAGAACATTGGGAAAACGCTGTATCTGTGCAAGGCTTATTCAATTCAATTATATTTATTTCACTCAGATTGAGTATAATATACAGTTAAAGATGTTTCTTCATTATACTCTATCTTCTTCACGCTTTCGGCGAGAGAAGTAGTGCAACGATGTTTTGTTCAGCGCTGTGCATTCCACTGCATGGTACTTGGCACACCTCTGCAGGCAGAACCGGCAGGTGCACAACTCGTACTCCTCGTGAAAAGCTGCGTTTGAACATACCAGGTAGTGATAACCATGCACTATGTACCTGGTGTATTCGTGGCGACCGTCACATGCAGGGCCAGACCAAAGGTGCACGGCATTGAAAACGTCCAAACCACCGACCTCCCGTCTGGCCTGTTCGACTTTAGCTTCCCATTCAGAAATGAAACAATCGTATGGTACTGTACGCGGCATCTTCAGCCTTAGTCGGATTGTTTCAGTAGAAGGTGGACAACCTGACATGAGATACATAAAGCGGCTCCTTGCTCGAATATACAAGCAAAGCACCCGCTTCATATATAATGAGAAACACCTCTCAAGCTGGTTAAAATTCGCCAGTGTGAGGTGGTTCCACATCCTGTCAAGGCCATACATCAGCCCCGGAACAATCTTAAGCATGAAGAGCCTCACTGATGAGAAAACGGACAGTCTTCGGACATTGCCTACTTCCCCGTAAAGAGAGACAAGTGCCTTCCGTACTGTTTCGTTTATATGCGCTGTGAACGTCGTTCCCGTATAATGAACCCGAAGGCCAAGATACTGGAAAGAGTTAACAAACTCCAATGGTTGGCCGCAGCAACGTATAACGTCTCTGGCAGCCAATCGACCTCCACGCCTGAATTTCATGGCTTTGGTCTTTCTGGTGTTTATCTCAAGTCCCTTCGAGACAAGGAACGCCTCTATCATAGAGGTAATGCGCTTGATAGCACCTAGATCGCGATGAGCGACCACGGTATCATCTGCATACATCACCACCACGGCTTAGTCTTTTGGTACTCCTGTCGGACGTAACCGACGAGGTCAGCAAGGAGAAGTGTAAACGAGACGTAGCTCAGCGGGTCTCCTTGCGGAGTTCCCACACTTTGCTTAATCTCCAATACACCCTGCTCACCGTCTACCAACAAGGTGTCCTCCTCAAATAAACTTGCTATTACACTCAGGAGAGAGCCACCAACTCCTGCTCGTTGGAATGCTTTAACCAGCAGATAGCGAGGGGCTTTGTCAAAGGTCTTGACGCAGTCAATAAAGACTGCATACAGATGACCTCTGGGTTGTGCCACAGCTCGCTCGATTTCTGACTGGAGAACGTGGATTGCATCACGGGTGCCTCGGCTTCTCCTAAAACCGAATTGCTCCGGCGGAAGTGCCTCTTCAGCCACGTGCTCAATCCGGCGAATCACCAACTTACAGAAAATCTTCTTCAATGTGCGTTCTGACGCCACTCCACGGTAGAGATTTGGATCCTGATGGTCATCACCATGCCTACCCTTAAACAGAAGAGAAAGCCTGGCAACATGCCAGACTTTAGGCATCCGCCCCCTCTTTATAATTTCATTAAAGAAATTACAAAGAGTTTCTGCCAAGAGAGGGAGTGACTGGATCCAATGCTCATAGCAGACCTGATCGGGCCCTGAGCTCTTTCTCTTCGGGAGTGACCGTAAAACCTGGCACACCTCCTCCACCCCGAAAGGCAGATTCATGTTGTGCTGCTCCAATGTAAGTGGATGCTGTACGATTGGAGATACGGCCGCAACGTCACGATTGAATAAAAGATTAGTTAGGTGGCTCTTTACTTGTCCGTCACTAAGCGGATTCCCCGCCCTACGAGGTCGCACGATGTAGGCTGAGGGCTCTCGTTCTGCTCTTTCAAGCAGCCGTCGTTCCACCCGCCTCGCGTGTTCCCTTTTATGATCATAGCAGAGTCTTATATAGGCCTTTCTACGCTCAAAGTAGTCCCGCCTGGCTAGCAGTGATAATGGTGCTTTGGCTCTTGCTTGGCGCAGGAGTTCGAGCACTTCAACGTGGGCTAGGTAGCAGGCTCGAGAGTACCACGGGCGTGATCTCTTCTGCCATAACCTTTTCCACTTCACTGCACTTCTCATCGTCCTCTCCAGCTGGTAACAGGTGGTATCGATGTCAGGGCTTACCTCAAGACCGCCCATTGCTCTGTCCAAAAGAGATAGATTAATCCGTCTCATTGCAGACCAGCGCGGCGGATTATGTCGGTCTCGCCAAATACCGGGAACATCGACAACGGCCAACACTAGTTGGTGTTTTCGGGCCGCTTCATCGAGAACATCGAAGCTTTCAATTTCACGGCTGACAAGGTTGTGAAACAACAGGTCGATGGTGCTGCATCCATTGTGACTTAAATATGTATCTTCGCGCGCGTTTGCACATCTTAGACCAATATTTTCCATCACCTGAAGCAGCATCTCGCCTTTATCATCGTTGGCCCCACGATTCTGGCATTGAAATCACCGCCGACGATAGTTGACATGCTCAGGTTTAACTCTGAAAGTCCAAAGCTTACCGTCTCAGCAACCTCCGCAAAATCGAATGTGGGTGAGAAATAGAATACAGCGACGTTTACCCTCCCAGAGGAGAGCACCACACAGTATTCATCTTTCCTGACGCATTGCATCGGAGGTAAGCGTTTGTGTAGGTAGATAGATAACCCACCCACAGGTCTTTCCCGACCTCCCACAGGTAAGACAGCCAGCTGGTGAAAGCCCCGCATATAATTGATTGGCAGTTTGTCCCGCTGAAATGTCTCCGTGAGGAGTACAATGTCAACCAACTTAAACATGTCATCACGTGCAAGATCCATTGCCCCCTTAAGTCCCTCACAATTCCAGAGAAGCACTCGTAGAGGTATGTTTGCCACTACGCTTGCAGTTCTAGAACTGGCCAGTCACTTACGGGGGCTTGGACCGCCAAGGCCTGTGCAAGGCTTAATACACGAAGGTAGAGCTCGACGGGCTGTCTTAAAGGCTCAATAGAACCCTAGAACGTCTTATGAAGGTCCCCGAGAATAGAGATAGTGTCTCGAATAAAAAAATGTGTAAGGTGTTTTTTTTAACTTTTCAGTATAAGGCCTACTGAGGTAAGGCTTACCAAGAAGTTAGGCCGGGTGGCGAAAGAAAGCTAGAACCATTTAAATAGGAGGCTAAAACTTTACGGATAAATGCGGGTAAGCTGAGAGAAGAGCATGAGAGGCTCAGAGAGGACAGGTTAAGGGAGGATAGGGAAGACCTTTTTCGGGAGGAGACAAACGAACGGGAGGAGGGATAAGATCTCCTGTGCGTACGCCGTCACCGCGAAGTACAAAACGAAAAGATGTTAATAGAGGCCTGGCGGTACAGTTTCCTGCGCTAGCAGCGGGGACGGCCGTTGATCTCAAGAACAGTGTCGAGTTCTTAGAGGAACAAGAGACGAAGCGGTCTCCTAACGGTACTTGGTAAATGGGATGGTATATTCAGAAGAAGAACTAGGAACCAGGGCCCTGAGGGTTCTCAAACTGTCGCGGGAAAATCACTAGCATCAAGAAATCCCTTAATAAACGTTCAGATAAAACGAATACTAATTAACAGAACATTCTAAGCAAGTGAACGCCAGAAATGGCACGGGCATTTTCTGAAAAATCGAGCACACTGGTAATTCGAAAAAAAAACAGTGGAAGAAGTAATAAAAGTAGTAGTAGTAGTAGCAATAGTTGTAGCAGCAGTCGGAGTCGTCACCGCAGCGCTGGAATGACGGCAAGCACTAGCAGGCTTCAACGAGCTTGAACGCCGATTAAAGAAGCCTTTGGGCATTCGCACTTCTGGCACTAGAGGCTTCGTGTGTTCGCTGTAAGAGCAGCACCGCTAGTTGTCCAACGCCAAATCTACTTCTACCGTTGTAGTCGCTGTTAGATCCTTCCGCTCGTCGCGTATCGAGCAGCGACGTTGGCTCCTTGGGGCACAAACGTGCACATGAGGCGACGCCCTTATCCTCGAACGCGGGCAGAACAGAAGTATATGCACAGTGAGAAAACGCACAGAAGAGAGATATGACAAAAAGGAAAAGAAATAGAGCCAGAGAGAGAGAGAGAGAGCAGAAGAAGAAAGAATGATAGGGGTACGTAGAGAAGAGACGCAAGGCATACCGCGAAGCTGCCCCCGGCGGCCGAATGAACGAGAGGACACTCCCGGGGGTTCACGATTCTCCGCTGACAACATCTGCTGTATTCCGTGTTGAGCAACATGCTACGCAACTAATGCATATTCCGTCCTCTTCGACGTCTCTTTCTTCTTCTCTTTTCTCTGTCTTCATCCTGGAATACTGGTTTTTGTGTTATGCTTGGGAGTTGCCGTCGCCTCCTACGACGCCCCTGGTTCTGTTGCATGCTGCTGCTGTTCCCGCTTCGTCTAGGATCCCGCCCCCTGCGTACGCTTCTACGTACCGGCTTACTAGGCAGAGGCGGCGCCGGGTAGTGAGTGGCTCGATGAGCTATGGTTGGGAAGTGCTACAGTAGAAAGAAGAGCACAAAGTTACGTTGCGGCAAGGTCCGCCATAGTGCGTGGCGTAGGCCGGCGTACAGGAAAACGAGAAAGAAAAATAGGAAAAATAAGACAAGAGAAAGATGGGAAACAAATATAAAAAAAAGCCAAGAAAAGGCAGACAAAAGTAGACATCCAAGCAGGAGAAACAACAACCGTTTCAACATACGAGATATTCTCTGCTGATTAGGAGTCAGTTTCCTACTTCGGGGGTCTATTCGGGTGTTCGTTCGACTGGCATTGGCTTTTTGCTCGTGCCCTCATCTCTTGATTTTGCTTCTCTTGCTGTCATAACTATAGCTTCAGTGTGGAATCGAGGGCGTTAAAAGTACACATACATGAATACTTCTTCATCCATTGACACAACCAAACACATACCATGATAGACGGACAGATAGGCGTCCGAATAGTGTAAAATCAACGCCTCCTTCTGCCTATCCAGAAAGCATTTACCCAACACGCAATTTTAGCACTAAGCAACCTCAACGAAAACACTCGGTGTATAGGAGTAATTTGATTTGTCCTCTGCGTTGGCTATACTTCCGTCGAGCTATTTGTTGATGTTAGTAATTAGATCGCTAATAACAATGATAATCATTGTTGAGACAACTCTTTGTAATATTAGTTATGTTTAAACCATATTGACTTAACACGGGAAGACTAGAGAATTACTTTTTTAAAGAGGGAAGTTTTACGCATAGCGCAGAGCTACTGGATCTGCAGGCTTAATGCCAGACCCAGGAGCTGCCGATCTGGACTAAAAGCGAGGTGTAGACCTCAAAGGTATATTGCGAATGATCACTGTTTGTTGCTTCCACACATCAAGCGGCACGGGGAATTTACACTTATGCGGTAAAAGTATGCGGGAAAACCCCGTGGCCAGCTAGTGTCTGGAATCGAAGGTAAAACAGTGAACAATGCCGCGTCCTTATTGTTATAATAATATTTTCATCTAGTGTCTTAAGCTTCCAGGGTTGTATTCTGGACCAGCCCTTATTTATCAGCTTGCATTTGTATTCAAAACCGCTCTTGATAAAGACCATTCCGGCTTTTCAAAGGATTCAATAAGTTAAGGCTTTCATAACTGCCGTACCAGCTATACGGTTTGTATGTGTTATATTTAATTCGATGGGCCTCTGGCCTTATCAAAGGGTTGTTGAGCTATGGTTTATGCTGTATCATGTGTCTAAAAAGGAGAGACGCTATAATAATGTACGCGGGGAACCCTCCAGAGATGGTTGGTTCCTACATTGGACCCTTCGTAAATGTGCACACGTTCGCAGAGACCCAATTGTCATATTCCCTTAAGTGACATATGGTTGGGCCTTTTTGCTTATTGGGGTAACTTATCATATGCATTTATTTCACTCATACTAAGTATGCATATAGCACTAATACCTGTACAGTTGTCAGCTGCTTTCGGCATGTCATTCGAGTGCGGCAGTGCAGTTATATCTTCATAAGGGGCAGGCAGGACGACGCATAATACTTCGTACACGCTAAAGAGCACTGTCGACAGATCCACTCTGTGAACTTCTCGTCTATGCTCGCTTATTGGGATTTCAGTAATCGTCAAAGCAAGGAGGTCATGGTGTGTTTCACCCCGGGCGTAGGAATCTCATTGTTGTGTTCGAACTTGTCAGGATTATGCCACGCCTTAGAAAAAAAAGATGGCACACTTCAATGGCGTAATGGGATTCTATGCTTAGTCGTCCCGCGTTCTCATACATACTTGAGGCCTACAAATAATCGGACGAAACGACTTTACAGAGGTCGAAAAGAAGCGCAAACGACAGGCCAAATTGTCGACCCTTAAGCTTTGGGGCATAGTCGTCAAGATTTAGCAAGAACAAAAAATCCTTAGAGCGCATCCAAGTACACCAAACCACGAGGAATGTCACCATATTTGGAAGGTATAGATTTTTTTTAATGGGGGGTTGGATGGTAATGCACCATCTATTTTTATTGAGACATCTGTGCTCCCCGTTTTTTCGATTATGGTCGATTTTTATTTCACTCCGGCATTCACCTTGTTTAAATTGGGAACCATGAACCTAAAGCATTAACAACCGGACCTAAAGCATTAACAACCCAGGCATAACAACGTAGAACGCTCTGACCACCAGGGCGGTCCAGGACAGGATACCAAGTGGTGCATTAGAAGATCTAGGATAATACGAATCTGCATGACCATTCAACTGAATCTCGGATGAAAACAAGGATTCGCCAGCCGATGCTATAGAGTTAGTGATAGTGTAAAAAAAAATAAAGTAATTTGCTAAACGCAATTAGAGTCTAGGCAGAGATAGCATACAAAATATAATATTTTTAGTCTCACTAGTGCCAAGAAGCTGTTAAGAGCACAGGACTCTGTAATGCCTCTGCGTCTTTTGTGGCTACGTAGCTGCTAATGATGTAGCATGTTTAAATTAACTAGAAAAAGTTCTTGAACTTGCCACTCATACTCTTGCCAACCCAACAAACATTTTATTCACATTTGCTTTTGATAAAGACCATTCCCGCATTTCAATTTCAAATTGGTTCTAATTTATTATTAAACCGAGGAGACGTTGTCGAGCTCGGTGGCGTGGTGCATTCGTCTGCGCCTCGCAACCGGTGGAGACACATAGGTGCGGGTTTGAGCACCACCGTTGCACATTTGTATTTATGGGGGTTCTTCTTTGAAGCAATGTAAAAAGCAGTCCCGTGGACGTTAAATCTTGGCTCAGAGTCAACCCTTAGAGTATTTGTTTAATTCTAATTTATGAGGTGTTGTCAGTTGCTAAGCAGTCAGATATATTGTAAGAATTGTGCGAGAGGCAATGCCTAATGCTAATCTCAATACGGGCTAGGGCGCAATAGAGTGTGCTATAGGAGAACTTTTAATTTTAAGCACAAACGTAAACTTTGTTGAACTTCGCTTTAAGCACAAACGTGATTTTTGTTGTCTCCATCCATACGCTTATTTCTGTGCAGAAACCGGGACAACAATAAAAACTAAGCTTGAAACTATATTAGTATAGAGCTTTACAATGTTTTTCGGAGTTAAATTCGCTTCCACTCTAAACAAGCTATTGAGACGCTAACGAAGTTCGTGGAAGTCGCCTTGGAAAATAATAAGGCAAACAGAGAAGCCCTCAAAGTCCGAAAAAGAACTGCCCAAACGTGTCAAGATGTTTTGGCTTGGCCGATTAGTTTGTGGGGTAGGTGTTGAAATTTGTGTGGATATTGGCAGTGTTATGGCAGAAGCAGATAAGCACCTTAGCACCACCCTAACTTAGGTGATTGCCTCGTTCCAGTTTCCTGGTTTCTACTCTGTGCACTGCCCAGCCCGGACGGGACTCGGCCATGGACGTTCTAATGGATCTCTCCTCCCGGCTACATGCAGCACCAACTTGTCGTAGTAGGGGACCTCAATGTCTGTCTCGATGGCTGTTCTGGTGGACTTCGATTGCTGAACAGTACGCCCTAGAAGCGTATCAATTTCTGTGCATGAGAGCAAGCACCTCGCAAGCAGCCACAAACGTGACCAAGGGCAAGGTTCAACTTCCGGAGCAAGCAGTACTCACTCCGAGAGAGAAAGACTTCTTCCGTCACACATCCAAGTCACGACGGACCTCAAAGCGTGAGCATGCCGCTCTCTCGTCTCAAGAGGTTCTGTTGTTTGGGTCTCCTTCTCTCTCTCGGGGGGTTGTATGGGGGGGGGGCTATATTTTTAAATTTAAGTTGCTGCAGTTTATGTTTATGAATGTGTGCTTAAGTATGTATGTGCATACTTGGATTTGTTGATGGCTACCTGTTAAGGGCATATACTTGCATGTAGTTTGTACCTCTCGTTTATCGTTGCATGAACTTTTTTGGCTCAACACATGGACAAACGTGTATGGGAAGCTATGGTGGTTTCTACTACTATAGAAGCGCCCAACACACTGCCCACTTGCGCAAGCCCTGCGTGTTTTTAATCTAAACATTGCCCCACAGCAAGATACAGGCTCCAACTCATGCGGAGACACTGACCTAGCTGGTCCGAATCGGGTGAAATCAATATGCCTGAAGTACGTTTTTTGACAATACGTGATAACATAGACTAGTCTGGTCAAGCTTCGATTGAACACTTCGTATGTTGTGAAGCATTTCAAGCACACTTTTGAACTAACAGAGAGACTCAATATGTCAGGTAGGTTATAGGACAGAAATCATTTTTTTATAATACTTGCGCTGCACAGTTGAACATGGCTACCGGATACAGTCGACAATAATGTGGTGGTTAGATTCTTTGTTCACGAATTCGACCATTTGTTTTGTTAGATTGAATATATATTATACATTTTTGGAGAACTGTAGGTATAGGCTTTGCGGTAACTCACGCGCGAAATATTACACTCTAGGATGCGTCAATTTCGACTTATTACATCAGCTTGTTCAACTGTATCCGTGGTAGTTCGTAATCCATAGACTTAGGCCTTGCGTTCTAACGTAAGGCGCGTACTCAGCAAAACATGCATACAAGGCTGGATGTCTGCCACGGTTCTCTGCTTAGTATGGATATTTTTATGGTTGACAGTTTACCTGTAAATTAATTGAATGGAGAGTACAAAGATGTGTCTTCGGAGTTAGAAAACTTGCAAAAATGTGCTTGACAAGTTGGAAAAAAATTACGTCTGTAAGATTTGCAGATGAAATGATGGGCTTAGCACCAATCACACAGACATCATCTTTGTCTTGGCGGGGGGGGGGGGGGTGAAAAGAGCTTCTTGTTTGAGCGCCTTGAAGAAACGGTGCATAGTAGTGCTTTTAGATCGAGGGCAGGATTCTTGAATATAGCAACCAGAAAATAGCGCGACATCAAGCTGCCGTGGCACTGTTGTTACATCCCTAGCCAATAATACCGCAACTTCGTTAAAGGCAAAATATTTCCACAACGCTGAATGCGGTATGAGCGGGAGAGCTTGCGTTTAGGTTCTCAACAAATAACCGAGGAGACGTCGTTGAATAGGCAAATCCTGCACGTTAGACTCCAGACTCCACTACTGAGTCTGAAAAAGCTAGTGGAAGAATAATGCGCGCTAAGACATATCTATATATAAAGTGGATACTGCCTATAGAGCGATTGGTCTAGGATCCCTCGCGATTGGTCATTGCACTACTAGAAGTGTCAAAAAATCACTTGTGTTTTCTTGCCTACGGGCATATTCACAAAATAAACTGAATCGTGTTTTGGCAAATCAGAAACGGGGCCAACGATGAGTTATCCATTCTTTTATCGACGGACAATAGATAATGCTTTTATCGTGGACACCTGCTGAGCGCCGTTAAAAACATGGCACGCGTAGCTTGACTGAAGGTAAACGGTATACATTTTTGTAAGTAAATAATGAGATTGATGGCCCAGATAGGGAACGCATTGGACATGCTGTAACAGATTAATCAAGAAAGCAGACTGATTCCTTAAAAAGACTCCGTAGTTAGCGTATAAAGTCTTGTCGCACAATTTACATTAATTCTCTTTTTTGCTGAGTTACAGTGTTGACGTTTCAAACAACGTGAGCAAAGGAGGCTTTTGGCAGCTCAAACAGCTCACAAAGACACTCCTCTCAAGGGAGTGGATAATCTGTGTGAAATGTTGTTTACACGGAAGTTACACACCACAAACCACTGGTGCTTAGAACTGAAGCCCCCAAGTCCGGTACCATGTCACCGCGTACAATGCACAAGTGCCTATTTTGGCGGTTAATACTACGCAAATAAAACTAGTCTTTTACGCTGTTTAGGCTATTCTATGGACGAATACAATTTAAATGGGCGCATAGCTGTCCTCTAGGCGATGCGTGACATGGGTGGAGAGATATTTTCGATGTAGTAATTTATTTGTAATCTTTTTGCCTACGGGACTCAGCTAGAGAGAGAAGAGAGCGACAGAGAGCAAACAGCGCCCCCCTAAAGTTGCCCGTTTGCATCAGCGTGCAGAGATTCTTCTTGTCTTACAGGAACAGTGATTGCCTTGTTTTCTACGTTTTCAAATGCAGAAAGGTACGAGATCACCTAGAGTGGCCTGCAGCTGTATTTATATACCCTTTGCGTGTAGAATCCGTAGTAGCTCGCTAGACAGAGCTTACCAAAGAACCACCCGATCACCTTTCCCTATGTTAGTCTGCCTTCTGCAGTAGTTTTTTTTTCGGTGGGTATAGGAGAGGGGAATGTCGTGGCTTTTGCTGCTAGGGTCTGAGCAGATATTTGCTTTTGCCACACAGTGCTTGCTTGTTTGGTTGACACGTCGTCGATGTCGGCCGGCTTCTTGGCTTCGATGAATGTTGACAGACGCCGGCTTCGCTCAACTTTGCGCAGACTTTAGTTTACTCTTTCTTTGTTGTCGCATTAGAAAAAAGAAGGGGAGCCATCGTTTCGACGCCGAAGCAACGTATACGCGAGAGTCACAAGAGTCTTTGAGCAGCCAGACATTCAAGTCAAAACTATTGATCGAGCAACTTAGCTTCGGCTTGGCACCATGCATCTAATAAATGTAGCAGCAACATTCTGTGGTATAGTATATATATATATATATATATATATATATATATAACGCCGCGGAAAGCCTCATTTATTTGTATTCTAAAGCACATATATATTATAATTATGCATCTATTTTTTTATATTTACAAAACCTACAACATGTCGCAGATAGTCGGAAGTTTACTTGAGTGTCGGAAGCACCAAGGATATCTCGATAGGACTCTGACGAATGGATCACACCTGGAGATTTACTAGGCATTACAGCATCAAATCTTCTTTCTCGCCGTAGCACAAATTCGTAAGATAAAACGAGATACTAGGACTTAACAAGTAAATTTATTTTCCATTAACAGTGTATTTGCCGTCAACAACATGCCATCAGATACTTAAAACGCTAATTAACTGCTAAAGGTATACGTATTTACAAATGAAAGCAACGACACACTACTGTTTACTCAGCACATATCTCATCCAAAGTAACTTTTTAGAGAAAGAGGGCACCTTTATACACATTCAATAATTGTGTCGAGCGTTTATTTGAGGACATGTGGTGACAGGCAGAAATTCGTGCACGACAACTTGGACATATCTTGGTCATGATCTTGTACTGACTCCGGAATGTCAAAAAACATTCAAGTTTGTTTATTATACATTTTGTTTATTTTGCAATAACGTTGCATTTCAAGATGGTATAAACACAAAACAGCCTTCATTCTATATAATTTCTATGTAATTCTATATACTGCTGCGCGATATTTAACGCATATATGCGAGCAGAACCGGCAACGACATTGATCGCAAACTACCAGAAATTACATGCCCCATTTTTCCCAGTTTGGGAGAGTGGCAGGCCTCAGCCCTGCCGAAGTGCAATGGCAAGGCCTCCTCCAGGGGGTCTCCGCCCTCTCACCGTCCAAGCCGGGACCTCCGTCTCTTGATCACGGAGGTCCCGGCTTGGGGGACTTGGTGAAACCCTTGGGTTGAGCATACCAAGTGATGATAGCCATGCACAATGTACTTTGTGTACACGTGCCGCTTAGTGTATGCCATTCCATCCAGCAGCCCGACACAGGGCGAGCCCAAACGGAAGGCATTCCGATTCCTGGACACTGTATTGCAGTTGCGATAACGGAGTTATCAGCTTTTCCAAGAGAAAATGTTGGAAAACTTGCTTTAGAGAAGAAAGCAGGCCTGACGCTAACTAGACACTAACGAACGACCAATTTTGCTCACGTTCGCCCGAAAAACGCCTTGCTTTTATGGCCGACAGCCAAGTGTCTTGATTCATATATCGAGGCGTTAGCCTTCCACAACGTTTTCATTTACAGTGTGAGGTAAAACAGCATCGACAATCCTATGCAGATGGTGGCTATGGGCCCGCGATTCTCTCGCTCTCCATATATATATATATATATATATTTATAAATAAATACGTCATGCTTCCACGTCAAAACTGGTGGACAGCATAATGTTATACAAAGTACCAGTACCAAACATTACAGTTATCGTAAGGAACTTGCCACTTTTTTCCGAACAACATAATCTCGGCTCAATATCACTCAGGGCACTGCAAACATTTACTTGACACCAAACGACTTTAGGGTTTAGTTATTTCAAATTAGAACGCACGGAAGCTGCGGTTCTCCTCTCGGCGAATCTATCTTCTCCTCTAGCTTTTCGAGGCTCAAGAAACAACACCCAAACGTCACAGCAAAGACTTAGCTACTTCCCGCAGGGTTTTCCAGAAAATTGCGCAGCGTCTATTTTCGATCCGCAAACATGGTTTTACGGGAAAACCTCTAGTTATTACGTCGGTTGAGTTTGGTGTCGCTCGAAGGGCCATTTGTATGGTAAGCACAAAGTGGTGACGCGTCTCTGTCACATTGTATGGTAAATTCCAGTTTCAAAACCTGACTCCTGATAATTGTTAGACAAGCGTTTTTGTGTACCACATAAAGTGTAGCATACGAAAACAGCAACGTTGACCGACCTTACGTTTTACTGTAAGGTCGGCCTAGTAAGCATTATTCAGACGTTTAGGCTGATTAGTATGTCGCCACGACAAACTCGAAACGCGGCCGAGATTTCAAAAGCAGCACCGCGAACGAGATTTCACTCCGCCTACCGCCTATCGCCGGATGGATGGATGCGTTAAACTTGCTCCGGTGTCGAGGTTTCAAAATCAGCAGCGCCGCAATGCAGCCGCCGTCAGGCTAGCTGCTGAAAACAGAATTACTATGCCACCGGACGACACACGTGGTAAATAAGTAACCGTTAGCGGCTTTTAATAGCTAATTGAGAATTTCAGCTTTCTAATCGGAATACGTGTACTGTTGAGTAAGCTTAGACGTTAGATGTCGGCCGGCAATCGGACTCCTTGTGCCAGGAGAGAGAGAGAGAGAGAGAGAGAGAGAGAGACAGAGAGCCCCGATAATCTCTAATGCAGCCAGCCGTAGGGGACTTTATTGCGGCGGTGACAGTACAGTGGCTGTGGACGATGGCTGAACTCGGTTGACCTCTGCTCAAAACCTTAAGCGATGTCGTGAATTGCAAATCGGCTGAGCAGGCGCAGACGACGAAGACGACGACGACGACGAGGAAGAATATGACATACGGGGGCCCTCTGTTTTGCCGCGCCATTATGGCTTCTTAAGTTCGGAGACAAAAATGAAACCAGCAGCAGCAGCAGTTTCCGCAGTCGTGTGTGTCCGCCTCCAATAATAATTGGCCGGCCGACGGTTATGCGTATGAATATAAAATGCTGCATTTATATTCAGGCTACCGAGCGCGTATGCTAGCATTATATGCGACCAACTGCAGGGACCCACATAGTGTTCATTCATAGACAACACGTGTGGCACGAAATTGGAACAGTTTTCCGCTAGAAGCTTTTCTGGAGTCTCTGAAATCCAGCAGACATCAGATGACAGGGAGGACAAGGAGGTAGCACAAAAAGTAACTGCGCGAAGAAGCGCAAGTTGATTTGTTCAGGTCCGACCGATGGATTTTGTCAGAGACCGATGGCAGAACAATGAGCAAAAGACAAGCTAGTCAGCTTCTGTGACAGGCAGCTTACGGGTGCAAATCCCTCCCCAGAGTGAGCTCCGAACCTCTGGGCTTTCTTTGTTTGTTGTGTGCCTTTTTACGCAGAAAGGTCACGTTGGCCTGTTCAGCGTATGCCTTGTCGCAGTATATCAGTATAAGGATGCACAAAAAGAGCTTGTGAACAGTAAGTACTAGTCCGTTGACCATTGCAAGATATACATTGTCTGCAAGTCTCACCAATAATATGTTTTGTGAATTAGCTATTCCTTTTTTTTAATTATGTTTAAGATAAATCTCTGATACAGGTAAACAACAATAAACAGGGCAAAACTAAATGTATTTTTGAAGGAATAACCCGCGGAACGTCATAAATAGTGATGCTAGACCGGCTTGCATCGAGCGTTGTTAATTGTGCCAGTTTGTAGAAAGCAAAATGTTTAAAAAGTGTTTTTGAGCAAACTGGTATTATACATAACGAAAACAGCTCTTTAGCTGTACGTTGCAGGCGACTCTTCTTCTCAGAGAGACCCGTTGCCCAGTACTAAAGTATAAAGCTATGTTGACGATAACCGCGGTAACACAAGTAAACTATTACTAATTGCTTCTCACAACTGCGTCAGTTAACGGTCCAATCCGGGGCCTGATAATATTGAAAATGCCTTTACGATGGGTCTAGAGTGCTAAAAATGAAGAAATACAAACACCGGGCCATAATGAACAAGTAAACGGTGGGGAGCTGTAAGATTGTTTTTTTATTACTTTTATTATCACTATACGGGAAAGCAATGCACGCACGCGTGCGTGAGTCTTTGTGGCCGATCCGTAGCGTAGTGTGTTTTTTTGTGTGCACAACCACTGTTTGCTCGCAGTCGCCTTGTGCATGTTTTGCCGTTTGACAAAGCGTGCCGTCGTATCGAGCGGAAAAGCAAGCGACGGCGGTACGGTACAAACTAGAGCATAGATGACGCTCGGTGCAGATCTTCATTGTTTCTTTCTACCCGCCGCCTATACACCCACACACACACACACATACAGCAACCGCCATTGGGCTGGCTGCGCTGTGCGAGAATAATGCCGCTACTATTGGTGACGATGAGGGGGTGAAGGCATCGTTAGTGGAACTTGGATTCCGCGCGTGTCTCCGCAAGGGGTTTGCTGACCCTGATACTGCAACGACTTTTGCTGCTGCTGCTGCTGCCGCTGCTGCGGCTCCGCTTTACTAGTCAGCCATCAGTGTTTCCATCCATGCGTCCCTTGCGCATCTATCTCGGTCCAACTCTGCATCGCCACCGGCTTGAGGCACAGCATCAAAAAACGGAACCTTTGCCTCAGCCGTCGTTCCCTCTCAGCCTATTCCTTCTATTTATCCTCGTTCTCGCCTCTCGGCCTCGCCCCTCGTTCCCCCCGTTTTCCCTTTGCCCACATTCAGTGTTTTCGCTCGTTCCAGTGTTTGTCATGTATCATGTGATACGCGTACGATCGTCGTCATTCGTACGTTCGACTATATTCAAATCGTGCACCGTACGCTGCGGACTCAAGTCATACATGTGATGATGGCAGCTAGCGCGTACAGCGACGAAGCAACAGAAGCGCAGCGCACGAACTACAGCAGCAGTGGGAGGCAGACGACCATCTGTGGGCAGCCGCTCTGTACCGAGCGTGTGAGTGAAAAAGCTCGGTTTGCCAAACGACCAAGACGGGACCAATGCACCTACCTCTCCTCTTTGTCTCTGTTATTTCCTCCCGCTTCCCATCGTGGGCGTCGTCGTCGCTACGACCGCTCCCGCTGGCTGCTGCCATAGCCGCCCCTACGATTGCCTCCGCTATGCTAAGCAAACGCTGCTGCTGCCGACGCTGGTGGCAGCGCCGATTTACATTCCTGTTCAAAGTGGTGCCAAGAAGCGCTCGGCTCTGTTTTAACGGTTTCCATCTCTTCTTTCCATCTTGGGGCCGCCTCCCGTAGTAGTGGCGGTGGCCGTCATCGTCGCTCGCCGTTTGCTCAGTCCGCAGTCCATAGTCGTAGTCAGCCATTTCATTTAGAATTCTAACTTAACCGCCCAACTCCCGACTAACAACTTCACAGGCCGCACAGTTCGCTTTCCAGCGGCGAGCTGCTCCGGCCAGGGTAGCCCACAGCCAGACGGATTGGCCGAGTGCGTGCCGGCGTGCTTTTCTTCGCGGCAAGGAAGCGTCCCGTAGCGTAGCGCGCTTTCGCGTTCCCGTGCAGGCAAAACGACTTCGACGACGACAGCGGCCGGGGCGGAGCCGCTAGAGCGTCGAACAGTAAAATATAGCTGGTCTTGCATGATGATCCGGCAAAGGCGACACACGTCAAGACCATGAAAGGCCTCAATGAACCTCTTGTCTTCATTGGGGTATAGGAACGGGCTCAAAAAATGTATATATATATATATATATATATATATATATATATATATATCGTTAGTTACTGAGCTATGTGCAGTGTAAGTTTCTTTGGAATTAAGCGGCAACGAACCAGTCTATGATGAACAAGAGAGCGATACGTTGACGTAGAAGGGTCTGCTAATAGTTGGCTGTGTGTATCTTGGGGAAGGTAGTCGGGGTACGGGGCCTCCTCCCAACTTAGGCAGGCGGACCGACAGATGAGATATTCTTAGCTACACGTTCATGCTTTCGTCAGTTACGCTTTGCCACCGCGCAGCCGTCCCTTTTAATCAAACGTATGCTCAACTTGACGAGGCAAGTGTGAGTAACGGTAGAAACACTAATGAAACTGCGCCAAGGGGAACAACAACGATGGAACGATGGAGGGGAAGCGAGAAGGAACAACATATAGCGAAAAGTAATAAAGAGGACGACGTAAGTGTTTGTTCTTCTTTGTTTTGGACGGTAGCCTATTGCGTATTGTACTTGGTAAAGGGAGTTTTTCATATTATTATTCTCGGATAACGCAAATGGAAAGACTCCGAGCTCCTGTTGTAGCCTGTTGAATCATCTAAAGGAATGGTGATAAGGGTCCATTATCGCTAGATGGGTGAGCTGGCGTACATATGAGACTCTTGGCTTCTACTCCGGATGCTACCCACATTCTTGCTTTACGTTAGCATTCAAACTTACAAATATATACATAAAAGAATACCTATAACCATTGTCGTCCTCGTGAACAACACTAATCTAGAAGACTTTTTTTAATTTACATATTACATAACCTTGTGTGAAATAAATAGTCATTCTTCTCTTTCGTCATGCTAGAGTTACACCGAGACCTTTGGGATGGAAGTTAACATTAAAGCCACGCTCGATGACCTACGTGGTGCACACCAGATACGACAAGCAGATACGAAAAATCATCTTACGTTTAATGAGCGATTTGTATGCGTTCTTTACTGTGTTTTCTTCTATTGTGTTTCTAAGGCCTGCTGATGTACTAATATGCACATGTGTATTAATATAGTATCTTTGACAAAGAGCTCGACTCGGTTTTAAGTCATTCATTACGGCCAGATCTCCGGGGAAGTGCCGTAACCTACGAGGGTTCAACGCTTGTGCTACTGCTAAATAAACGAGAATTATCCCACTGAGATTTCGCGATATAGATTCGATTTGTTCTTCCTCTGAAGAGTATGCCTAAACGGATTCATCACTTTAGTACGTATCTAGTGCTTTTACAAAGCTGCTAAGAACTGTGCAGTGTACCCATGCAGAGCTGTTCATGGCACAAACGCCGGCCGGGACTATTAGTAACGGTTACTAACATATCTTCTTTTAGTACTGATAATATAAATGCAACTACGACTATAACAACCGCACCTCACCTTGTCAAACAAGTGCAACACACAAATGACAGGAAATATACGCTATATATTCTCGAAACGGCGTGTCGAGTTTTGGTAGGCGCTCTGAACCGCCGGGACGTCCGCTGACTCTCCCCCCCCCCTCCCCGGCCTTATCCCCGGTCTTATCTAAGTTTCCATACGTATGGTGGTGGCTTATATTTATGGAGTTGTGCCATGAATAGATTCTTTTCTGGAGGCTCATGAAACGTTTCGCTGATCAGGAGTCTATCCAACGGAACGATCGATTTCGATGAGCTGATTCTATAAACGAAACAGTAACGGCTGGGGAAATAGGTGGGTTTGCACAAGCAGACGTTCCTATTGTGGGGGGCAAATAGCTCAAAATTAAACCCCCACGCTACGTCAGAGGGCATGAGTTGGGCGTACGGGTAGTATTAAACGAACTGACGTTGAGTGAGCCGCATCGTGTAGTAAGTAACCTTTGGTAACGAATGAATGAATGTCAAGTTAGGGCTAGCTGAGTCTAACGTTGAGTTAGGGCTACCTGATTCCAATGTTGAGTTACGAATAGCTGGGTCGAACGGACGCCTCGGTTCAGGCGGCCTCGTAGAGCTGAGTCAAACAATTGACATGCATCGACATAAACGCAGACGCATATATGCACGCGTGTTGTTCCTGCTGGCGGCTGCGGTCACGTTTGAACTCGAATGAGAAACAGAGATGAACGAGATACTTGGTAGAATGCGAGCGGCTGATATTGACCTGCCTCCGCACACGTCGTTTGTTCTGGTCTCGATTCCCAATAAGATGTCGTTAATATAGGGGTCAGTGAACAACCACAACATCCACGTGCCAGACACACTTTTCCACAAAGATGATGACGATGATGATGATAATAATAATGATAATAATATTAATAATAATGATTATGACGATGATAACAACGATTAGTCCTCATGGATGGTCATCGCCGTGTGAGTCGCCCGGAGCGAGTCGCACGTTGTGTCTTCGGGCGCACTTAATGCGCAGTAGTCCACTTCCAGTCGACCACCAGCTCAAATTTTGGAAGCGGGAAATTTGTCTCACGTCGCCTCGGTCGTTTTCACTCCTCAAACCTGCAACGAGAGGCTGGCCGTTCCAGGATCCGCGACACCGGCATAAACACGAGCAGGTCGGCACGTGGCACTCCGAGGCGCACTGCATTCGCCTCGCTCGCAAACTTTTCAACCATTTCGGCCGTCACCAGCGACAGGGAACTACCGAATTAACCAAGCGCTGGCCGCTCGACTCAGCTCTACATTTTAATCAGAGAGCTGAAATGAATAGCGTCGAAAGAACGAAAATGATCTGTCTCTCAGATTTCGTATAGACAGATATTTTCATATTCGCATAATATGCATGCCGATGTGCAAGTACACATTCTATACGCTCTGAATATGTATAAGCATGTATAGAGTTATGTTGAAGCATGTATAGAGTTATTTATAAGCATGTATGCATGCCCATGCGTCTATACAGGTTCGCCGGAGCGAAATTATATCTTCGGACAGAGTAGCAGCGACTCTACGACCTTTCACCCACGCCGTCACAAGGGGTAAGAGATATCTTATTATGCTGAGCCAATAGAGAGCAGCACTTAACGAATTAAACGAGGTAGCGAAGATGCCAAGGAAAACGCTCCTTGTATAACGTGTAAACATTGGCCTAAGTAAATATATATATATATATATATATATATATATATATATATATATATGCAACATATATTTACTTAGGCCAAGATTTACCTATTTTTATATATATATATATATATATATATATATATATATATATATGACCAGCAAGTAAAAAATCGCACTTATGAGTTTGTGAGGGCTGCAGTAAACCCCTTTCACACTTATTCTGCATATACAAGTATAACCCGACCGATAAGTACTAGACGTTAAAGACGCGCTCGAAAGATTTTGCATGAAAGCGTTATTTGTAAGCTGTCTTGATTTGCCGCACACATGTGAGGACACACAACAACGAATTGTGGGTAACGATGGGAATGTTATAGTGATGAAACCGGCAGGGCTGACCCAGGCGTATTAGAATAGTCTTCATATGAGTATAACAGCCGAATAATTTAACACACTAGTGGATCTTGCAATGTGGTCGGAAAAGATACACGTTCGCCCTTTTCGTGGGCAATTGAAACCATCTACAATATACGACGCACAGAAAACAACGACCACAGGAACTAAGCGCAGCTGACAAACTGAAAAGGAGGACAATATCACTTAACAAAATCGTCGAGAGATTGACTGGGTGACTTTGCAAGCCCGTTTTTCTTCATACTGTACATAGCTGGCTTGGCGGACGTCCTTAGAAATGTAAACGCAATACACGCATTTTATGCCGTTCCTGAAATGAGGCGAAGCCACCTGCAGTTTTATCTCTACTCTGGCACGTATCCCTTAGATACGTGCCAAGAAAATCAACTGACTGAGATAATCAAAACAGAAATACTATAAATTAGTCGAGGCAAATCGTATGTTGCAGCCGACCAGTGCACTGTGCTAAGTGGAGTAAATATTAAGCTCGTCAATTACTTTTGCTATCTAACAATAGCAGCGATCCCCGGCTGTCATTCAGACATATGGTAGCAAGGCCACCGCGGCTATGATATCGGGAGACGTTACTTGCATACAACCATAAATCGCGCCAAGCTATTAAGTATTAATAAAAATTGTAACTATTAAGTAAAAAAAAATCAATTTATATAAATTTCAATGATCTTATAGTAAGATACTGTCTACACGCAATCGCCCCGTATGTTATATTGTCAGACCTTAAAAACATATTAAGATAAAATATTTTTTATTTTTTTATATTTAATATTTAGTACTGGACAAAAAACCGTTCAGTACACAAATGTTTGAAGTTCACAGAGGATTTAGTGAAAACTGCAACGTGGCATTTGTAATGGATCTATATGCCGGAGGGCTGCTTTTTGCAGTAGTAAATTGAAATGATCAGCACAGAGAAACAGGCCTATAATGCATATTTATATAATATGATTAAAAGTACGTTGTTATGAAATTACGAGCACATACGTAAAGATTGTTAAGAGTACAGTATCAGACGTTATCACAAACTCAACTCCTCGTTTATCAAAACATTGTAATTACGGTCAAGTGTCATATATATGTTTCTTTTATTTAAAGGTCGACTTAATGTGTCATTGTGAATAGTTACTAAGAAAAATACGCAATGCATATGGCGGTTGCTTCACTTTGTAGGCCGCCAATACGTAAGCGTGCAATGAATACATGTAATCTTTATCACCGTTTTGCAGGAATATACGTACACCTGTAGAAGTTAAATCTAAATCTTCGATCGAAAACACGAGCCTCAAATATAGAGTCATCCCAAGCTTGATGTGAGACTTGCAGATTCCAATTTTCGCTGCAGCACTTATAGCTAATATAATCACGAGTCTCCGTTGACGTAGTCGCTCTCTGTTATTGTGTACGGTATTATATTGGGGGTTGAGTGTCAACAATTAGAATAAATGAAAAAACTTTTGAATTTGCATGTGTATTTGCAGCACGCACCCGCTTATAGCTTATTGTGGGTCTGGTTCTGGACCCAATTTGCTGCCTGTCTGTATGTATGGAAGTGCTAAAGCGCCCGTTGTTGCCTCCTCGCATATTACAGCGATACGCTGTGTTTCCGAACGAGTCATTCGTCCAATCAAGGCGTTCGTTTACCTTCTTTTGCTAATCAGGCTAAGGCTCTTATAGGAGGTGATCTTAGCGACGACGTATCCTGGCAAACGTTTCATGCATCTAAAGATATAATGGCAATAACGGGCCATGCGGCGATAAAAAAATTATTCTGATTTAGTTCATTGATTAACTTTAAGAAAGGTATCACGGATCTTTTTTTTTATGTAAGTAGAATGGTAATGCGCGTTCCTTTTTTATTGAGACATCGCTGCCCTATATTTTTTGTCCGATCACAGCTGATTATAGTTCTCTCCGGAATTCATCCTGCCTAAATTGAAAATCACGAAAGCCAACTTAAGTTTTATTTATATATAAACCACGAAAACCAATTTAAGTTTAAATTGGCGGGTCCAGGTAAATGCAAGACAATGCCACTAAACCACCTTGATCAATAACCTGCACATTTTGTTACTGCGATATCTTATAGATTTTGGAATTGATTTATATATATATATATATATATATATATATATATATATATATCAGACATGGTTTATTTTCGGAACTTACATTCACATGCTTAAGTTCTCGTTATGAAAAGTGGTAATATATAGAAGCGGTACATATATATTGCAAGGACCACTGTTGCTAGTGTCTCTCCCCTTGGACGACAAGATGCAATGACCGCCGATGTGCCTGGCAATTTTTCGCTTGATACTAAGCGCATTCCTGCAAGAAGAATCGTTCCCCACCTAGTGAAATCGACGAGTGGAACATATCAGAACGTGGTACCCTGCACAGTGTGCCTCGTGTGCACATAGCGAATGGTGCATGGCATTTCATAGGTTGGTGAGGTGCACATTTGCATAGGCAACCTCTTCTAAGGCTTCCGCCACTTTAACTTGCCTTTCGCCCAGACACTGTTAGAAGGCTCATTGACGGGTGAATTAAGCCTCATTCGAATTATTTTTACTACTGGCTCGCAGTTTGCTAGCAAGTACTCAAGTCGGCTCTTGTTCCATTCTGCTATATTAAAACTGGCTTGCTCTAGGCAGGTCGATTTTAAAGTATTGGACGTCAGAGTTAATAATCGAACTTCGTGTTAGCAATTTTTTTATCCAAACGACCATGTCGCATCTTCTGGCCGGTGCCTTATGTGTAGTTTTTAAAGAAACTACAGGAGGACTGTTTGTCTCACAATCGCACATTGGGTGCTCCTGTGTCGGGCAACAAAATCAGGATCATAGATTTTAGTTATATCACTCTTATTCCAAAACAAGACTTCTCAGATTCACGTTCCATTAAAAAAATATTTGCTTTAACGAGTTCTACAATTCCCTTTCAGTTGCTTTCTAAATATTTATGGGAGACTCTATATACGATAAACTTGAGGGTAAAATGTCATATACGGGCAAATGGAAATTGGCGATGGATTTTAGATACGATCTTAGCGAATATATGTAGAAAGAAAAAACAGGAAAGAACTGTGTAGAATGGGTATACGATAATTCAAAAGCGAGTGAACTATTTTCAGATGCCAGGACAGGAATGTTGGATTCAAGGATGCATCGAGCTAAATATAGGGAGAGAGAAAATACAGAATGTCTAGTGTGTAGGTTAGGAAATAAATCAATTGAGCAAATTGTAAAAAAAAATAATGTACAGCCTTGGGGGAAAGCAGATTATATAGGTTTGTCGGAAGCCCTAGCATTTGGACCAAATGTTAGAAAGGACCAAATCGATATAACAAAAAAGTGGTTGACCAATTGGAAGCGTGGTAATATATCTGCTGCCGTTCTAAGCGCCCCTGATATAAAAAGGTGAAATGCCTATTTAGGTATACTTTTTGTTCTATTAATTTATGTAATTTAAGGTGATAATTATTTTGGTATATGTTTGTAGAGGAGCTATAGTGGACAGAGGTGGATGTGCCCAGATGTTTGAAATGCATAATGTCTATATATGTTAGTCCTTTAAAGAGTCTTGTCGTTTTCGTTAAACTAAGCCGTTAGTAGATTCTTATATTACTGGCTAAGCTGATTCAGTTATTTCTGAAATATTACCATCTGTTTCAGTCATTTCTGGTTCACTCCCTGGCAATCACATATTTTGTACTCCTATGTCGGGCAACAACACCAGTGTCATAGATTTTAGTAAAATCATTCTTACTTCAAATCAAGACTCCTCAGAGACCATGCTTGATTGAAAAAAAAATATTTACTTTAGCGAGCTTTACAATTTTCTATTTTGTTCTTATTTTGCTGAGAAGCTATTTTGGGTAGAGGTGAATGTGCTCAGAGGGTTCAAATGCATAATGCCTAGATACGTTAGTCTTTAAAAAGGTTTTATTTTTTCGTTAAAATAAGCCGTTTGTGGGCCTTTGTATTGTTGGCTAAGCTGTCTTTAGTTTTTCGATTACTTTCCACTCCATTTTAAAACGCTGATTGGGCCAGGCTTACTGCCTTTCGAACAAGCTACATGGGCAGCGCTGTTCCGTTTCATGGCAGATGGCCGACTAAAGAGATTAGATCAAGATTATTATAGAGCGGTTAACTTTATAAATAACAATGAATGTATCTCTAAAGCCAAATAAAGGCAGTATGTAAAACCGTCGCACATAAGGCTGGACATTAGCTTAGAAGTTCAAATAACTGAATTAGGGGTAAAGTGCTTTATGTTTAAAAATTGTTTTCTTGGTTCTCTCACGCCAGTGGTATTAACAGTTAAAGCAAGTCCGCAAATGTTGTCAATACATACCGCCTCCGCTCTTTTCAAAATTAAAATTGAACCAATAGCAACATTCGGTATATCACTTATATAAGAAAAATTGGGAGAAGCAGAACTGCAGTTACTAGATAGAGCCAGATTTTTCTTTATGAAACGGGTTTTGGGGTTAGCCAATTCTTGTAGGAATAGAATAGTTCATATCTTAGAGGGGGGAGTTTAATGACATAGGAATTACAACTTCGATGGGGTTTACCTAGGACGAGAGCGTTTGAGGCTTATACTTTAAAACTGACGGAAAAATTGAAGGAAATCGATTTAGGAATATATATTACGGTAGCGATGACAAGCACGGCGAGCAGCGGGATATAAGGGCGGACATTTAACTACGGCGTTTGCAGCCCACGGGTTTCATCACGTGTTATGCAGCACGGAAGAATTCCACGATGTGTGGAGTATCTCAGGAGTGTTGCAGGTGCACGAGGTGCTCTGGCCAGTGCGATAGATACCACGTCGCAGCATGTCCTGCAATTCAGTCAATAGCTGAGCTAGCAAGATGCGAGAAGACCCAATGACGTCAAGCACTAGTTGTGTCTGATGTACATGTTTATAATTTTACCTAACCTGGGTGTTAATAAACCATAATATTAACAGTAAAGCAAAATATTTGTAACAATGCCCTAAAACGAAATAAACGAAATAAAATCAGTACCTCTGAACTGAAGCATCAAACTTCTGAACTCCTGGGATTAAAATGGAAACATCATAAGCTCTTTTAAACTTGAACAGGTTATTATGCACTGCTGCAATATTTCACGGTGACACATATAATTTTGTCACATACAATATAATTCAATTTTAGTGCTCCTTAACTGCTTTTAAAGGGTAAATAATTATATACGTAGTTATTCGAAACAATTCTGCACTCAATATATACAATGCACACTAGAAGATTATCATCTTAGATGACAATTTAACATATAATATAACTCGTCATATATGCAATGGTATAGTTTACAATGTTATATCACAAGTTAATGGTTCTCAATATTCACGCCATGCGCCACAAAACATTTTGTTGATTCGCTCAATCGTGTTTTTGACGATATGGTTTGAGTACTGCGCAAATTTACGATGATTAATAAACATTGTAAAACCTGCTCTCGTTTTGAGATAGGTACTAAGTCGAGACTGCAACGGGCACATTTTGCCAGTCGATTCTTGGAAAGTTATTTCAAAGCAATCACATATTATTTTTATGCGATCCTTGCGCTCCGACAGCGAGCGAGCATCCGCAGCATAAAAGCGTGTCATACTGACTGAGTAAATAATATATAAAATGATTAATTAAATCATCTGAATGTTTTTTAACTAATAAACAAACGCCCACTCCTCGAGAGCAATGAGAGAGAGGTTATTCACTAATTGTCACATGTCTTCCACCTACACCTAACCGTATCTCTGTTATAAATATAATTATATATCAGTATGTGAAACTATATATTAATTGAGCAACAAAGCACGAATGAGCCTTTGTAATCGAGAGTGCATTGAAACATAAGCATTTTGGAGCGCAGATAAACACGGAGGCAGTGGGGGAGGCGGAACGGATGGATTGATTGGGGCAACGCAGTACGTTCCAGTCATGAAGGGGGAAGTGGTGTCAACTGTAGGCCAGAGGCACCAGGGCGGTAAACTGGGTGGTTTCTAACGGATGATTGGAGTAAGACATTATTTTATGTTTTTGCGGAGCCATTTTATTGTCCTGAAAATATCGTTGAATATCGTTCAGCCATCGTACGACCATCTTTGCATGAATGTTGTACGGGATCCAACTGGACGGCTTTGCTCGGGTGGTTGGCCCTCTTACGTGCAACCAACTGAGCGCCATAGATTCCAACATGCCTAAATTGACAAAAAAAACAACAATCGGCGTTTCGTATAGTACTGTGTATCACACCATTTAGTTCCATCGGGAGAATGACAAGATTGGCGCGACGAGTATCACGGCGTAGTCCACCTAAAGCATGCTCAACTATCGCGCGCCTTCATAACAACATTCATATCATAATATTTGTCGGTTGCAATCATCACAAATATTTTACCGCGCTTCGCATTCAACCTGACAGCAGGCTGTAAGGCTGCTCCAGTTAATAGACATGGCGCTGATTTTTTTGGCATTATTGTCGTCAGCTTTCGGAATTTGCATTCCGATCGAAACAGAGAAAAAAAATTTTCAGATCGTCAACAGCACTTCTATAAGCACACAAAGTTGTCCACACATTTTCGCAATAGCTCATTCAGAGTTGGTCTGATTCGGCTGCTCACCCACAATGTTACAAAGACGCTTGCTTTTCGACTCTCCGCGTTTCCAACGCTTCCGTTTCGACTCTCTCAAAAATACAATTTACGTTATCTCAGAAAATACAGTAAAAGAAGAATATATACAAATAATAAATAAGAGACTAAAACTTTATAACAAATGAGAATTCAACTGGTGCAAAATTTAAAACAAGATTCTAGAACTAGCACCTGCAGATATCCACGAACTATAGCAACACGTATGTACACGCTCTCACAGAAAGCTTTTTAAACATTAACTACAACGATAGAAGAACACTAAAACTAACAGAAAAATTGCCAAAAAATTGACGAGGCCGAGTAGTAGTAGCATGGTTGTGGGTTCCTTACAATGCGAACGCACACGGAAAAAGTGAGCAGCAGAACGCAAAAGCGGCTTACTGAAACTTGCCAAGATTTGTTTCAGCTATATATAAAGACACTACACTTCGGAAACATCGAAGAACTGTCCCACAGAAGATAGAAGCTTAGTATTATGAACGTCAATTTTTGCATACTATATTTAGCATCGTAGATCCTTAATAGAATCCACTAAAACTAGCCAGCTCTTATCAGAGCACAGGTGCCCAGCTGTAATATTCATTGACAAATGGTATAAAGCGAGTGTGTGAATCATTAGTTAGTTAGTTTTAGTTGCTTTGAGCATGCTGCAATCAGCCCGTTTTATATTTAGTCATTCTGTGTTCATTATGTATTAACTTTGTGCAGATTGTGCAGACTAAAGCGCAAGACAATGTGCGAAATGACAAAAATTTAAACAATGGTGTTAAAAGCCGTCCCAGCAGACACTACTTTCCGAAACAGATAATGGGAAAGTTACCCCAATCTTTTGGCACTGCCTATCATCTAATGATAAGAGTGAATTTAGGATGGACACTTGTGTGGTTCGGCTGTTATACCTCATCGCAAGCGTCCATGCACATGTGTTAATAAAAACCGAAGTAGCTCTCTCCGTCTGTGTGTGGAAGGCATGCATTATTCAAACACGAGCGATATGGTTCTAAACTTCGTATGCTTTTTATTTGATCTCCATTACTTTCGTCTTCAAATTGTTGTCAATCTTTTGCATCTGCTTATGATCCACCTCATCATGCAAGCAAACTCGGTTTTGTGATCGGTGTGCATACTGCTCAGCCCACGTCAGCCGTGTTTTGGTATTACGCGAAGTACTAACGATACGGGTGCCCGATGCGTCCCTCTTGACTTACTGGTTAGTACGCTCACGTTTCCATAAGCAATGCTTTCTGTATTTAATAGTTAAGAAATGTCAAACGAAATTCGCGGTGGCTCTTGTTGTGCGGATTGGGGGGCCAAGAGGAGGCTCTCTCGGCATGCCTGTCAGATTGCCTGATAATAGCATGCTTTGTGAAACAGAACGGCGAACAGTTACCTAGCAAAAGCTAGATCGGCGCTAAACTTTGAAGATCTTGAAAGTGCTTACGCGGAAGCGAATCTAATGCGCGGCGCTGCGCCGCTTCCAATCGCCTTACTAGAGAGTCTCAGTTCGCCAGCACGGATTCGTTACCATTCACAGAATAAATCTTCGTTTGAGACTTCTCCTTCTCTGTCTGTCTGTCTGTCTGTATTCTCCTTCTACTGTTTCGGGTTGACAAAGTGACCGCAGAAGTTCAGAGATATCGTCAGTTCAAGTTCAGGAGCGCCAACATGCTACAGTCCCGACGACGACCACCACTGTCAGCAACTCAAAAAGCAGCAGAGGTAACAAGCATTGGTAATAAATGGTGGTACCGTGTGTTGTGAACAGGGACTTGTATACAAGGAATAGTTTGCTTATCGGCCCGAGCACTGGACTGCGCGACAACGGTTGTAAACTCAAAATGGTTAGGCAATTATGACGAACGGCGGCAAAATATTTGAGCGTGCCTGCTTTTGTTTTACGTTAAATCTGCCGTCACGCAGAAAATAGCTTGATCTGCTGACAAAGCACTGGGTGGCTGACAAACTTGTTCAATAGCTTGCCAACTTTTGGGACGACCGTTTGTGCCATATGCGCGTCAATGACAACCTGTGTCCGCCGCCGCCGGCAGGTATGTCTTCTGGTTGTCCTCGGGGAACTATCCTGGAATCCGTAGTGTATGTTTGTACACAGACTGTAGTGCCATATGACGTGAGCACAAATGTGTACGTAAACGACTTAGTATTTTGTGAACGGTGGCATAGGAAAGCAAGCTCTGGATAGTTTTGTTGATTGGTCTTGGACAGGTTAGGCCTTTTTACTTTCAGTACGCAAATGCTGGTGCTTCGTTTTGAAAGAGGCGACAAAAATTGTGCTTATACTTTATGTGGAGGAGGCGTCAGACAGTCTCATCTATTAAGGATCGTACATATTACGCTGTAATGCACATTTGTGAGACACAACGCCCATATTGTAGATAGTGTACCTCGAATATAAAAAAAAAAAGAACTGAGTTATGAGAAGTTTTGTTATATCCAATGCTATATTAAAGCAAACAGTTAATCAAATATGAATTTCTATAAGCAGTACGTGGTTGACAAATTGATCAAAATCTGCTTTTGAAAATGCATCGCAACTTTTCTGATGAGTCGCTTATAGCTGCAAGGTTGACCCTTGAATATATCATAGTATTGAATGTAATACTATTACAAATCTTCCTGACAAATATCACACTAAGAAGTTTACTAGTGGTACAGCGTGTTACTATAGCGTGGAAAAAGGAAAGAGCAATTATACAAGTCAAGGCTAGGGCCAAACGAACCCTAATCAAACACATGTACGCATGGCTCGTATGTAGCAGGTTGCGCGGGTAATTATTTGCAGTACTATCTATGTTGTGTTTTAAATCTTGATAATAATAAACAATGCGCGAATATACTATATTGTAATCTTTAAAATCCTATGTTGTATTATTTAAAGTAGTGAGGCTAACAAACATAGTATTGCGTTATAAGATTAGGTCAAAAAAGCAAACGTTTGGTGCAGACACTACCCGTTAACGGTAGATGCTGAAGAGTTGCTCCTTAGTAATGCAGTATTTTTAAATGAAGATACATTTACTATTATTATTATTACTATTTTCTTGCAATTTACAATTTATAAGTAATGTGTATTTTAATAAGTGATTCTAGTAGTTTTCATCAACTCATAACGTCAATGATAGAGGCAAACTTGCTCCATACTGAAACAGGCAGTTTTGCCTTTCTAAACATTCGCCAAATGATGTCATTTAGTTCCGCATACATCGAATATCGGCTAGAGGTTCTTGGACAATTTAGCAGACAAAGCCCGTCCGCATCGACTTCAGCTCTACACATCGCTCAAGATAAAGGCTTGCAGATGGCACTCCCTATCCTAAGAGTGGAAGCCATGCGGAACGTGACGCGATCCAGGATGGTGCGAGATGGCTGGGCTTTGAGCCAGCCCCCACTTAAGGTATCTTGCGAAGCTACGAGTGCCAAACGAGACCTCAAATAGGGAAGGCTATCCGAAGGCTATATTTGTAGTCTTATTTTGAACTAGCATCTGTTGCTTTGTTTTTCACTCTTGGAATCTCCGGTCGCATGACGTCTTCGAGCAGAGGAGAGCGAGGGGGGCGGACGGGGATCGAAACGCTCTAAACTCCGAGACCTACTGCACCGACAGGAAGTTATGCTTTTTCTCACAAATCGTTTCTTCTAGTCGGACGTTTAGCTTTTCTGTAAGTATTTTGACTGATATTGTCGTGAAGTCGCTTAAGTTTAGAAATTGTGCAGGGTTGGCGATGCTCGCCGGACGTAGCTAAATCGTACCAATAATCTCTTGTAAGTCGATAACTCTTGCAGAGGCGTCGCCTGCCAGTACTTTATCATTCAAGTACCACATGTTAAGCGGACTCTTAAGCGACTTCAGATCAGATCGTTAACTGCCCGGCACGAGAAAGATGGGCCCCGGGGTACCTCTGTTTGATGCCTATTTGGGATGGTGGATTATGTCAGCTGTGACAAGATGGGGTTGGCCGTCATACGAAAACTCAACATAATGACTTATGTTTAAGGTAAGGTCCTTGACCGTCTTTAGTAAGTAGTCTATCTGTACAGCATTGTAGGCACGAAAAAAAAACTAGCTTGAGCGAGTATGTGGTACAAGTCCTGAAGACAAGGAAAAGGCAAATTGTATAAACTATTGCCTTTGCTTCGGCTTTGGCCAAGAACCCCAATTAGTCGTCTGTTCGGTGTGTGAGCGTTTCTTTGTTATCCGTTACGCCGACCTCTGCAGCTGTCCTGCGTAGTCATGACGAGCATGCTATCGGGTCGTTTTTCTTTTTCAAAGCAAACAATTAAGTGCCAAGATCTTTGATAAAATCGCCGTTGGTGGCAATAATAATATAATTATTATTTGCAGTTACCGTACTAGATATGATAGTAGTATAAGTTCAAATATTAGCTATATAACAATATTAAATACTAGTTATATCTATACAGAAATGTTAGAGCTGTTTTGGCAGAGAGCACAGGCAAACATGTCTAGAGTCTGTGGCAAATTTCAACCTTCGCTTTTGGTTCTACTACAGACAATTACCCTGGGGAACAAAAGAAGCTTAGGGAGTCGACCGGTCCCATTGAGGTTCCCCCTCAGGTTACGCCGTAGTCTTCTTACAGATAGGCAGGTGCTTCCTTGCCAGCAAATCCCACAGCGAACTCCAGCCGTCTCCAATTAAAGTGAAAACGGTGGCCTAGAACGCAAACATCTCAAACTAATAATTTGAAGTTTAGTATATCGTTAAATACACATAAAATTTCCTACCGTTTCTTACGGGAAACAAAATGTGCTTAGCTTGTATATATATATATATATATATATATATATATATATATATATATATATATATATATACAGAATGTCCAATGCGCCCACACTTAATGGAATCGAGTAGATTTCGTTAAAATATGTATTTCTGGATAGAAGTAATGGAATGTAAGCGGGAGGGGTTATGAAAAATGTTAAAACTAAATACACCAGCAAACAAGAACAGGCACAATAGCATTTTAGAGTCGCTTCTATACAAAGACTTTTGGCTCTCCAACTTTCATTGCATTTCAAATCTAAAGAATCTGCGTTCAGACACCCTCCATATATACATTTATCTGGTGCTTTTATCGTCTTACACACTGCCAATACAACTCCCTGCTCACGTAGTACCTATTTTTCATCATAAGATAAACAAGCATTCAAGAGGTAACAAGTCCAATTCAAAACAGTGCCCACTGCAGTTCAAAAAGACACTGTGTTGGCGGACACTGTCTAAATTTCAAACATTGGATCTGAATATCCCCTTTACTTTTACCACCCAATGCAAGACCGCATACAGTCACGCTGTTGAGCCTCGTACGTTTTAGTCGGATACCTGTTAGTCAAATAAACACCTATTTTTTCCCCCCATACAGTATACCCCTCTTCTTCCCCTATACAGTATAGCCCTCTTCTTCCCCTATATAGTATATCTCTCTCTTCCTCCTAAGATGTCAACCCTATTCCCACGAAATTGGCGATGTGGTGTACACCGCAAGGCAGGTGTTCATTATTATTAGCGGTAGCTAATAGTGGGTATAGACCTTGTAGCAGCAGCAGCAGCCTGTCTGCCAAAGCCGCAGATTGGCAGCAGTCGCTCCTACTATGCTCTGGGCTGTCGCTAGCGTCACTATGCCGTCAATACGACAACCGTCTCGTGTTTGTTGGGGGCTGCCACAGATTTCAATGGGGCTACCGACAGGCGGGTACGACAGTGACAACACACCCAGATCTCTCGAGCGATTGTTGTTGTATTAGGATACATTGACGCGTCGATGGGACTCGTCCTGTGTCGTCTCCGATCTGCCGAGAACAAACCAGCCAGCAAGGCGTAACAAAGAAGAACCGAGAGGTAGGGGGAGAGAACGTAACGACGCGAAGGGACTTTGGAGAAGGAACCGTGCACTGTTGTGCTGCAGCGCTATGGTCGGTGGTTCGTGGGTGAGTGTTGGGGGGGGGGGGGGGGTGGATCCGACAGTCGAGCTTGGTGGGGTCAGTACTAGAGGGACGTCTCATTTCCATAATCCGCATTTACAAACGGGCGTTCTTTGACGCATGCGTTTTCGACGTTTCGCCTGTAACATGGGTGCATCTGTATACGCCCCGCTCATACAAGTGCTGTGACCTAGGAAGAGAGAGAGAGAGAGAGAGAGAGAGACAGAGACAGACAGATAGAGAGAGGGAGAGTGAGAGAGATAGAATGAGAGTGAGAGCGTTAAAGAGCACGGGGCGGTTGTAGCCAAGCCGTCCGAAACAGCCTTCTCCAAACAAGCGTTCGCGCTTTTCCCCACCTCCAAACTACAGACTGCTGCAAGGCGGCGTGTCCCGCGCACTTGCTTGCTTGCCGGCCAAACACTTTGAACTAATCCTGGGCCTGAGCCTGATCTCACTGGCTCGACGGGCCAACGATCCTGCGCCTTGATAAAGGGCGGCGCCCTTTAACAGACCAGAACCAACCGTTATAGTCGCGACGGCGGCAGGGGCTTCGTCGACATGGACACATGTGACACGGGCGACAACGGCAAATGCGGGCGGCTGCCCAGGGCGGCTTTTCTGCCGAGCAACACCCAGGGCAACTGTGACGTCGAAGGGGGAGCTGCAGGGAGAGGGGGAGGCCAACTAGATATTTGGTAAGGATCAGATACAACCAGCCGAGGCCCAAGCTTAAAGACCAGAGCAGTCCAGCCACGCTGTTTTGGTTGTTGCTGCTGCTGCTGGTGTTGCCGTTTAAGCTGCGGCTGACAGCGCCTATATTAAATTCTATTGAGCCAGTACTCTAACGTCTCGACCACGACCATCACATCACTATCCACCACCCACCACATGCGGACTTTATACACATACACACCTGTATCTACGTACTTGTGCCGCAAATATACACTGGAATCGAGCATCAGAAAGCCGGTCGTGGTCGACACGCGCACAGCATCTAGTCGATCCGTAACAAATCCTCGGACACGTCACGCCTGGCTACGAACATTATTAGCTCGTAGTACTCGTAACCCGCCCGCCAGCCATCCGTACTCGCTGCGTCAGGCAAAGCTGGCGCGTCGTTCACAATGACGGGGGGGGGGCATTTTCTCTCGGCTACTAAAATAAAGCAGCCTCTACTAGTTTTACACACTTCTGGCATACGCCTTTATATATATGTATATATATATATATATATATATATATTATATATATATATATATATATTCGAGGTGTAAACCTCGGTGACTCTTGACAGCAAAGACTATATATATATATGTATTCGAGGTGTATATATATATGTAAATGTATCCGAGGTGTATACATATATATGTATATATATTCGAGGTGTGGCTTTAAAAAATGCATTATACTACAAAAGAGAAGTCGAGAGAGTGAAGGATAGGGAGATAAGGCAGTAGTGAATAGCAACATTTCACGACCACCTTCAGCGAAAGCCATACTTGGGGACCGTGCATAATCTACTAAACAGAGCTGACTATACTAAAATAGAGCCAGCCGGAGCACTGATAGCAGCAACCACGACAGGAACAATAACAACAACAATTGTGGAACCAACAACAACAGCAACGACAACAGCAACAACAACAATAACAACAACAACAACAATAATATCAACAACAGCAACAACAACAATATCAATAGTAATCACAAATACAATGTAGGTAGTACACGCAGCGGCAGCAACCACAACAACAACAACAACAGCAACAATAGCAATGAGAGCGGCAACAGCAACAACAATAATAAAAACGACAACGACGACAATAGCAACAGAAGAGCTGTAACGGTAGAGCGGCAGTGACAAGGGCAGCAGCAGCAGTTGAAGCTGTAGTTGCAGCAGCAGCAGCAACAACGGCAACAGCAACAGCAGCAACAACAGCAGCAACAACAACAACAACAACAACAACAATAATAACAACAACAACAACAACAGCAACAATAACAACCACATCAAAACTTATGACCGCGATAAGGCGACAGACGACGGTGTGTTGCAAATACGTATACGCCGTGAGCCGAAGCAGAGCGACAGTATCAGCTGCGGCTCTGGCGGTCTAGCGTCTCTTCTTCTCTAGTTTTTGGCGGAGAGATCGGCACCAGGCGGCCTGCGTGGCCTATTCTACCCCACAACGACGGACTCTTTGCTTGTTTGGCGCTTTCTGCGCACATTGCTGCTTCGGCCCGGCCGGCAAACGCCTTCAAAAAAAGAAAAAGCTGCCGGAACAAGCTTTGCTGTGTACCTTTTTCACTATGCATTGCCCAATACGTAGCCGGGGCATAGACACCGACTACCACTCGCCCGAACCGTTTTACCGGCTATGGTCCACTCGACATCAACGCAGCCAACGACACCACCACCAACAACAACAACGACAACAACGACGACAACAACAACGACAACGACGCCAACAACAACCACGACGCCAACAACAACGGAATCCGTAACCGCAGAAGTGGGAGCGGAAACAACAGTGCCAAGTTGAACAGCTCGCTACTGCGGAGGCCACTATTAGAGTGCGTGAGTGAGGAGACTACGCTCGAAATACGCTGCCATGAACAGCCTCTCTCACTGAGGGCCGGCCTCGAGCCTTGAACTGCCGGCCGGCTGAAGTCGGTCATGCAGCGTGCACGCACGCGCGTCATAGATGCATGAAGCAGCCATACACTACACGATGAGGACAGCGACAACCTACGTGCGTCGCACCGTCTAGAGCTGGTAGCAAGCCGTTGCGTATGCACGCAGAATGGCGTTTGGGAAACTAGAATTTATTGTTCTTGCGCCTTAGCTCTCTCTTTTCCCGCTCCTTCCCTCCCCCCCTCTCTCTCTCTCTCCATATATATATATATATATATATAAGAGCAATAACAGCTTTATAGCCCTGTAATAGGACTCGAGCATATAGTGCCTTTGACCGGAACAAGTAGTTAAACAACGTAGATACGACGCTATACAAGTCAGCTGATTAAAGAGCAGCAAGAATACCAGAGCAGTAATCGCTTTGGCTGTAATAATGACGACAGCTTTTTCTATGACAAGCGCGCCATTCGTTGAATCACCGACGACCACTACCATTGATGACACATCAGGCTCAACAAAGCAACAATATCGATTAAGACAGGTCGATCGTTTACATCGTTCTTGTAATAACATAAAGCTTAGTAAAACATTCAACCCTTGATGGACAGCAGCAGGCAGCGTCGATGAAGTGTGATGATGGTTGCAACTTCACTATAGTGACGAGCCACCGCCATAAAAGTAGATACGCAAAGCAATAAAAAAAAGAAACGCTAACACTGTATAAAATCGTATATTTTTCTCCTCATCTGCATGGAGTGTACAGGGTTCCGGGCTATCAACATGTGCAGTCAGGATGTATGGTTCGCTAGCTGGAAGGGCTCCGTCTTCTTTGTTGCTGTCAATCACAGTTATAAAGGCAATATTTTCAAAAGTTCCTTCTGGCCGGCTCTTTCTTGGGTCTTCTAAGCATTAGAGCTTTCTCCTATATATATATATATCATTCTAATTCTAGTTCTGCGGTCCTACATAAACCCAGCCATCGATGGCAGCTCTGCATCTCGGACCAGAGTTAACAAAGGAAAGAAAGATGGGCAGGGTTTTGCGACTCTATAATGACGTCTTCAATGACTGAAGTAATTGCATGGCGCTAACAGCGTTTGCAGAATACTGTTGCGGAATTGCGAATGTTTATTTGGGGCACCAGAACTAGTACCAAAATGTTTATTTAAAGATATGAACATTGTACTTCTGACGAGAACATTTCTTTGAAGGAAACTGCATTTCTGCATGATGCGAGTGCTCTATGTGTCGCCAAGGCTTCTTGACGGAGGGCGATTTAGACCGGTAAGAGCAGGATTTCCGCGCATGTTCACCTCAGGTGAACTCAACCTCGCCTTGCATTAGCTGCCACATCTATACGACGATATTGAGGTGGCCGATGTTGTCAGTGCTGGTTTGGCGCGTTTTAGCTGCAGTTGCCCACATTGGCGTGCGGTGATTTCAATTGTCGTAGAAAACTTCTAAATAGCAGATGTCTGTATTGCGCTATAAACGAGCGTGGCTAATTCACGTACGTTTGTCAAGATAGAAACAGCACTATGGACCTTCTATAATAATGGGTAACGCCCGATGGAATTTGAAGCATGCAATATACTTCCAGTGCTGGTGTTCCTGCGCGTGTCCGGACAGAGCCGTGCCGCTGGCCGCCATGCTCCAGACTTCCTATCATGGCATTTTGAGTGTTCCGTGCTCTTGAGAACAAATCAAAGGTACTTACAGTAGCAGGTCACATTGGCCAAAGCAACAGTGCTCGTGGGGAAATCGTTAAGGCTGCAATGAGTAAGCAAAGAAGATGGCGGAGGCGGCACCGAACAGCCTACAAGAAGCTGCTCATAGACAGTAGGCGCCAGTATGAAGAGGAGTGATGTTGGATGTGGTCTCGGCGACTGTCGATCTAACGGATGGCGCCCAGATATGAGCTTTGTGAGTGCCTGATTAGCAAGAAAAAATTAATTTACAGAGTTTTAAACAAGAACCGGTGCAGACACGAGGCTGCGCTCTACGTCGTATCGATTCGTAGCCGGCAGAAGAGCACGCGCAGCATGACGGAGCAGCAGGTTTGTCCGTTTGTTTGCGGCTTTAGCCTTCTCAGATAGAGCATCATGAACACGTACATGGAAACTCCGCTCACGTAGGTAAGTCATTCATCCATGTAACTATTTTGGTGCCCACTCTGAATTTAGGCAACACCTCGAGTAGTTTACTGTGTGCCACAGTTTCAAAAGCGGTGCCGGGCAGCAATTGCATCCGTGTACATAGAGATATAAAGGTAAGCGAAATCGCTCGCTTATTTTTGGGGTCTGGCCCTTTTCCCTGCTTGTGTACTGAGCTAGCGATCGCCGCCTAAAAAAATTCGGTACAATCGAAGCGATCGACCAAATATCATGCTCAAGAGGTGACATATTGAGATTTATAGCTGCGTGAATATGATTGGCGGCTTTTAGATTTCAGGCCCCTTAAATGCTTCAACAGATTTTCTGTTGTGACGTCAATATCATTCACGGGCACTAAGTCGAGATAGCCATCCGGAGCATGCGTAACATCGGAATATATATATATATATATATATATATATATATTTTTTTTTTTTTTTTTAAGGGGATCTTTTCCGAAAGGCAACTAGAACTACATATTCATACAAGTATACTCACTTGTATGGCAATATCGCTAGAAACTGATCCGTTAGGCGCTCGCCACTTCTCCTAATGATCCATAGTATTGTTAATGAATATTTGGGCCATTAGAGAACGAAGCTTAAGGAGGGATGTATGTTTACTGGGTAGGGGTCTTGGCGGACCAACATCCAACCGCTAGGGTCAAGTCCCACGCGGCTTGAGAGGGGGAACACCCCACACTCGTAGAAGCAATGCGTACAGCATTTACCCGCCTCCACAAAAAAGCTAGTAATCGTAATTATGCACGTTCAGATCTATCTAATTAAAAGACTTGCGTGATATATATGCTTGATGATAGCAGTGCTCCTTCTCTGAGTACACTACGGTCGTTGACCAGGTAAGAGAGATATTAGCTACCGGTCTTATTAAATCTGAATCCAAGTGTCTCTCAAAGCTTTAGCGAAAGGGGCAATAAACATACGACTTGGCAAGCGGTAGCCTAGGTGCACGTTACTTGATAAATAAAACGATCAATTAAGGCCAATGGGCAATTAATGAAATTATTATTGCATATTGCTAAATACCTGTAAATGCTAACGCTGACCGACAAAATCTAAGAGTTTAGCATTTAAAACTTAGATGTTATTAAATATAATGATGCTTTACTTACCAAGCAAGCACACACAGCTTAGTCATATGCTAGCACATCACGAGCCGACACCGAGTGTTACGACGTCGATTGGCATTGTGCTTGTCACTGCCGCAACTTTCCCCTCCGAACTTTCAACAAAAAGCGTTGTCTTAAGTAAACTCTGGCACCGTTCCATTCGCCAGTGGCGGCGCCACAGGCGTCCGAAAGCTCTTTCAATGAGGCGAGTTGTGAGAGGACCAGGTCTTTCTAAAATCTCGAATGCCCGGGTAAACAAAAGCGATTTTTGAAGGCAGCCACGCTTATTAAAACTGTTGCAGCCCGCCATACAGTACCACCAGTATTGCGTCTTAAGTATAGGATCAATTTTGGGCACGTTGAGTTGGAGTGAGTTAGCTGCGGGTTAAGCGCCGTGGACATCCTACTGCACGGAATTGGTGAGACGCGCGACGATGCTTTGACATATCTGTCACTAATTTGGCCGCGCAATTAGGCTAAGCTTACGGCTGGCGCTTGCACGATATGAAGACTCATGCCTGGCAAAGGAGTCGATTTGTGCGACATAAGCACATAATGCATGTAGTGCTTTACGGCCAGGTGAGCTTCAAGACCAGGTTTCACACATATATAATGTGAGTTATTGTCTAGTGAGGTGCCAGTTATCAAGGAGGAAGTGACGACGTTCAGCCACGCTTCACCAAGCGCCCGTCTAGCCGTGTGACTGCGCTTTGTCTAGCATTTTTGACAATGTTTGCTATACTTTCTCTTTGCAATTGATCATCATGTGCCATAGAGTAGACGAGTTACGTTTAGCTGTCAGGTTAGAGTTTGTCGTTTTAAAGAGTGTTTTCGCGCTATCGAAAACATACATTAATAGGGCTCGTGGAAGGGCTTCCGCTGCTGTCGGCGGATCTGCGGAAACGTTGGAATCTAAAGAGAACGTGCGCATTTGACGTGTATATGCGGAACTGGCAAACAAGAAAAAGTAAGGTAAACATGATTATTTATAGAATTGCCGCAATGCGAGGCACTGAATGGTGGACTAGTGGGGTTAGAGAGCGTCATCTAGCCAAGGTCTTTGCTGCCCACAGATTTCATCATGCTCTGTGCAACGTAGAGGGTTTTTATGAACCACAGGACGGATGTCGATGCAGACAATGCTCGAGTAAATGTGACAGATACCACGCCGCGGTATGTCCGGCAGTTCGGCCCATAGCAAATCTAGCAAAACGCTAGATTGATGGTTGTCTCGAAACCCCTTGATGTAACACGAACACATCTACTCATGATGGGATCTCCTCACAGCATATGAGTACGGCAAGACGCTCGTCTGGGACGCTACTGTGCCTGCCTCCTTAGCCCCCTCTCTGGTCAGTTAGAGTGTATTCATCTATCAGACAGCACTTGGCGTTCCGGCCTATTGTGTTGAAGACGCTAGGAAGACAAAGTCAATTAGGCGCTAGGTGGACAACGTCGACAACGAATAGTCGACGACAATCGCAAATGAGTTCGGTTGTGAGCTGGCGACAGCTGACCTGGTGATTTTCTTAGACAGAAGTCGTCATTGAGAATTTAACGGCGGAAATTTGGTATCCTACATTCGATACCGCGCGTTTGCGTCAGTCCAGGCCGGGATCAGTCCAGGACATATATAATTATATCAACATAAACGGACAAGTTGAGATATCTAGGGTTCTTCAACAGTTCTTGTGTCAGCATGATCGCTGACTCCCAGCGGTATGGTTTATCGTCTATTCTCAATGAGCATTGCTTCAAGAAAATTTGATCAACAATTGGAATCAACTCGGCAGCACGCCGGTATGTGACAACCGTGACTAGCGGACTAGCCCCCTAGACCACGTCGCCACAATATTTATATATATATGGTATGAATGGCGTATAATAATTTATACGTCATTTATTTTGTTAATTTTCTAATTTTAAATGGAATTGTATTTTACAAAGGTTAACCAAATCAAGTTTATAGTAAATCAAATGCCTAAAAAGATATGAACCAAATAAAGAAGCAGAAATTAATCACTCTCGACAAAGGAGTGCTTTGCTTAAGCTTAACTTTACACAAAAAGTAATCCCAATGGCTATTTATCACACAAGGACACAGTTTTATGCAGTAGTTAGGGTAATTGTTAGAATGCTAAACAATACAGGCAACACACTCGCAAAATACGCGCAATCGAAGTAGTTCACTCGTACAGCATTTTCATAATACACAACAACTATATGCAAAAGCATGTGGATAAATATAACTTTGCAATCTGAGTAGGTGTTCTTCTATTTAAAGCATAACAACCTCGACTCAAAATATACCTAAATAACAGGCCTGATTTTCGCTATGAAATTAGAAGCCATTGTTTTATTTGGCTTCGTCTGATTTCGGTTTTTGTGAGTGCAGGTCCAGGTTTCAGCAAGGCGGCATGCAAGTGTGTGATGACTAGACTTCAATGATACTGAGGGCACTAGGAAAGTTGTTGATCGTTTTTCAAGTACCACCTGGACATTAACATCCGGACTACAAACAAAGCGCGACAATAAAATACTGCAGATGGACTACGCACATAGATGCCAACACTACCGCCTAACCTCCCCAGGTCGTTGCTTGACGCAACTAATTCAGAACCATTTATGGAGTGAGACGCTTGAGCGCAATGTGTTAGCCGCGTTTCACTAAGCACTGCCGCATCATAAAGTGTCCCCTCTTCCTCCAAAGAACGCTTTAACAACTACATTGGCCGGATTTTTTTTTGTAACCCTTCAGTGCCTGTGTTCAGGTAGATGACAGCGAAGCTACTGGGTTCAAGTCTAACGCCATCCAAAGGTTAAACTGCCTTCTTATTTTGCGTGAGGTTTTATTTACAATACAGATTAATAGAAACCGGTTGTTGGAGGAACACCAAGATAACAAAAACCCAGTAATCGGAGATCATATGTCAACATCGAGACAGTTGACAACAACGGGGTGAGAACCTCAGACAGTTTTTAGACACATTGCCGCATTCGGGAAGGCAATACTCAAAAAAACCTTCGTGGTGTGTTTCAAATATCAGATTATGTTATAGCCGCGCCGTTTACATTTACGCGTCGCAGAGCTCCAACGTACGGGGTTTGCAAAAAACTACTCATAACAAACCTTTCCACAGCATGCGAATCTGCTTTTTAGGGACGGATGTCGATTACGGTAGGTTTACGCGAACGCTGGGGCCGTGACAGTGATCTCACCCTAGCAGCATAGGTAGGTGACGACAGTGTGGATGCTCCGGAATGTGGATTCTCGGGGAATTTGGCGCGGGTTGAGTGGTCGAGTGTAGCAGCCAGTTGCGAGTCAATGAGCTTGGTTTGTGATAACTCAGGATGCACTGATTGCATCCTGAGTCTTGCTTGACAACAATGTAAAGAAAGTGCCTTGACGTGTCAAGATCTTGTAGAACTCCTCGAGAACCATGAGTCCTGGTCTATGGTAGAAAGATTAGCAGAATTTGTCTCGAAAGCAAAAATAACGACCGCACAAAATCAAACCGCCTTAATAGCAAGCTAAAGTGGCCAGGAAATAAACAATCGGTATGTACATTGCTGGGGCTTTCGCCTGGTGGACATATATATATATATATATGCACACTATTTTTTTTGCCGCGGCTTAAATATATTTACCCACGTATTCATTTAAGCTGCGGTAAAAAATGATAACGTTTTGGCAACTGCATAGCTTAACAAACATATGGAATCACATAAAAATACATCAACGTCAGCTCCGCGTACCGTCTGATGTTGTAGTAGTGAATACAAATGCAATTGGCGCTAGCGAATCAAGTCGATTTATTTTATATATATCACTTATGCCGTGTTGTGGTTGCACACAATTGCATTTGTATTGCATACGATCGTCTGTGAAAAAGATAAATTCGTTTATAAAGAAGAATGCCGCTTCACTGCACTATGACTTCAGAAAAATAGAAGCAGTGAAAAGGTCGCAAGCAAAATCGCTGGTAAGGCTCTTTCGACTTCGTGCTTATCCGTCGGATGGTCAATGCTCACAGCGGCGTCACGACAGTAGTTGCAATAAATATAAAATTTCTTTCTTTGGAGAATGAAAGCTGTCTCACACTTGTTTATTGTCTGGTAACGGTACAATGATTTAGCGAAGATGTATATTTTAGTACCTCGTGCGTCCTTGTTTACTCGTCTTATTGTGTTAGGAAAGCGAATTGGTCGATCAGTTGTGGCTCGTGAACAACAAATTGCATTTGTTGCATGTTAAAGCTATAACAATATTATATGTACAGGGTGTTAAGAAAAGTTCTGAAAATCGATAATGGGAATTGTTAAAGCAAATATTTTTTTCCAGTGGAACATATTCTCTAATAAGTCTTGTTTCAGAGTGGGAGTTTAATTACTACAATTTGCGACACTGATGTTTTTGCCCGGCATAGGAGCATAAAATGTGCTGTTGCGAGATAACTAGTTCTCCCATACAAAAACTAAGCACATCGTCGTGTTGGCGAGCCTCTTCCGCAGAACATGTAATGCTGAGCAGGCAATGCGACATAGTCGTTTAGAAGAGAATTCGCAAAAATTAAGGTTTCTTAGCCTTCACGTACAATGTCTCAAAATCTTAACCCTACGACCATTCACAGCGCTCAAAGCAAACATATTCAGGCAAATTCAGACATTTAATTGTGATCATTTTGGTAATAAACCTATGGCAATGCGAGCCGTGGTTGCGAAGTAATTAAGATTTTTCGGAGGCATCAGCGGATTGAGCGCATGCATAAATGACCTAGAATGATTTATCTGATAAAGTAGGTAATTTATGCATGCAGCCAATCTCGATTACTCTGCAATCGCGGCTCGCAATGCCATATTTTTGGTTCCAAATGACCGTCATGAAATAAAACGACTATGTCGCATTTTCTGATAAACGTTATATGTTCTCCAGAAAAAGCACACGACATTTCCTCACGAACACAACGATGTGCGCGCGATCAGTTTTTGTATGGAAGAACTAGTTGTCTCGCAACAGCATATTTTATGCTTTTATGTCTGGCAAAAACACCAGTGTCACAAACTGTTCTTTGTCGAGTCAACGAGAAGACAACATTTTTGAAATGAGTATATGGCCCTTTCAATACCGGTTTCAACGTACTGAAGATTTTGCGTATCGATACCATATCATCTGACCTATGTGTGTCATATATATAACATTGTATGTATATATATATATATATATATATATATATATATATATATATATATATATATATATATATATATATATATATATATATATATATATATATAATATATATATATATATATATATATATATATACCTCCACTGTTATTTCATCCGTTACCCTCATGCCGTCTTGCCTTTCATTTTTCTAATAATTTGTTTTATTACTTCTACCTCTGTGATTATATTACCTCCGTATTCATTCTTGACTTCCTTTCACGAACTCCATTACTGATACAAAGCACTTCTAGCGCCGTATTCATTTCTTCTTTTGTTCGACGTTAGCCATGCATTGGTTATGTCCAGAATCGTCCCGTTGTACCTTTAAAGCACCCTTCTTACATCCTTAACTATGTTATAGCATTCATTATATTATTCTGTATTATTCTATGTATTTCATCTAGAACTATCTGGTATCATCTGCTTCATGTGCTCACTTCTGTTTTTATATCCCCTTCTTCTTCTTGCCTACTCTCAACTTATTAATAGTTAATCCATGCCCCGTAATTTCCACTTAATTGCCACCACTGGTTATATTCAAAACTTTTCGTTCATCTATAATCATCCCTTTTACCTATTTCCGTATTTCTCCTTTAACCATAATATAATCCGTTCTCTTCCTCTTACTATACGTATGTTTTCCAGCCACTACTCGATCTGAATTTAGGGTATTCCTTCGTTAATACTCATTTTAATAGCAATTCCATATCCCTCCCCCTCTCGTCCGACTGATGAATGTGGGCGTTCATGTCTCCAAGACATACAGTTCCCACTCCATTACTACCTGCAACCGCTTCTTTTATTCCATTACAATGCTTAACCTTTTTCTGATGTATTACTCGGTGCCATCTTACCCCCTATAATTCCAATTACCTCGCTAAGCCCTTCAATATCAATCAGCACGAAGTCTTTCATTTTAATCTCATTACTTCCCTACACAATATGTATTTTTTAAATATACCCGCTCATTCAAACCTATTTTCTTCTGAACCCGTGTTTACATTTGTCCCATACGAATTGCACTCTTAAAACTGCGGTGCAAGTTTTGGGTTACACAGACGTGTCTCTATAACTACCATTATATCTATTTGTCTCTTTTCCTCCTACTTATTTCGTCTCCTTTGACCTCTAATATTTAATAATGGTATCCATCGAAAAAGTGCTTACTTCTATTTACATAGTTTCCCTCCTAGATCTTGTTTTTGGGGTCTGATCGTAATCCGCAAGGTTGCCCATGGCCAACTTTCGGATCACATCCAACCAGTTCCAACACTCTCGGCGCATTTGCAGACTCTCTGGGTAACTGGCCGGACCGCCATCCGAGCTCCCACCTTATCGTAACAAACACCGCTCGGAGCCATGACTCCAGCGGTGTGTTCTATATATTCTAGGAGAAGCTATTCAAAGCTGTCTGCCCGCACCAAGAGAGCAATTTTAATGTTTAAACCAATGAGCATACCTTGAACTCTTTGTTACGCTTAGTCAATTATGCATTACATCTACTGATACCCTCCCCCTTCACGAAACCCCAATCGCTACTCTACACTATCAAACATGTTTATGTCCACTTCAATTTGCCAATAGCCCTGGATGTTCCCCCTTTATTTTCAATAATTGCCAGCCCCGCTGTACCCCTCGTCATAACACCTAAACATATTTTCACTCTCAACATTTTCAAGTCCCCAGCAATTACTCCTCTTTCACAACTGGTGGTAGCGCATCTTGTTGTTGCCGCTGCTCCTCTGTCCCCAGCTGTTTCTGCTGCTGTTGATTTTGCAGGCGCGTTGGCTCCTCTAGTGCAGCAACAACAACAACAACAACAAACGCATTTTTCTTTGTTGCAGCGTCGTTCGCCGGCCGTCGTCTTTGCGCACTTTTTTACATCCTCCTGTTTACATCTTCGGCTAGTCTGGCTTTCTCGCTTGCCTCTCTTTTGCGTATCCACGTTTTTACTTGATCAACGCCGGTTGTTGTGGCTAATACGATGCACATCTCTCACTTGGTTTGCATTGCATTCACGATGCGGCAAAACCTGTCCGCTTTTGCCTTTACTTTCGCCATCGTTGCATTCATCTGGATTCGTTGTGATTGTGAGTAACGTTTAGAAATCTCCTGTAATGTAAAGCTTTGCTTGAACTTCCGGACACTGGCAGCAACAATAGTGTGTAACTCCTGTGTGTTTTCCTTGATCTGCTGGGGGAGACCCAAGCTTAAAGGTACTAAAGATGTATCATTTTCTCGATAGGCCTGTTTTGAGCTATCCTCCTCTATCCTACTCGGCTATCCTGCTGACCTAGAAACAATTCTCATTACACGCATTTGTCGTCTTGCCTCCAGTATAAAAAGGGTAAAATTTTTCGATGGGTCAATTAGCGATGTGCCTGCTACCACTATATAGCACTGTAATGAGTATTGCGTGCAAAGGGCATGATGGTTTGCCACGCCCTGTAGTCTTAACAGGCCGTGGTACCGAAAGCACTCTGTTGCACGAAGGACAATGTTTTGGAAGGGTGCAGCACCCGTAATTTTTGAGCGGGTATGCCCTTCATTGTATGGGGCTCGTGATACGCTTGATAAGTAGTAGCAGTGCCAGTAAAGTCCGTGCAATAGCTCGTAGGGCTTTGTCGAGTTGGGGGTTGATGTTGTCTGTCATCTACTAAAGAGGATTAGGTGTGAAATTCCTCCTCGGCCCCTAGACTAATTACCTCCGATCGCTTTGGCACCATCTTCGATGGAGAGCGGTGTACAACCCCCTGCTGCAGCGTGGTAGGACTTTCCTGGGTCTCGGCGTCTGACTAAAGGCCAAAGGCGCTGGCTCATCCCCCTTCTCGGCCACAATGTCGCGCGCGACGTAAGCAAATGTCTTACCGGTTGTGAGGAGCCGGTTGCGATAGCCGGAGCCGCCTTCCCTGCTAGCTTAACTCCCCGATTTTTTCCGCGAGTCTAAAGGGCTGCTTTGCCGTAACACTCGAGCCTCCACCATTTTCTCGTGTTTATTTCCCGTAGGATGGTTCGTGGGCAGGTGAGCGAGCCCATTGGATGAGGTCCCGTGCCGTTCGCGCGCTTTGCTGAGCTGGTGCATAAAGCTTTAAGATAGTATTTGTTTCACTTCCTACCTGTCTTTAGTTGTGCGCAGCGACTGGCAAGATTCCCGAGTCTAGGCAATTGAAGCAAATAAATAATCTATGCGCCCCACGAGCCACTACGTGTGAGCGATACACACAAAAAAAAACAAAGTTGGGCAGCTAGTCCAAGGCCAAGGAATTTTTGTGGGTCATATGACGGCAGTAGAATTCTTCGGTCGCTTCTCTCCCTTGCCAAGCGGTCGCCGGATGTCCGACCCTGCAACGAAGGGGGCGACGAACACTTACGCCATCAACGTCACTTTATTCTGATAGAATCTGGCTTCTGGAATACGCCAGGCTCACGCAAATGATACGCAGTCCAAAACAAGTCAAAGCTGGCCAGATGTCCGACCCGGGTTTATCCCCTAGATTTCTGATACCTACCGCCGCCTTTTCCGTATTTATAGTCGCGCAACAGCGTGAACATATCGCCACCAAATCCAACATCCGCTCCACCTAAGGCAGTAGAATCCTTTCGTCACTTTGCTTCTCTATTTGGCAATTGTATCCCAGTTACGACGCCGTTTGTCAGACCTGCCGTCACGGGAGTCTGCCCTCACAAGAACCTGCCCCGGTCACCCTGCCAAGAAGGCTAGCTAAAAGTGAGTGCAGATCAACCTACGACCATACCGCAACTCTCCGCCAGGGCTCGGGTCCAATTATTGTGATTATAATTTCTAAGTTTGTATCAACTTCCGCGTGGTTTCAGGTAAGTTTACGTACAACTTGTGGTGCCTTCATTTACTTCAGCAGCTCTGCGCGTCCAAGCCCTGACAATTGCAGACGCATGCCGAGCCCACCGATTTGGATCATCAAGCCTTAAAAGCATTTTTAGTTCTGAAATTAATGGAGTAGCAACATTTAACACGAAGATATGTAAGTGAGCGCTAATTTTCGACGTGCAGTTCTCAAAATGAAGCGCTGCAGCTTTGAAATAGCGCAAAAACGATATTAACTTTTTGCGCCTTTAATGAACGGCCAAGTTTTTGTCATATCACGATTCACGCGATCTGAGAGGCTATATATATACACATGTGATGCGTATTTGGATATCCGTAGTTTAAATAAATATGTGGAATTGATGGACCAGGAAATGGCATAGTGTACTATTAATTCGAATACATTTTTGCTGCGAGCTGGTTGTTTTTTGCTGTGTGAGCAATCGAACCATCACTGGCACCCCGTAGTAACACTGAGCCGATATAAAGTCAACACTTTGTTTTTGAATCACGATGCATGTTACTGTGCTAGAACGACACTAAGCCCAGCGGAAGTTCTTCACGTAACCGGATTCCCTCAGAAATGCCTCAATACCTTCTTGGACGTTTCCGGGCGCTTGCTTATTGTATTCTGATCGAGCACGTCGTGTGCAACAAAAATATATTTTCACTCTACGTATATAAATATATATTTGACGCAAATGCTCGCATGCGCATTTGCGTCATAGAAGGGAAATACTAAAAGGTAAGGAGACGCAACTGACCACGGCTTTCTTAACGCGTATTTAGCTAGATGAGATTATTCGTATGTACGCTTCCTTATGGTGGGTGTTTTTCGCATTTTTGCCTGGCGTGGCGACATTTGCGCACTGATTGACGACCGGCGGCGACGTCACAGGTCGGTTACTTCAGGGCAGCCGAAGCCGCAACGGCATCAGCATAGAGTCGCCACACTCTGTTGAGTCTACTCTTGTTGCAGGCACTCTTACTAGAGTGACCGAAAGTGTAATATTTTTTTCTTGTTGAGCAGCAGGTAGGTAACAAAGGGCGTTACAGGTAGAAAATCCCCGCTTTGTCATCTGGTCCACGCCATGTTGCCAGTGGTGCGGACGAGATGACACTCAGAAAGGGGAAAATGTACGCCGAGGGCATAAAGGAACAGGGAGTGGAGTATCATCACCTTGTCTTTATCGGCACGATAGACCACAGTGTGCGGGAGCTCTCTATCTCCGCCTTTGTCTCTCTTCCTCACTCTCGCACTCTCGCCGCCTCCCTTTCATTCTCTCCCTTACCCCTTTCCCCCATTTCTATTTCTCTCTCTTTCTTTCTTGAGCTTTTACAACTAAAATCGCCAGCAAACTCACAAACTGATCCGAGTCGGGTCGTGTCTTCCCTTCGTGCCGATCGAATCTTGGAGAGTGCTCTAGTTGGGAAACGCCGCCCCCAAACGTATTTCCAGTGTTCGGATTTGAGAGTAATAATTAAGATGACTTGTGACGACGGCAGTAACGACTGTGACGGTGACAACACGTAACGATATTTACGCGATCATTACAATGGCGATAGAGAGTCACAGTCACAACAGCAACGTCAACAGAGACATGGACAGCGGGTTGCGCATTTTCACTCTTTTGGGGTTGGGCAACCAACCAAAGGCCCCAAGCGGTTGCACGCCATACATATATCGTCGTTCCATACATACAGACAACGTCCGCACACATAGGGGCGGTTCTTCGATGTGCATAGGTAGCACGCTGAGCTAGTTAAGTACGCTAAAATGCAGAGAATGCTTGGACAGGGAAGTTGGTAGTAGGGGAACTGATGATGGTGTTGCTGCTGCTGGTGCTGATGATGGCGGCGGTGGTGGTGGTGGTATTGTTCCGCACGTCATACACTGTTTGCCGTGCCCTTGGTTCCGCCCGAGCCAGTGCAGGTCCGGCAATGCCAAAAACGACGAGTACCGACGTCGGTCGCTACCTAGCAGCAGCAGCAGCAATGGTAAAAGAAGGAGGCGCAGAGCGTAAGAAGAGCAAGGCGCACCTGCAGAAGGGACGACGCTAGTCTCACTACCGCAGGTGGGACAACCGAGACAACCGAGCCGTAATGTAGGCCCGCTTCGTCCTGGACTGGCCCGATCACGCTTAGCCCGTCGAGCCGCTGCTGGCTGGCAGGCTGGGAGGCTGACTGGCCCTCTGTGGTGGTCTGTGCTGTGTTTAGTTTTGCCATTCCTTTCCAAGCGACTTTTATCTCAAGGCGGCATCGACGTCGGCCTCGGCCACGGTAGTCATCGTAGTAGTCGCTGTAGTCGAAGCCGAGTAGAGGCAACGACGGCATCGAGCCTTTCAGCCACCTCCGCCGCAACGCGCACTACTTGAGGGGAGGAGCATTGCACTTCTAGGCTTGGGCATCGGATAGTGTTGTCGCACGAGAGGAAGACACACTCACCCTTTTGCTACGACAGTGTGCTTCTGCCGTTGCTGCCAGTGTTTCGGTTTCAGGAACTGCCAATGCTGTCGCCAATGCTGGCAGCCAAAGGCGCTTGCTTCATCGAAGAGCACGCCCACAGCGTTGTCCGTTCGAAGTCCGATCGGCAGTAAACCGGAGTGAGTCTGGGCCGGGGCCGGGCAACGAACCGTCCGTTGCAGCGATGGACGCTGGTAACGCTGGCTACAGCCGCGACACTAGCATCAACAACGTTTGACAGCCACCAAATTGAGAAATACAGCCTCGCGACAGGGGCGCGAGTCACCGAATGTATAAAAATGTGAAGCTTGGTGGGTTTGCCCAGCTTCCAACCACCGCCCAGCGGCGTCATTGTTTCAGATTGCCTCTAAGTGAATAAAAGATACATATGCCTATGCGTCTGCACATGTGGGGCGGGTGTTCAAGTTTACCTGTGTACCCACGTGTTGGAGACGGAGTAAACTAACATCCAGTGTTCATGTTTCCAACGTGAATAATATTGAGAACGCAATCGATTGAACAGACTGAGGTAAACGATTGCTTAATTAATTGTGTGTGTATGTTAGTTGCGATTGCTTTTTATTACTAAGAATATAGCAGAGATATCGCTTTAAGGGGGGGGGGGCGCATACGTCATGCTGGGACGACTTTAAGAGCTATACGTATATATATATATATATATATATATATATATATAATTGACAGCTCTCAGTTGGATAGTACCTTTCTGTGTAAGCTGTAAGAGGCCTACTGCCTGGCCGTTACATCAGTCGTAGACGTCAGCTTGCTCCCCACGTTTCACAACGTAAGCGCTGCTCGCGATGTTTATGTTGTCTGATTTATAGCTCGCACCACGCGATGGTAGCGGCCACGGCATTCAGCATCATGGGGTTTCTGTCAGACTGGCACCTCCTCCCCACGGAGCAACCATAGCATTTACGATTGCAAATCGTGTTAAGCCTTCTTGGGAGTTTGTTAGTAGGGTAGAATCACAACCGTTATCAGTTATTATTATTATTATTCATTTATCAATACCTGTATAAGTTTGATTTTATGATTATTTTTATTTAGAAACACATATCGTCAATGACTAGAAACAAATTTATCCAGTAGCATTTTACAACATAGTGCATTCAGCTACGCTGAAACTCTGTCGCTCTGGCATCGGTCACTAGGCTGGCCTTTGTTTTCGCTTCATTTAATACTTCATATGGATTTCTTTCGCTTGGCAGGTATACATACATATACGTGTCATCCATGCTACCATGGACACTTAGAGCGGCAGCATACGCGAATAGGTACATATACAGTATATATACAAAGATAAAAAGGTCAATGTAATTTCGTTCATCCGTATACTTTCATTTTGTTAGCAATTTGACATACACAGCTGTCTTCGCGTGAACGTATAGCCACGAGATCTCTAACACTAGATTAGCCCAGTCCAATAATGTGCCCTGAACAGATGCTGCACTCCTCCGTCAAATGTCAAGCAACAGCTTCTGACGCCATTCGGGTGCTCTCGAGTCTCCCGTCGAAAGGTTTAGGGCTTTCTACCCATGCACTAAATCAGGTTGAGTATAAGGGAGCATGAACCTCTCATAGTGTCGAACGCCAACAGACAAAATTGCCGCGGATAATCAACGTCAGAGTATTTTCGGCCTTTATTAGCCTCTGCTAACCTGGAGGTATGACCTGCTCTGTCGGCACTTACGCCGACCATCGAAGGGCTAATGAGTCTGCTATAGTCTGCGCTGCGTCTCAAACAAGCGTGCAGCCACACTCAAAGAGGCTTAGAGTGAGTCCGTTAGGTCTTTTCCAATGGATAAAGGTGTCACTTAAGGCGGAATGACACGTTATCCGTCGGCCTACACTCAGGGCGCATGACAGGCCAAGATTGGCTAACGCGTTCACACAACGTCAATACAACGGTAACGGATGGGGCACGACTTAGTCAACACCAAGCCGCATTCCTGTGGTTACGCGCGTCGTCTCGTCATCCAAAAGAGTCCCAATATGCGGACAGGGTTGGGCATGTAACAAAGCTCCGGCGTTGTCAGAAATTGGAGGGGGGCTCTATCAATAGGCTTGCTAGTCGCCTTTCCTGCAGGGGGCTGTCCAACTGGCCCTGTCGTCGGCAGGAGAGTCGAATACGATTTAGTATAATTTCAATTTATTCACACTTTAACGTGTCATTATACCGTAGTTATGTCCTATAAGCTGACATTTGGTGAGTATACACATACGTACATTTAGGTTTCTACTTATAAAATACATCTGTTCATATACCAACATCGTCAGGAAGATAAAACGTTCAATTCTGTAAGTTGGGTCAATGACCTAATTTGATTACAATTTCCCACATGATATCTATCACACACGTTTCGACAGTATTTGCAGACACAGGTTTGTTCAGGTTCGTGATAACCTTGTGTCATGCGACAAATGATGGAAGCCGTGCACGGCAAACCTGGCGACCAAATGACGATTCGTTCTGTTTGTCCTCTTCCAGCTCGAGTCAGTCATTGCTGGTGTTGTGATGAACTGTGGGTCGATCTCCAGTCGCTTCGATCTCTGTTTTTCGACGAAGGTACAGTAGGCTGGGGTTACTGGGAGATTAAATTTTTCGCGTATGTCTTTTACAACTGATGGCGTATCGGTCAACAAGTAGACCAATCTGTTTCTCGATGTCGTGTGCAGCCCGAGCACCATTTTCAGAAATGCAGGTTTCACTCTATCCAAGGTTGTGAAGTCACGCACGGTTAGTTTCTCCCAGACGATCTGGATTCCATAGGTTGCTGTCGGTGCAATCTTCAGGTCGAATAAGCTCACGGCCGTAGCAACTGCAAGTTTCTGTGGGGATTCGATCATAGCTGCGGCCACGATCGCCTTCCGAGCTCGTTCCTCGATATGAGCTGAGAATGACTTACCCGTCGTTGTTAATGTGAGGCCGAGGTACGTAAAGGAGTTTACTATTTTCAAGCTTTGTCTGTCAAGGCGGAATGAATCGCTACCTGCCAGCCTCCCACCTCTTCTGAACTTCATAGCCTCGGTTTTTGTCTTGTTAATTTGAAGTCCTAGAGTCGCGACATAATTATGCAGAGTTATCAGCGCTTGTTGTAGGTGAAATCTACTCGGGCTGTACATAACGAGGTCGTCTGCGTACATGATTACCTTCACGTAGAGGTGTCGCTGCTTGATGTGTGAGGGGAGGTCATTGACGAGGACAGCGAAGAATAGTGGGCTTAGGTTGTCGCCTTGAGCGAAACCTGTTGTCTGCTCTATTCCATTTCTCTCAGCTACTCCATCGTCAATAGATACCTGGTTCTTCTGTAGGATATCTCTCAGTAGGCCCAGGATATTTTGTGTCACACCATGCTGTGAGAGTTTGGAAAGAACAATGCATCTTGAGCCGGAATCAAATGCTGCTTTAAAGTCGACTAAGACAGCAAAGAGATGTCGCCTCGCACTCCTTAGTGTCCTCTCGATGTCATCTAGGAGTATCGCGCACGCCGACATCGTAGATTTACCGCACCGAAAACCGTGTTGTTCTTCTGGTAGGGCATTACGTATTTCCAAAAATGCCGTGAGACGTCGGGTGAGGATGCTGGACAACAGTTTGTAGGTGCAGGACTTCTTCGCTATCGCTCTCCAGGACTTGGGTTCTGTTGAATCTCCCTTTCCTTTTGGGATTACGACCATGGTGCATTCTCTCCAAGCTTCTGTAATTTTTCCGCTGGACAGGCACGCATTGAACAAGGCGGTCCAACAACGTACAAACGCCATGGCTCCTTTAATGTGTTCATTGAAAATCCCGTCTGGACCACATGCTTTCCGGTTGGGTAACCTGAAGATGGCCTCCGTGACTTCGGCAACCGTGAACTCACGTTGAATATCCACGATGTCTTCGAGGTCGTTTGGCAGCCAACAGGAGTAGTAATACGGCACCTCGACAGGAACCGTGTCGTATGAGCTCAGGATCCCCCTAAAGTGTGCCTGGAGCCTCTCCGGATCAACGGGACAGCTTGGTCTAGCAGGTCTTGAGAATCGTAGCCAAACGTGTGGGGTTTGGGTAGCTTCGTCTAGAAGCTTCGCCTCCTGCCTCTCCTCGAACTTTAGTTTTGCGTTCTTCAAGCACTCCTTATAAAATTTCTTGACTTGGGCGACGGACGACTCTGGACATAGCTGTAGTCGGCTTAGCTCCCTTACCTGGAGAGAGATCTGCTTTGCCGCTGAACATTCAGGGTTCCACCACGGCCTGGCGGGTGGAGGCCGTTTCGGGACTACACAGCTCCTTAGCGTGTCGCTCAGGAATTTATGGTACGACTCCACGTCTGGGCTTTCGTTGTATGGGTAAATAATCGAGGCAGCCTCTTGGAGCTTGAGGATGTCGAGCTTCCTACTTCCTGTTTGACTTTTCTGAGGGGGAGGATTGTCGTGGGGGTTGACAGTGTGCAATCCCTACGGGTACGTGCCATTTTATTAGTCCGCCTTCTTTGAGCGAATTTTCGGGCCCGACGTACCGCACACCGTCCTCAGCGATGTTTGTGGCGAATATGTCTATTACGGATGATCCCATAGGGCCAATGAAGGTTGGGATTTGTGGGTTCGTCACACTCCATAAGCCGAACTCACCCAAGATATCCATAAACGCAGTTGTCCGACTGTGATCGGGTAAGTCAAGTCTGACATTTAAATCTCCTGCTAGTATGACCGGCTTTCTGCTGCGCACGAATTGACAGCATCGTGTCAGCTTCTCAGTCAGCATGTGAGTACCTTCCGCTCTGGAAGGTCGCACATACATTGCTATGATGGTGACTATTTCTCCCTCGATAACAACACAGTTATCTTCGACACGAACTGGTCTCATTGTTCCTAGACGGTGATTATAAAACACCGCAACGCCACCGCTAGCGTGTCCGGTTGCGCTGATCCGAGAAGCAGGGCAACATACAGCGTAGAAACTTGGCAGTGTGAGAGATGAGGTAGACCACGTCTCTGTCAATATGAGAACATCTTTTTGCTGTATCGCGTTATTGGGGAGTAGCAACAGTGATGACGAGATGTTCTCACAGTTCCACTGTATTACAGTTAGTGTCTGCGGGGTTTTCGGCGAGAAATTTTCTGTCTGGGGGGAGGGGTCCAGCACATCCCTTGAAGTGCCGCTGCTATTAGGTCGCTGAGAAGTGTTTTCGGAGAAGGTACAAAATCCCGATTTGGACCCCTGCGGTTACCTCCGTTTTGCGGTCTCTCGGTAACTCTGTTCGTCTTGTGCTGAACGTCCTGACTCCGCCGCCCTTGTTGTTGCTTGTTTTTCGTCACTACAGGTGGCTCAGAGAGGGTCTATTGGCGCCTCTGTGGTCGTTCTGAACTTGCAGCGCTGTCTGTTACGACACGCCGTGCGGTCGATCGTCCCGAGCTAGCCCTTCCATTGATTTCCAGGAGGGGTACACGGATTTTGCATGCTAGAAAGGATGCTGCTCGCCGTGCTAGACTCTTCGAGCAGGCTTCAGCCGCTTCTTGTGACGACGTATAGGAATAACAACCTCTCTGAACCATTAGACGGTGTGGGTGCACTGTGTTGATAACATCGATGTTCCATTCCTGATGACGATTAAGTAAAACGTCGTTCGCGTCTTTGTATTCTTTATGGAATTCCGGGACCGTGACCACTGACATTGAGCAATCAGGTCTCTTAGTCTTCAAGAACGACGCAAATTTACGATACGATTTAGTATGTTATCTAAAATGTCTCAGCTATGGCCATGGCTGCAAGCAATGGCAGTAAGAGCTCTGACGGTAACCACTCTGAGCAGGTGTGTCAACCTCTGGGTGGCTGAAAAAAAAACATTTAAGAAGAAACGGGCCGCAGTGAGTTCTCAATTGGGCTAGCCTGTCTATGGTACGTTTTAGTTTGTCCTTTCGAGTGGCTAATGCGTTTGCAACGCCGTTCGGCAAAAAGGACTACGCCTAGCAGCTCCAATAGTCAATAACCTTGCGGATATCGTTAAGGGCGGTCGGGAGGCTTTTGCTCAGAACGCCGTCATCCAGGTAACAGACATTAAAGGGGTCTGCAGTGAATTCACCAATTCCTTGATATACAAACAGAAAAGTGGAGGACCCAAGGTATCATCTTGCTGAAAGCATGTATGCGATAGCATAGCGTTATGGGACATGACCAGATGTGATGATTGACCATAACCCAGGCTCGTCTGGTGAATCAGAAGGGCTACCCACGTTTTGACGGCTCAAAGTAGATAGTCTCTACGGGCGCTATTGAACGCATTTTATGATACCATTTTGCTACCACCGTCGACACTTTGCGCAATTGCAAAACTGCACGAACACCGTTGACTGTTAACTCTTTACCTCCAGTGGTAACGAGTCCTAGCTGGACTTGGTCAATACTTACTGAAATAGCATCCCCATCCCTACAGCCGATTTTGGCCGCCAATAGGCGAACGACTAAGGCAGGTGATCGGACGTAATACGTCATATTTTTTGTGCAAACATCGTCGCCACGAAGATGAGTGGTAAAAGACATAATCCCATCCGAGCACGTTAGCTACTCTGGCAATGGCGTCAGCTAGTCGACCGATCGTGCAGCCCAGTGCACCAGACAACGGATCCCGCAACAAGCGGGACCTCATTAAGTCCAGACCGGTAGCTGAACTTTTGCTGAATGTCTTCATGGCATGCAGTATCTCGCCATACGAGGCAGAACAAGAACGCAGTATGGCCGTCGATAGTGTGGGCATGAAGAGATCCCGAGGAGCATGTGTATGTTTGAAGCAGAGAGCTCTTGTACTGTTGTTGGCTGGCGCTAGCATAATCTTGGAGCTCACCAATCTAGCCGCATCGAAGATGTCGCCTTCCGACAGCTTGACTTTCACCCATCTGGACAGGTCATTAACATAAATTTTTTCCGTCGGAGTCCGGTTGGATGTGGACGGGGCTCATTGGCGACATCGGCGTGCTTGGCCGACATATGTCCGGCAAGACCCCTTGTCGTGAAGACACCTTCACGCACCGGACATGTAGCCCTGTTGGGGGGTGACCCAGATCTAGAGAAGCATGTGCGGCATCACTTCCGTTTGAATTATTGTTACCTGGCATTATACACTAAACGCCTTGAGCCTCTCTGTAAGTAGAACGAGTGCCAGAGCAGTTTTAAAGCCTCCGCACTCGTCTTCAAGGTTACTGCCAAATCGGGACTGATACCCCCTAACATCCGTCGAACCCGGTGGCGTGGTGCATTCGTCTGCGCCTCGCAACCGAAGGAGACATATAGGTGCGCGGGTTCGAGTCCCACCGTTGCACAATTGTATTTATGGGGGTCCGTGTATGAGGCAATGCACAAAGCAGTCCCCTTGGACGTTAAATCTTGGCTGAGGGTCAGCCCGAAAACTTTACTTACCGCCTAACATCCGAGCGACGTTGGTTAAAGCCCCAAGAATTTTTCTCTTTGTTGACGTCTTGGCAATTTCTGCATATGTTGGTTCGCTTTTGTTTGGACTTTGGTGAAGGTCGCGGATTAGGAAGAAGCAGCTGTAGGGATGTGCTTTTTAGCGTGGCTGATATGCCCTAAGAGCTGTAGCGTAGGTAGTCTTATCGCTAGTGAAACGGCCAGGTTGCACGTTCTCTACGAGAGTGGCTGTGACATCAGGCTCTCGGCAATCGATACAGACGGGTGCGATGCTTGAACTTGTTAACGAACTCTCGCCGCCGTGGTAATCTTTCTCCGCTCATGAAGCTATGCCACACGCGGAACATCTGGCGTAGCTGAACGCCAGATGATCGCAACCTTCACATTTCTTGCAGGCCTTGCAAAAATGTCTTGCATTTGTCGCACTTGTCTGCTAGATGCCCTACTCGTTGATAATTGCTGCACAACTTCCATTAAAATAATATTAGAAGATATACAATGTTTAAGAAAGGGAATCGCTGTGTTGAAACTAAAATTTGAAATGTCAGCGGTAATTTTGGTATTATTTGTTTAAGTGAAAAATTGACAAAAGGACAATATAAGAAGCTATACAATATCCTGGACTATTTTGCTTTTTGTGGTGTTCTATAAAAATAAAACAAGTTGGACGATGATCCACATTTATGAAGAATACGCTTGTCAATTTTGCAACTAGTGAGTTAAATAATTGCGAATGGGCTGAAGTGAATTAACACCACCTCTGGGATATTGGATACTAATTCAGTATACCGATATCCGAATAGAGTTGCGTCCGATATTAATAAACTCCTGGAATATGATATCTATTAAATTGGTATGGCTGGTAGTTATGAATACTAATAGACTCATACAAGGCGACATGAACATAAACATTTTGGCAGACAATGTATATGCAATCTCCGGAATAACCAGACTAAAAGTTATTAGTATTAAAAGAAACATTGTATATAGTCTTGAACAGGTTAGCGACGTATTTCATACAACTAACTTGTCTTCTCATTATACAACAATTTGTTTATTATCACACGTGTTGTGTAGAAATAGTACAGTTAAAATATGTGCGTATGTTTACATACACACATTTAGTCATATAAACAAATAGATATGTAAAACTATGAAGTTATGACGTGGGCCTGGTTCTCTAGACTGGCTAGCGAGGGGACTAAGCTACAGGAGGTAGCATGGTATCTACCGCATGGTAGTTTGCAACGAAGGCACACTGCATGAGTCGGCGGGATCATGGAACCCGGGGGTCGCGCACAGCATATGGTGAAAAACGTGCACGGCGAACCTAGTCACCACATGGCGGTTAGACCGACTCGGCCCTTTCCATGCCTGGTTTTGCATTGCTCCGGTGCTGAGGAAGTTGACATCGATTTCGGCAAACTTGCACTCCCACATTTTAAGGACATTGACGTAATTGGGGGATGCCGGCAGGTCAAAGCGTCGCCTTAGCTCCTCGACGAATAAAGGGGTGTCGGTGAGGAGATATACAAGTCTGTTGCGTGCTGAGCGATGGAGGCCAAGGACTCGTTTGAGGTAAGCTGCCTTCAGGTTATTTAGGTGCTCGAGGCAAGCTTGAGTGAGATCATTCCAGATAATTTCGATGCCGTAAGCGGCCATTGGAGCCATCTTTAAATCGAACAGCCTTAATGCCGTTGGAATGGACAACAGGTGCGGCTTTCTAATTGTGGTCATCGCGACCAGCGCTTTTCTGCATCTTTCCTTGATATGTTGCAGGAAACAGCTGCCGTTTGGCGTTAGAAGCAGTCCCAAATAAGGGAACTTACTGACGTAAGGAAGGTGGGAACCGGCTAAACGGAGCGCATCATTAGCAGCTAAGCGCCCACCTTTCCTAAACTTCATGGCTACTGTTTTCGTCAGGTTAACGGTTAGTCTAAGCTCAGACGTGGCCAGCGTGAAGTCTGGCTAAGGCCTGTTGAACCCGAAAGCGACTCTTCCCGTAGATGACGAGATCATCTGCGTACAATATCACGTCTACCAGATTCCTCGGTCCTCGGATTTTTGCGGGTAGGTCCTTAATAAGGACTGAGAATAGCAACGGGCTCAAGTTGTCGCCCTGCGCAACACCTGTAGTCTGAAGAAAAGGGGGAAGTTCGGACACACCGTCATCTATTCTGATTTTGTTGCTCTGGAGGACGGCCGCCAATAGGTTGAGGACGGCAGGAGGGACACCAACTTCGGCTAGAGTTCGCAGAATAATGTCCCTGGGTGCTGAGTCGAAGGCGGCTTTGAAATCGACGAATACAGCGTACAGAGGTTGGGACTTTGCTAGAGCCTCCCTGATGGCCTCCAGCAGATTAGCGCATGCCGTAATCGTAGAACGATTTTGTCGGAAGCCGTGTTGTTCAGTTGGGATAACGTCAGTAATCTCTAGAACCGACTAGTCGTCTGGTAAGCAGCGACGACAGTAACTTGTAGCATGTGCTCTTTTTTGCTATACCGCGCCAGGAGGTCAGCTGTGTTGGGTCACCTTTTCCTTTAGGGATGACGAGCAGTGTAGCTTCGAGCCACTGAGATGGGATCGTGCCAGCGCGGAGGCATTCGTTGAACAGTGCCGTCCAGCATGGAGCCAAAATAGGTGCTCTCTTTAGATGCTCATTCTTCACTAGATCGGGGCTCGCTGCTTTGTTGTTCTTCAAGTCCTGAAGAGCGAGGAATCACGTCTTCCACCGTGAAGGCCGTCTCGAGACGCTGTCTTTCACTGAGAGTGATCTCATCCCAGGCCGCATAGATCAAGCAGGGTTCCTTAGGTATGGAATCGTTGGCACAAAACATTTCTGCGAAGTAATTGATTAATTGCGACGAGTTAAGCGGGCAGGGGGTGAGGCCACTACGAGCGAGCCACCTATGAGGTAGGCGCTCAGCCTCTTGAAGAAGCGATATTTCAGATCGCTCGAGGTACCTTAATCGTTGAGTGGCGTAGGTTTTCCTACATACGGTCTTGAGGTAGACAGCCAAGGGCGTCATAATATCTTCTCATTATAATATATCTGAGCCAAATACTGCTGCGTTACATCTTACTAAATAATTTTAAAACATAATTAGACTATGCTCTAAGAAAGTAGCTGTACGACATGATAAGCATAGAAGGAAGCCTTGCCTCCAGCCATTGTGAAAAATATAGAATAGAAATTTAAGCTTTTGCGTGAGGTTCGTTATCCAAACCCCAACCGCCCGGAGATATAAAAGTTTGATAGGCATCAAAAACAACTTTCACAAATAACTAGAAGTTTGTGTAAAAAAGACCTAAAAGCTGCATTCTTAGCTTCGACAAAAAACACGAAACGAGCTTTCAAGATAATGCTAACCGAGCTCAACGGCTCCATTGCTAAACAGTTTTCCATTAAAGATCTGTAAGATATTCGTGAAGGATTGCTTAAAGACAAACTAAATTATTTCAATAGACTTCAAGCAGGTTTTGGAACTAAAATTGCGGTATCCGCGGGGTTCAGTTGTAAAGCACAAAAGGGAGCTGATATGAATTCTACGAAACTGGCAAAAGTAAATGCTAGATGTTCTGGCATTACTGTTGGAACATCTTTACAAATTATGCCTACAAACTGGAACTTCCGCACGATAACTAAATAATCTTTATTACGCCGCTACATAACTGGGGTAAGATTTACCCTGATAACATTAGAACCATCGCTATTGCCGAATTTAGCAAAATTCCCAAAAACTTAAATTCTAAACTAGTTGATTGTATTGGAAAACAACACTATCTGGCATCGAACTCAGGGAAAGGCAAAGTACTGAATAATTGAAGTTCAAAACTTGATTAGGGCAGTCATAGAAAAGAGAAACAAGTTTCTCGGGTCTGTCTTGATTTACAGAAGACATTCGATTGTGTAGATCGGATATATTTAGTAAATTAATTAAAGGCTTTAAGGCTATGCAAGGCAAAATGCGACATACTTTAAGACTACTTATCTGTTAGGCAACAGCGTATAAAGTATAATAAATGTTTGAGTAACCTTGCTTAAAAAAATAATCACGGCGCACCTCAGGATTTTGTTCAGGGACCAACACTGCTTAATATATATATATATATATATATATATATATATATATATATATTCTCAGCTAGCCAGTGACGTGCGTTATTTCGCGCCACATTATGCCCGGCCTACTTGCGTTTATCTTTGTTTTTACTGATGCCTATATTATCATTTGCTAAACGATTGCAGTGACGCTAGCGGCTAATAAATAAGTTGCTGGGTTTTGTCCATCGAAGCTAGAGTTATAAAATGTTGGCTCCGTCTGTTTTAGATCAGAAATTTCGTTTCATAGACTCATATGCGACTGCACGTACTTAGAATTTCCAGGGATCGCTCGACAACGGCTTGAGTCTGCAGAGATCAATCAACTATTCATCAAGAAATACGCTGCTCTCTTTTTGCTATTTTGCAGAGAAACTGACTCAGCCTCTCTTACAGCAAAATAAGCATGTTTGTGCAGTTTTACTGCATATGTACGTAACAAGATTGTCCTTATTGTTTTTATTACTATTGCTACCGTCGACGTTGCCTTGTGTATTTGAGTATTTCTAATGGTATTCATATTATTAGTATTAATTTATGTTGCGAGATATACCATTGTTTCCTGTGAAGCTGTGCAGTGCGAGACATCATTAGAAATGCCGAGGTTCGGTTCATCTCTGCAAAATCTTCTGAGCCGTTGTGGCCTTGCCATGTTGTCGGGAAGCGAAATACTTTCACATACGAATAACAACCTCTCACTACAGATTACCTTATTGTTGATATTACTATCATGATTATACAATATACCTTTATTTAATAAGGGGTATATATATGTAAGTATCCAACATAAATATGGTTTTATTTCATTTTGAAGTTACAGTGGAATATGAATATCTAACTACTCTTGGGCTTGTGAGGGGTGCTACCAATCGAGCTTATCCTCGAGGCAGCCCCTCATTGTGCCCATAATTGCTGCCGCATTGCCGCGCTGAACCGCCAGAGATAGCCGCTGGAGTAGAAAGTCGAAAGCTCTTTTGTCCCCCGTCGTGAGTTCAATTCGTTTGCCAATCTTCTGTAAAAGTGACCATGCCTCAGGGCCAGGTTCCCCCTAGTGTCTCCAATACTAGTGGCACAAAAATGAACTCGTCGGTGAGCTGGGCGTATTTGTTGGTCTTTAGACGTTCCGCCTTGCGTGCTGCGGAGCCAGCGGCTGATGCGCTGGCCTCCATGTTCGAGGGGGCGAGCGTGTCGGTGACTGTAGCATCCCAAATAAGCGCCTTTCCCCTTTCAAAAGGGATAAGGGTGAGACCGTCAGGCCTCTTTCCGTCGCTTCTCAGGAGGCCGGTTGGCTCTCGAATACATGGCAGTAGAGCTGACCTTAAGGCCCGGGCGGTAATCTCGTTAATCTCGCTGTGGCGGCTTTGACGTCCTTCGCTTCTGTTGCAGGATAGCCCGTGGGTTCCCCAAATGTCCACTTGTGCTCCGCACGGACACCGGTGTTCCTCCGTTAGTCTTGTTCCCAACCTCAAGCCGATGCACAGACGAAAACTTTCGTGATCAAGTAAAGTGCCAAGGTTTGAGGAAGGGATGGCTTGGAGCCATTTGCTAGCCCCTTTTTGGACAACCGCCTGTAGTCGGGCTTTGTCTGCCGTGGGCAGTGCATCGGACAGTAAACGCTGATATTTCTTGGATACTATGAGATCGTCATAGGACCTCTGCAGGTGTTTGTTTGCCTCTGGGAGTAGGCCTGCGAGGTTCTCGAATCTTGTATCCGCAGCTTTTTTGGCATCCTGGAAAGCCTGCAGGGCTATAAGGGGTATTATAACGCGGCGCTCTGTTCGCTAGGCAACAGGCTGATTTACAATATTTAGTCTCGCTGTTTCGGCATACAGAAGAACAAAGCTTTACTTCCTTGTTCGACTTTCCGACATGATGCGTAGACAATTGTTGAGAGAATCCGAATCTAGCTCAAACAACAGTAGCAGTTTAATGCCCTTCGAGATCATAAGCCGACTAGTCACAGGTGGGGAGTTGTAAAAGGGGCTTCGTTTGTATCTCTTTACGAGGGTTTTCTAATTTCTCGTTAGGCCTGTGTTTCGCTATATATATTTACCTAATAATAGGATTATTATCATTATTATTATTATTATTATTATTATTATTATTATTATTATTATTATTATTATTATTATTATTATTATTATTCTGCGAGTACATTGAATTCCTGCAGTAAAGACAGACACACTCACACGCACACACACACACTCTCTCTCTACTTTCCTCTGCTGCTCCACGTATTGTCTGCGTGAGACAGACAACACAGAGTCCTTGTGTACGACGACTTTGTGTTGCACATTGTGTGACCGCACTTCGTGTCCTTCGGTCTTCGAAGGAGGGGAGAAGAGTATTGCGGTATCCGATTGACCGTTGGCACTCCCCACCCCCCAGTCGGTAGCCGGCTCCTCAGTCTGCCACGGCCGCCCCATCTTCTTCCTCTCAAGTCGTTGCCCTCAACAGCAGGGTCAGCAGGATCAGGAGGAGCAGCAGCAACGGCTCAATCCGATTTGGCGGTTGGGAAAGTGAACGTCGCACACGTAGTTTGTTTGCCGGTCGTCTTCCACAAACAGTGTTAGCTGCTGCCGCCGCAGCCGCCTTCGGGAACTGGGAACGGGCTGTCATCGACCCCGGCATCGTATCGGTAGCCATGCAAGCTAGGCAGTCTGTCCAGCTAGCGGTAACAACTGTGTGACGGTTGTGCGAGCGGTCCTGGTAGCAGGACCAGGACCAGAAGGAACGCTGTGCCGGCGGCCGCTGGAAACGACGGGACAGGCATATATGGGGGGGGGGGGGTGAGCCAATCAGAGTCAGAGTTTGTTTGCGGAGCAGCTGCAGCAGCAGTTGTAGCCAGAGCCACAGCAACCACCGACTCAGTGCGAGGAATGGGGGGGGGGGGGGGACTTTAATCAGGGAATGCAAATGGCTGCCTTTACTTCGTCGGCTTGGACAACCACCACCAGCAATGCCGACGCGGCCCCCGCTCTCGCCGCGGATCTGCGGTGTGGTTGATTTTGCTACGATGGGCGGCCGCTATCAAGGCCGCCGTCAAGCAACGCGACAACCAACACGACTTTTGTCACAATACTTTCTGCTACTACCGTGAATACTACGTCAGCGACTGCGTTAAGGCGCACGACGAAATGACTGATATATATATATATATATATATATATTATTTTCTCTACAAAACTACTAGAATTAATTTTTTTTAGGAGGTTGTTTTTAATTCTAGACTATCCTCCGTCCCCTACAGGCTTAGAACTGAACCTGAGGTATATCTTCAACGCACCGAAAGCCGGACATGTTAGGATATCTAGGGTTTCCCCAACAGTCCTTGTGGCAGCATGGCCGCTGTCTACAAAACTGCTACTGCGATTGTTTCTGAAGGACTAACAGCAAAATACGTCATGCACACGCGGTCTACTGTAGGAAACTACTCGTCTCGGCAAGTGTGGGCTGACTCGGTCGCCAAGTCTGTGGTTCAGGCGCACTAAAGGCCAGACGTCCGCCTGTCTTCTTCGTCGACTAGAAACAACTTGTCGAAGCAGTACCACAAATAGTCCAGACAGACAGTCGGCGGGTGAAGAGGGCGAATATAGTCGCGGATCAGACGCCACCCATTTGAAGAAGATTATTAGAAGATTTATAGTTAGAGTCTCGATCTCGAATTGAATACGCCAACGAAGACGATGCTGATGATGATGACGATGATTATTACACTGCTGCTATGATTTTTATCAATTATTGTTGTTGTATGTATATATATATATATATATATATATATATTAACATTTAGGTCAGATTCGTCATGCTCTGTTCGCGTCCTGTCAATTTATAGCGCCTATGATAGAGGCCACGTTCCCTCTACAAACGGCCAACGACATCATCTGTCTCAAAAACATGCCCTCACATCGATTGCCCGGAACGTCTTTTATACGTTTTCCGATATTTTTCAGAATTTTTGCTGTACCTGTGCTGATGAGGCCATGTGTCTCCAGTATAATGGGTACAAAGTAGTAGCTCCTTGGTTAGCTCGAGATACTTCCTGCGTTTTTCAGAGTCCGCGCACTCTGCAACCCATCCAGATTCAACTGCGCTGTGACGTAAATACGACAAGGCCGCCGTGTATGAAACGGTAACATCCCATACAAGGCTTTTTCCGTGTGACCACAGCGGAATGGAGACCCCGTCAGGTCGCAGCTCACTGCTGCCATTGAGAGGCTCCTGCTCTGGTGTGGATAATATGCCCTGCCCTTTTAAAGGCTCTTCTTACTATAGCGAGTCTTGTAAGTCTGCCCGGACTTTTCAGACAGCTTAACGGGTGAAGATCCTGCATGACAAACATGAGAAAGGCTGGCAGACGGGGGCGCCCATCTTAAGGACTGACACCATTATTATTATTAGTATTATTATTTTCTATGATATCAACGTCAAACACGTTAGCTGCTGTCTGTTTTTATATCACCGCATTTTTTGTTTATTATTATTATTATTATTATTATTATTATTATTTGTTAGGACAATATAATTGTGAGGTGTGAATGTGTATCCTCGTTATTTCATGCTTACCATCTAGCTATTCTCAGCCCATCGTACCTAATATCGACGCGGCATTTCCTCTGCAAACTGCCAGTGAAAGCAGCTGCCTCAGAAATTAGTCTTCGCGTATATCCCCGGTGTTTGCTCGTATTCGATCACATAAGTCTTTTATAAATTTCCTTGGACTTCTGCTGACCGGGCCCATTGTGTCCATTGCAATCGGCACGAAATTGTATCTAGGCTCTAACTCTGTGTATTTACGCCACTTTACTTTTTCTGCGTGTTCGGCAACCCATCCCGCCTCCGTCGCGCTGTGACATAAATAAGACGGTGCGGCCGTGCAGGATACTGTCGCATCAAAGACCAGACATTTGTTTTTTTTCCACGGCGGAATGGTCACACCGTCGGGCCTTTTATCGTCATAAAGTCCAAGTCTGGGTTCCAGCATGCTAGGTATTCCCGCTCTCCGGAGAGCTCTTTGAATTATTGCGTTTATTTCGGTGTGCCTAGGGGCCCGACTTTGGCTCTTGATGCAGCTCAATGGGTGGAGGCCATCCTTCTCCACTGGTTTTCCACAGGTCTTACAAATGTGTGGTTTGCATATCGGCCCGCCGATTCGTAGTGCCGACACCATGCGGAATGAGATGTTGTCCAGCATAGTGCCGAGCTGCGGTGACGGGAGAGCCCTGAGAAATCCGCCACTGAAGATGTCTCGTGCGGTCAAGAAGACCGCTTTCTCTGTGGGAGACTCAAGACTTTCGATGATCTCACGGGCTATGACTTTGTATCTGTAGTTGTCGAGCACTCTCTGCGTTGTATGTTCTTCCCAAGGGCCTGGATCCAGTCAGTTTGATTAGTGACTCTGCCTTCTGTTTAGCTATGTACAACCGGTGGTAAGCACTGGTAGCGTCTCTGCCAGCTGGCCGAATTCGAATAATGACGTTGCGTAACATATGGGGGCTAATTCTGTTGCTGATCGAATACCCAATACCAGTTGAGAACTTCGCTCAATATGTCTCTCGTAGAGTCGTCATACGATTGTAGGGCGTCGGGACATTGGCTTGTCGGTGAAGTGCGTAGTGTGTAGTTGAATTTAGGGGAACCTAAACTATATCTCCAAAAGCACAGTGCCGCTTGTGAGTGCATAGCCAACAGCCGAGGTCGCGCCTGTAGCAACGCGCGGCGTTTATCTCTTAAGGTCTTGAAAATACTTTGTGGACTAAGTGGAGCCCCAAGGACCTCTAACTCGACCGGGTTAGCGCGCCTGCAGCCTGGTAAAACGACGGCAATTGTTTTGTAGGTCTCGTCTCGTTCTTTAGTGTCCGCCCCAACAGTTATTATTATTATTATTATTATTATTATTATCGCAGATGGGCCGTTCCCACTGTCAGCAGTCTCGCAAGCAACGGTCCGAATCTTCCAACAAGAGACGTACCCCATGCAAGTTCGGTTGCAAACACACCGGCTCAGGCATCACTGCATGACGTTATCCTCATGACGTCTAAAATCAAGAGCTCATCTAAGACGTGTACCCCGGGGTATTCGCGACAACATGTCGCTGGAGCTTGCAACTCTGATCAATGAGGTCTGCTCAACGGCAGGCAGAGATTCTTATAAAAGACTCTTATAAAGTGGGGTCCATTGCCGCATCGTCTCCGGCCTGCGTTTAGGAGAATCAGTCGGCTTCGCACATAACTGTGCAAGATGTGACCTACCGGTGTCTTCTATGGGTGAGCATGCTCTCGTTTGCAAGAGAAGCGCCGGTAGGTTCTCAAGGCATTCAGCTTTGAGTGATGTAATACACCGAACAATGCAGTCAGCCCACATACCGGCAGTCAAAGAGCCGGTCGGTCTGTCAGCCAACAGCCAACTGCGTCCTGAGAGTCTGACATTAGTTCCATGGAGTGAAGGTCGCTGCCTTGTGTACGACGTCACCGTGTCTTGCACGTTGGCCGCTTCGTATGCTTGCCATACCAGCCGGGAGGTCGGAGCAGCCGCTCGCCTCGCTGAAGGTCGCAAGTTGGCAAAGTATCGTGAACTGGAGCAAAACTTCATCGTTCAACCAATCGCCTTCGAGACATTAGGCCCAATAGGGAAAAATCACAAGGGGCTTTCTAACGGAGCTGGGATCCAGAATCGTTGCGTCAACCGGCGATAGAAGGGCATGGCAGTTCTTGCTACAAAGAATATCAGTAGAAATTCAACGCGGAAACGCCGCGTCGATAATTGGTTTATTGCCTACGGGCAAGGAGCTCCCCTTTCCGTTGTAGCCGAATCAAGTCGGCGTCAAAAATGATATCTACAGCTAATGGACTTCAATAAATTTTAGTTTATTTGTGTGTTATGTTCCAAAAATATATGGGGGTGTAACGATACGTATTATTATTATAGACCGGTAAAGTAAGGGAAGCCGAAAACTTCGACATCAAAAAGATCGCAGACTCGACCCCAGAGCTACACATGCCAAATTAGTATGTTTCGCTTCGATTTGGATAAAGGAATTAACTACACTGTCGCTGCGATTTATATTTAATAAAGTTATTATGCAATATTTTTTAAACCATAAGTTATCTTGAGTTGCAAACCATGATAATATGATTTTTTGAGATATCTTGGTCTATCTTTTGCACTCACACCAGTGGCGCCGATTTAAAAACGACTGCACTATTCGAAATTTTCAAAACAAACAGGACCAGAATCCAAGTTTATAATGTGTGTATTTTATTGCTATAAGCATTTTGGTAAACTGTGCCGAAAACTAGCTAATCTCAAGCAAACAGTGTTCGCCCTTAGACAAATGTAGCGGTTGAATTGTTAATTTCAATTGTAAAATTAAATTAATTGAATGGTCAGTCATTCTGGTGACATGTCATCGAATCAACTCAATCAACATCCATCAATTTCTATTATTATTATGATGAGATCGATACTATCCCTGCGCGTATAATTTATGATATTCATAGTACAAACGAAGAGTAGAAAAAATATTACTCCACAGCAATTTACTCGTCACAACTTCGGTTCTCCTGCCTAAGAAAAGCATGGTTGAAGCGCCGCCGTTGCCTCGGAGCTGGTGCACCCTCACTCCTCGATTTTTACCGTAAAAAGACGCTATCGGTAAACGATCAGTCCAAATACCATGATGTTGCGGAAACAGAAATCGCGTTAATACCGGTAATACCAAATGACGTTGGTAGACTATGCAGACTTGCTTCAGCTTGCAGCTTGATTCAAATTCAGTTGACGAGCGACGAAGCTCAATCTCATCTGCGAGCCATACGTCTCTCTCTCTGACGTAGTATGCATTTGTCAGAACTCGCTGTTGGTTCTTTCACCGAGCAATGCCAGTATACGAACAATCTCACTGGCTGACTAAATGGAAACATTACGTTAGGCACTTCTGTATGAGCTTGATATAAGACACTTTCGCACTTCCGGGCGTTTTTATATCCAGTTTACTGCTTTGTAGGATCAAAAAAGGACGCCGCGATATCGCGATATCTAGCTAGGGAGCGTTCTAGCATATGACGATACACTAAATACTGGCAAACAGAATGACGGAACTATTAGAACCGTAACGACAATTCGAGGTACAATTTTTGTTTAGAAGCACAAGAAGACGTATAATATTTGTTGTGCTGCTACGTTTCACTACCGCTGCTAAGCACATAAATAGAGGGAAAATAGAGAAGCACCATTAACGATATATAATGCGCAGCTAGCTTCTGGACGCATGCGCCAACTTTGCAAAATAAGAGAACAGCAGTAAACTAAGAGCAGCGACAAATGTCAACGAGTCAGCAGAAGTTGAAAAAAGAGGAAATAAAAACTACTTTTCTACTCATCCTAGGTGACGATTACTATAGGCATGAATCCTGGAGACGAATGAAGGCATGAATCTTCATGCATCTTGGAGATGGAACCGAGCAAGATGCTTTGTGGCAGAGCCTTTGCATTCGGGAGGCCTGGGTTCGTGACTCAGACCGGCCACTCTAAAATTGGTTTTTAGGCTTCCCAGTTTAGACATGGTAAATGCCGGAGTAGACTATTACATAAAAAAACCGTGTAACTGGCATTATAGCCTTACGGAACAACTAAATAATAAATACCACACGTTTACTTAGGCGCGTTAGGTTTTTAGGCGCAGCAGTGTATATAGCACATATCGCGTCTTCTCGTATTTGTCCTCTCATCCCAGGGGTCATTTGGGTTTATGACCGCGATGAGTCCTCCAATGATCTCCAACGGACCTTCCTTGGTAGCTGTGCGCACTACACCACGTTCGCCAGTAACTTGCGCTGCCTATAATGTAGACTCATTCAAATCTCCAGTGGGTCGTTGCGCCGTCGTTCGAAAAATTGGCCTTACTTGACGCTCTTTGGACCCGGCAGCCATACGGTTATAGGCTGGTTATAGTCACTAAATGGCCAACACTAGACACACTTTTTAGAGTAGGCAGTACTCTTACAGCTTATAAATTTCTCATTCTTTTCCCTGTATATGGTAGTAGTAGTAAATATATATATATAGTAAATAAATAGTAAATATATATATATATATATATATATATAAGTCGTCACGTTCGCTAGGGGACAATTGTTAACCCCGTTACGAGTTAAATAAATGATACCAACTATATATATATATATATATATATATATATATATATGTCGGTACTAATAAATATATATAGAGAGAGAGGCGTACTATCCAATTCAAGACGAAGCGTTACTAAACGCACATCGATCTTGAGAAAACCATGAAAAAAGATACTCTACACGGTCATTCGGGCGAGACCTGCGTGCAAGTTACGGTCCACATGCTCGGACTTGTGAAAAAATCGTTCGTGAAGAATAGTTTTACGGAGCAGGTTCATAACGTAACGCGCCAAGTCGTTGAAGACCATGGAGCTATTGTTCAGCTGAAAATCTTGCCGCTATGGCCGACAGCATGGAACGATATTCGGAAACATCGGTGGGTCTTCCGCGTACCTTAACCTCATATATTTTGAGGTCGGATCTGGCGATGTATCCGCAACAGCCTCAGCCGACAAAAGAGCCCAAGCCTACGGATTATTAGGATCGCCAACTGGGCTCCAGCGATGATGCAGCAGTGCGATGCAGATGATTTTATGAAGAAAATAATCTTGTCCAACAGCGCCTATTTCTTTGTCTAAATAGATTTGTGAATAAGCACAACTGACAGAGCCGTTTTACGTGCCATATACGACAGTCTGGTGCGACTGGTTTCTGGTTTAAAGCTGACGCTGGACGACGATACTTTTGTCAATCTACAGTTTCTACAGCTTTGTAGTCCTTAATTGGGTTGACCGAGTTTGACAGTGGTGCCGCAAGTCCCACAGGCGGCGTGTCCCGGACGGGTATTCTCTCGCATAACGGGTACATTCACAAACTTTCAAGAACTTGCAATTCAACGCTGCTAGACTTTTTTTGCGGGGATCTTCTAGAGCGATGTGTGTACGCAGAGAGTCCATCATAGTCAGCGAACTAAATACTAACATTGAAGCACGTATTAATGTAATTGAGCCTCATTTATGTAAAAAAGCGGTGTTGAAAATGGTGCACCGTATAAAGCTTGTAAAAATCAAAACTATCACTGTCATCTGTAATGCGCTTAATTTAAAATAACATTTGTATCATACTAAAAGAGAATATTTTTAAAGATTTTTTTGAGTATCTTAAACAGTTTTATTTTATATCACTTTGAGGATACAAACTTTCGAACACCCTATATATACGTGTAAGTGATGGTGAACGCGCGGCAATAAATATAACAAGATCACGCCATAAGTCTAACAATGGAGCAACACACCCACTATTACAATATGACAGAAAAACGTAATTAAATTAAACGCAAACAATAACTAGGCTTGATCGTTATTAGCTCAACGGGATTAAACACTCTCGGCTTATTTTCTAGAGGCCGGCCTACAGACATAGTCATCTTACAGGAATAATAGGACAGTCCCTTAATTATGCTAGATAGTTTTCCAGACATACTATACTTACATCGTGTGAGCACAAATTAGGTGCCGCAACAAATGTCACGGGGTGTTCACGGACTAATTACCGTCCCGCTAAGTAGGATACGTTTCAACTATTTATGAATATGTTTTTTAAATGACCTTTCAGATCTGCAATCTTAGAACAGATTGCTTTAAACTGGTTGTTTTGTGTTGAACCGTCACGCCAGCAACTTTCCGCGCCAATGCCACCAGCCACCTTTTGCACACACGTGCTACCGTCGACATGCATTACAGACATATGTATCTTCGTGTATCGTGCATCTCTACATACGCTTCTGTATGCCTCAAGGCGCCCCCCCCCCCCTGACGACGGCAGCCGGATCATACACGAGCTTCTGTCCACGACTCACAAAGGCATGTTCTCTCTATACAAAGACGAAAATATTGTTTAAAATGGTTATATAAGATACTTACAAGAGCGTGCGCTCTAGTAACTGAAATTCAAGCATCATCTGCATATGTAAGATGATACTCTTTGCTTCTGCGTGTCTACGTTTCTAGTAAGTGCAAAATCGCAAGCATGCCTTACAGCCATCGGTCGATACGCAGAGTCCGATGCCTTTTCCGCAAGCAGGCGCTAAAGGCATGCTAGATAATATATGCATCTATAATAGCATATTTGTATAGGCTCCACACGAGGCCACTCTGGGTCTGTGTTTTATGGATGGACGCTGATGCCGAGCATACTTCACCAACTACGAACGTGGACGATGGAACTTGACGAACTCTTTAGTTATTCCTTGTCGAGCCCGGTGGCGTGGTGGCATGCGTCTGCGCCTCGCGACCGGAGGAGACACTAGATAGGTGCGCGGGCTCGAGCCCCACCGTTGCACATTTGTACTTATGGGGGTCCGTCTATGAAGCAATGCGAAAAGCAGTTCCATGGACGTTAAATCTTGGCTGAGAGTCAGCCCCGAAAGGATTTTTTTTTGGTTATTCCTTAACAAGGCTTACTGCGTCGTAGATGCGTTCACCTTGTCCGCTCAGTGGGAGGCTTTCGTATGTAAATGTGTATAGACTACGACATAATTCTAAAAATCCGCACGTGTATTTTGGTATACCTAAGCTTTAGTCTTTTGAGTGCATCTTGCGACCATTTTATTTGTCGTATATATATATATATATATATATTTAGACAGGTACAAGACACTTTATTGTCGAATCGTGCTCAGCGTTGAGCTGGTATTGTCTTCTGGCCATGATTGGCGAGAATGTTTGGAAAATTAGTGGCATACTACACTCGAGTGGCCTTCTTTCGAGCTTGCAACATCAAACTCAAATGTGCATCATATATCTATGCCGAAGAATCCGTTTTTAATTATGCCGTATTTAAGACTTTTAGAATGATTATACCAAACACTATACTACACTATTTATTTAATTTACTTTACAATAAATGCACGTACTTGCTCAACCGGTCGCGGTAGCTATGGTTATATATATATATATATATATATATATATACAGAGTATTCCAGAATTCGCCTAACAAACTTTAAATGCCTAGTACAAAATCCAGTAGAACGGCACGCGGAAATGTCTTCTAACAAATTAGTAGCTGCGAGTAAAAGCCAAAATGAAAGCAATGCCAATAATTTTTTTTGAGCATTTTATCTTCAATACAATATTTGTTCTGCTTTGAGCTAACGTTAAATGTAATTTAACAGATGCAAACATTTCTCTCTTCTTCTCTTTTCTTCTTTATGTACGCATGTATAGTTAGTTTGTTATTATGATGATTGGTACTCTGGCAATCGCAGATCTAGTGAAGATACGTCAAAATAAAAATCTCAATAAAACCATTTTTGGTAATTTCACTCTTACTCCAAAAGAAAGAAGAAGAAATGTTCGCCTTTCGTTCCATTGAAAAATGATTTTTTGTCGCGTTGCAATAGACCTCAAAGTTTGTTGGGCGAATTCTGAGATATTTCGTATATATAACGTCAAATAATTCTTTAGATTAAATATGGATATATCTACACACGTTAATATATTCTATGTAATGGGAATCACAGTAGGTGAAGACGAGGTGGCTTTCATTCATCATATGACGAAAATGTTTCGCATGTCCTCGTCTTCCTTAACTCTAATGAGTTTTGCTCTCGGAAGTATGTCAGTTCTGCTTTTGCGCTTCACGTACCCGCCTTAATTATATCCAGGCGTGCAATTTATGTGCATAATGAAACTCAATCCTGTCTAACGACTGTTTGGAAGGCTGATTTCATTTCATGCTCTCTTGCACTAGACAAGGCCCTTGAAAGAGGGAAAATTACCGAGAATACGAGAATCTTTATGACGAGGGTATCAAATAACTTGAGCTACGTAAGAACGTAAAATTGTGTGGAAAGTACTCTGTTTGTTACACTGTTTCCATATATATATATATATATATATATATATATATAGGTTGTAACGGTGGGAGATTTAAGATTTGCGACGGGAATAGCATCCACGCCACAGGGATTGCCTCTTGACCCTTGTATCTTCATCGCCTAACTGAATTTTATCCTGCGGGCCATCAAGATATACGTAGATTGCCGCCTAATTGTCTATGCAGAAGATACCACTCTTTCATTCTGTGTCTCACCCTCCCACTTATCCACAAAAGTTAATTTTATAAATAATTTTCATTATACCTTTTACTTTTTTATTTGATTATTCTATAACTAAAGACGCATTTCTAAAGAGATGAATTGGCAAATGCATGATGCACAATGGGCATCGTTGTTAAAGCCGCAGCAGTGTAGGACTCGCAAACCCACTAAATTAAGATCGCCATCTTTGCCTCTTGTCGGGCGTAGCCGCTGTCTTCTAACCTCTCGAGATTACTTTATCGGGCCACTTTATCTTGCCATTAAAGCTGCATGCTTTTGTGCGGTGATTACTTTCGCCTTGGAGACAAATTCTGCGAATTTTGACATAAACCAGGATGCATGATTCTTGAGAAGCGCCTCTACGGGCTTGGCATCTCAGGGACTTTCCCAAATGGGTTATAGGTAGACTTTCGGAGAGTAGGATGACTTCTATGTTAATTTAGGCCGCGAACTGAGATGACAGACCGTATGCTCTAGGGGCTTGTGACCCGTTGTCTGTATGCTGAGCGCTGCGTCCTAGCCGCGTAGCATACAGCTATCTATGTTGCACACATAGCACCAACTATTGGTCGTGCGAACCTTTGCGACGTGTCCTTGTCCTCTGTATCTGAAGCAGTGAGGTTGAGTTGGTTAAGCTGTTACTGAAGGGTTTTCTTTAGGGGGCCCAGGGTGAGCATCATTTCCAGTGCTCCCTCCTAATTGAGTCCTTCGAGAATGTTCAGCGGCTCGATGGACTCACCTAGTTGTTGGATTATGAGAGCCTTGGTCCGTAGCCTTATTTGAGGTGTTGCGTCCAAAGATGCCTTCTCCTTTATTAGTTGGAGAAATTTGTCAGTGGCTAAAACTCCTTCCAAAGCAAATACAAATAGAGATAGAATTACGGTCGGTCTTATTCGAGGAAACACGAAAGGCAACCTGAAAAGGAAATCACAACTTTCAGTCCGCATAATATTTCACCTAAGGTTGAAAATTTTTTGGGGAAAAAATCTGATAATTAGAAAGCGACCATTTCTATGACTTCAGTTGATCGTGCAAAGCAAACTATTTTAAATTACGACAGACTTGTAATGATCATTCTATACATTAAAAACGCATTCACCACAATACGTGGAACGCGTAGGGACGCGCTGCAGGAAAGAAAATATGCCTTGCAGCGTATAATCGAAAACTATCCTTTTAAAAGAGCGCTGACAAATTCTGACCAGTCAGACGGATTTGCACTGAGGGTGACCCGGTGGAACGTAACCTATAAGGGCGATCTTAAATACATTTGTTGGCGATGTGCTGCAGCTGGATGGCAGGCCATTACCTAAAGTTGGTTCATCACACAACCAAAAAACAGATGGCGCAGTTGTCGGTCAGGCCCAGGGCAAAGACATCGCACGCTCCGTTAAAAAGATCAGGTACCCAAGCATTATGACGTACTAGCCACAGTGGCGGACTCCATTGGTTTCCACGATTTGTGGCGTACCAGCCCTAGCCAGCAAAGGCGCCGAAATATGACATCGGCCCGCGTCGAAAAAAGAACCCGCAGAGACAACTGGCAATCAGAGCCTGTCAAGCGTAGGAAACTGTGTCAGACATTGGCGCATTAGCCGTCGCTAAAATTAAGCTATTAAACTCACGCCATTGTATCACGTGGCAGCAGAGATGAAACAGCGGCACGGAGTGCCCGGCCATTACCAACAAACTGGAGAACATTCGTGGCTCGCTGTTCCTGCAATGTGGCAAAGTGGGCAAAGACGCTGCTAGCAGATGTTAAGCTTTAGTTCCAGAAGAGGCACGGAGAAGCCTATATTTTAACCTGATATAGGTGCTAAACGGTCACGGTTGCTTCCAATAGCACCTACCTACGCTGGGTTGCTAAAACGTTGAGCCTTAATTGCTTCGTATACGAACCACCAAGGAAGGGCATGGCAGAGCACGTTGCCCTTCATGCAGAGCACGGGAGCTGATACCAGAGACGATGGCGAAAGGCATGCTCGGGCATGAGATGAGCGAGCGTCTGGTAAGCTACTACGTAACAGACATAATGAAGACCTAAGAGGCACATAAACGTATGAGCCAAAGGCGGGCCAACACGTACCGCTAATGACTGCCCCCTCCCCGTTCCTCCCGGATCAACAGGTTAGCCTACTACCTGGCGATTTGTTCCGGGCTTTGCCAGACCGAGGGCAAATCGGGAAAGGAGATTTAGCACTTAGCCGTTAAAGTCTGCCGTGAATTAGTTAGCATATTCATGTGCGGATAGCGGATAGTGGCAATCAAGGAACGAGTCTACCGCCTATCTTTATGTAATCTAAAAATGATTTGTACACGGCCAAAACCTCTTAGCTTCTGCTCGAGTCTGACTCCCTAGACAAAACCGTCATCATTTTCCCAAGGTTTGCCCCACAGTTGGGGGGAAATTTTAGGCAAAATCGAATTCGCTTCACCTTAGTGTTGGCTGGTAAAAAACTGCTGATAAAAAACCGGTTTTTCTCGGCCTTTTGGCTAGGCTATACTACACTTATACTGAAATTTCTGAGCGTTTCTCCAGCAGAAATGCTCAGACAGAAACGCAATTATGAAAAGTAGTATTACCAAACAGGATTCGATGAGACGCACGGCAACGCCCCGTTTTTAACGGTTCGTTAACTACCCAAGCCACCACATTACACTATTGTGGGATAATCAAAGTAATTCCTAAGCCAGAGTGTTTTCTGTGATCCGAAGCACCTGGAGCAAGACAAGGCTCATCCTACACAAATGTAGTTTTGCTGGTGCAACCTTGTGAACGATGTTCACCATAATCGTTGCTTTGCCACCACTGTTTCTGATGTTAAGGTTAGGGGTACTGTTTACTTCGTTTACTTAGGCCTGTTGCGTACGTGTGTATTCCTTTAAATTTCTGAAGAATTGCAGAAATTTAAAGCTGCTTACTTTACCGCTGCTGCTACTGCTGCTGAAAAACAGGCGCACCTTACCTCACGTAAAGTGCCGCCGTTGAATATTGCCTTTGCTCATTTAAATATATACGCGGCATGCGGTTGTCTAGACAGGTAGTGACTCTAGCTTGACGCTACTGTCACCATGTGCGCCACTATGTACAGCCAATAATAATAATAATACTAATAATAATAATAACAACAATAATAATAACAATAAAAATAAAATGTACGTCTATTTAATTGTCGTTGTTGCAATATACGCAAACACACACTCGCAGCCGACACGCAAACGCGCACGCTTAAACGGCCGCCACCTTTATGTACTCGCACATGCATACAGACATGCATACATACTTAGACAGGCAGCCAGCCAGCCACACCGCATGTGCACTGGAAAACTAGAAAAGCCTTCACATGTGCAACATGATATTCCGTTGACGCTGTTACACGTCGTCTTACGTTGGTACGTAACTCGGGATTATGCTAAAGAGGTATTCGAACGGCGCCGGAGCGGAGGGGAGGGGATCGCGCAGCACGATATACATGGTGTTCAAAACGTATCGCGACTTTTGTGTTTTTTCAAAAATTATTCATTTATTCATGAATATCTATTTTGTCCCCTTCAAAGTAATCCCCATGAGATATTATACACTTGTGCCAACGGTTTTTCCAATCTTCGAAGCACTTCAAAAAAACATTTTTTTTTATTTTGTTCAGCTCCTCCTTCGATGCCGTCTTTATCTCGTCAAGCGTAGCGTAACGTCGTCCTTTCATGGGCCTCTTCAGTTTAGGGAACAAGAAAAAGTCACAGGGGGCCAGATCTGGGGAATACGGTGGCTGCGGCATCATTAGTGTGTTGTTTTTGGCCAAAAACTCGCGCACAAGCAACGATGTGTGAGCAGGGGCGTTATCGTGGTGCAAAAGCCAATTTTTGTTCTTCCACAAATCCGGGCGTTTCTGGCGGATTGCTTCGCGCAAATTGCGCATAACTTGCAGGTAATATTCCTTATTGACCGTTCTACCCTGTGGCAAGAACTCATGATGCACCACGCCCCTGCAATCGAAGAAAACTGTCAGCAAAACTTTCACATTCGACCGAACTTGGCGCGCTTTTTTCGGTCTTGGTTCGTGCGGCAGCTTCCATTGAGATGATTGAGCTTTGGTTTCCACGTCATAACCATAAACCCACGATTCGTCACCAGTTATGACCCTCTGGAGCAAATTTGGGTCGTCGCGGACAGAGTCCAACATCTCATTAGCAATGTTCATGCGATGCTGTTTTTGGTCGCAATTGAGCAATTTTGGTACGAATTTCGCGGCGACCCGTCTCATGCCCAAATCATTGATAAAAATCGAATGGCACGAGCCAATCGATATGTTTAGGTCCTCAGCAACTTCTCTAACGGTGATTCGACGATTGGCCAATACCATTTTCTCCACTTCATTAATTTTTTCGTCTGTTGTTGAAGTGCTCGGGCGTCCGGCACGCTCTTCGTCGTTCACATCTTCTCGGCCTTCTGAGAACATTTTGTACCACCGATAAACGTTGCTTCGGTCCAAGGTAGCTTCTCCGTATGCCACAGTCAACATTCGGAATGCATCCGCGCACTTAATTTCACACAAAATTTGATACAGGTTCTTTGATCAATTTTTTTGAATAGGTAAAAATCGAAGACGATCCAAAACACGTGCAAGCAAAGCAGCTGTCAACAATTAAGTGAACATTCAAAATGGCCGAGCTTGTCGGCATAAGTGAGAGACATGAGTACCAACATAACGCCACAAAAAATCGAAATTCGAATATACGTAACCCGCGAAAATTCAAAAGTCGCGATACGTTTTGAACACACCGTATATGCGTGACTAACCCAGCGGCTGGAACAGTAGTCGTGGACATTGTGGTTGTGGTAGTAGCAGTAGTAGTAGTAGTAGTAGTAATAGTTAATTATAGTTAGTAGTAATAGTAATAGTTAATTATTGGTAGTAGTAGTAGTAGTAGTAGTAATAGTTAATTATAGTTAGTAGGAATAGTAATAGTTAATTATTGGTAGTAGTAGTAGTAGTAGTTGCGGACAGATCTTCTCAATGGAAGGCTGGGGAGGGGTTGAACACCCACCTAGTGCACGGAATAACTAAGTTATATATTTTAGTTAAAAAAGCTGCATTCTGAGGACCCTGCACCGACGGGGAGAGTGAGGTGGTGCAAAAGTGCGATTTCGGCCGTAATACCATAAACGCCGAATAGCCCGTTTTAAGACACGTCGAAAGAAGGGTTGAACGCCCCGTTTGGAGTAAATAAATACCGAGAACGGTATTTTCCTTCAAAAATACTGTTTTTTTGAGGACACAGCCATAAAACAGCTGACTGATCCCCATAGACAGACAGAGAAGCAACGGACCGCAATATGGAAGTAGCAATGGACGAAGAAGAGGGAGAACCAAGAGAGCGAAAAGGACTTTTGAGGTCCCCCCTGCTACGGGTAAGCTCGGCGCCAAATATTGCGATGCCAAGAGAACTAGCAGGAGCGGAAGAAGTCGACGAAAAGAAAAGGCGAGTGAAGAAGCGTAAGGCGGACAATAAAGAGGAGACAGCGTGGGACGCTGAAACGGAAGAAATTCGTAAGCTGACAGTAGGCTTGAAAGCCCTTATGCCTAACAACACGAAAACAGAGATTAAGGACGGAATCGCAGCTATCCTAAACAAACTGGAGAAGCTGCAAGCGATAGGGAAAGCACGCCCGGTCGCCTCTTATGTATGTGAAAAGTGCGAGAAAAGGAAAGGCAACGAGGCGGGTACACAGACCAGTGGCCCAGTTGATATCGAAGAAGAAAGAATCGCTAACAGCATTAAAAAACGGCTGGGCGAGGCACTGACAACAGAAGAGAAAGTAAAGCTAGCACAGGAGAACTGGCCTCAGAAGGCATACTCTAGAAGCCAAAAGGTCACTGAGAGTATCATGGTCAGCAAAGACGTCAGGGAGATACTGGTGAGGGAAGGCTGCCAAAAAGATCGGGCATTGATGGAGAGGATAGCAGCACAGTTTCCGGACACAAGGGTACTCAAACATCTCAAGGCAGGAAAAACGGCGTGCTTGGTAGATTGGGGCAGGGGAATGCTGAACTCAGAGGAGACCACAGTCGAGTGACCTCGACCCAAGAATACTCGCGATCGGCATGATGAAGGAGACCGACAGCGCAGAAGACCTAATAGAGGCCATCGCACGACTTTGCGGCATGCTTCAACAGGCAGAGCAGGTAAAAAAAACGGGAGCTCCATAAAGAAGATTGCCTTCCGCTTCCCGGAAGAGCTAACGCAGACAGCGAGAAAGGTGGTAGAATGCTAACTGGCAAATAGCGCTATACAGGCAGATATATTTGCGCGAACTAACCCAAGACAGAAGAAAAATGCAAAATGCAACGATCGGGAGAAAAAAACGGCTGAGATAAGTACAGTGGTAGTGGCAAAGCATCAGGAAAAATCCTACGCTGAGACCCTCAAAGAACTTAGAGAACTAGTCAACCCGGAAAGCTCGGGAGTTGAAATAAGAAAAATATACGAGCTAGAAAACGGAAGCCTCAAAATAGAAATGAAGGAAAAGGCAGAGGGAGGCCGGCACGCATTCCTGGCAAGTATAAGAGACAAGACGAGCCTGGATGCGCAGCTAAAGACACGCAGCATGAAGTTAATAATTAAAGACCTCGACGAAGTCGCGACCTCTGAGGAAATTCGGAAGGCGGTGAAAGACACGCTGGGCCTGAAAGACAGCGAATCAATCATGGCCGAAGAACCAAGAAAAGGTAAATATGGCAGATACGCCGGCATTTACTTAAACAGGAAAGATGGGTTGGATCTAGCGAACAGGGGAAAACTGAAGGTAGGCTGGATACAATGCAGAGTATCAGAATGGCTTGATCTTCCTTGCTGCTACAACTGTCAGAAGATCGGACACAGAGCAGCAGACTGCAAGGACCCCAAAGTTGAAGTAAGAATATGCCACAAATGTGGGCAAGCCGGGCATATAGCGAAGGATTGCACGGAGAACGAGAGGCAATGCTACGCATGCCAAGAAAAGGGGCACTCGGCAAACTCGATGGCATGCCCAGCGTTCAGAAAAGGAATCGAGGCGCTACGGATGCAGGCGAAGACGAACCAAAAGGGGAGACCGAACGCCCTGATCGCGGTCTCACGGGAGCAGACGATTACCCCTAGCAAAGACCCCAAAGGCGCTGTCGAGGGAGCCCAACCTAAACCGGGAGACCTAACCGGGGTAGCCGACGGAGAGGGATGGAAAACCCAAGGTCGGAGAGGGGTCGCCAGGAGCCGAGACAGAGAAGACAAAACTAGAAATGACTAGGAAGATCAAGGTAATACAAATCAACGTGGCGCGATCGTGGAGGGCTCACGACATGCTAGAGGTGACGAAAGACCGAGAGAAAGCGGATATCCTGCTTATCAGCGAGCCAAATAAAAAATGGCTTGCTCGGAGGAGGGGGAGTGGCTGCTTCATCGACAAAAAAGGTGACGCTGCCCTCTGGGTTGATCCAAGGCTCACCGTAAAGGCAGAAGGATCAGGAGAAGGATGGGTCTGGGTTGAACTCGAAGAGGGACCCGTGGCATTCAGCTGTTATATATCCCCCAACTCAGGTCGGCAGGCTTTTACAAGATTCCTGAACGGCCTGGGAAAAGAAATAAATAGACAGGAAAGGCGAAACAAAGAAATCTTGGTGGGAGGAGACTTTAATTCGGCGGCACGAGAATGGGGTAGTAGAGAAACTAACTCGAGAGGGAGGGAGATGTTGGAGTGGCTAGCCGAACTTGGCATGGTCCTCTACAATGATGGGCTGGAACCAACATTCGTCCGAGGGAGCCAGGCCTCCTTTATAGACCTCACCTTCGGGACGGAGCACACGGTGGAACGACTTCAAAACTGGAGAGTCCTAGAGGAAGATACTCACAGTGACCATGCGTTCATAGGGTTTGAGTACGGGAACGAACGTGAGCAGCAGAAACGAAACACCCGCCGAGCAGCGTGGTACGCAACTAAGTTAGATCTGTAGAAACTTCGGGAGAAAGTCAGAGCAAGAGGCCAAATGCTTCTAAATGAAGGACAAGAAATCCATCCAGAAGCGGTAACGGCAATGATGGCAGACGTCTGTGAACTGGCGTCTACCGGTAGAGGGAGGATTTCACACAAAAATCCCCCAAAATACTGGTGGACACCAAAAGTCTCAGATACCAGGAGATCGTGTACCAAGGCCAGACGAGCACTTGCCAGAGCAAGGACAAAGGGAAGAAGCACCGAAGAGGCGTGGGAGAGACTCAAAGATGCGAGGAAGAAGCTTAGAAGGGCAATTAATAAGAGCAGAAGCGACGGCTGGAAAGAACTCGGCGAGAAGGTCGAAGATGATGTATGTATGTCCATGACGATTTTGTAGGGGTCAACCCTACAAAATCGTCATGGACAAGCTAAGGAAGCCTACGCCAGCACTGCCAAAAGACCTGGTTGAAGCGTCAATGAGGAGGCTCTTTCCGACTCATGCCGAACCCAACCGTCCGGTGGGAACCGGAAGCGGGGAGCTCATTCCCCTAACCTCACCCGAGGAAATAAAAGCGGTGATTGAGCGCCTTCCGAAAGGAAAAGCGTCCGGGCCAGACGGAGTCCCTGCAGAGGCCATCAAAATTCTTCTGCAGGAGAAACCAGAGGTCTTTAAGAGAATCGCAGACAAGATTTGGACCGAAGGACAGTACCCGAAGGAGTGGAAGAAAGCCATCTTGGCTCTCATCAGGAAACCCGGGAAGCCTCACACGGACCCAGGGGAATACAGACCAATATGCCTCCTGAACACGATAGGCAAGGCTTTCGAAATAATGGTTAACATGAGGTTGACAGCGGAGTTCGAGGACAGGGGGCTTTGGCAGACTCACAGAACGGCTTCCGTAAGAGGAGATCTACAGAAATGGCTGTCGAAAAAGTTTTACAAGAGGCCCAAAGACAGAAGGAGAAAAACCAGTGGTCCAGAGAGCTGTGTCTTGTCGTCTTACTAGACGTACGGAACGCCTTCAACTCACTGCCCTGGCAAGTCATCATAGACGTCATGAGGGATGTTCAGATCTCGAAGTACCTCCAAAGACTGGTTGCTTCATACCTTAAGGACAGGGTGGTAATTTACGGAGAAGAGGAGTTTCCTATGTCAGCTGGGGTTCCCCAGGGGTCCATCCTGGGTCCGCTTCTCTGGAACATGGCATACAACGGAGTGTTGAACATAGCCCAAATGGAAGGAGTGCAGACGATCGCATACGCCGACGATCTGGCCATCCTGGTCACAGCTCTGGACCCGTGCCTCTTGGAGTGGAGGGCCCAGCAAGCGCTTAACCAGGTGGAAAGGTGGATGCAACAGCACGGGTTGGAACTAGCACCGAAGAAAAGCGAAGCGGTGATGCTAGTGGGAAATAAAGCCCACACCAAGCCGACCTTGACGCTAAACGGAGTGGATATTGCGGTCGTCGAGTCAGCAAAGTGCCTGGGGGTCACAGTCGATCGTGCTCTCACGGGAAACGCGCACATCGAGAAGGTGACGGCAAAGGCAGCTACGGTTGTAAACAACCTAGCCAAAATTTTGCCGAGAGCCAGAGGAGCATCTGAAGGCAAGCGACGACTTTTCGCGAGAGTGGCAGAGTCCATAGTCCTTTACGCTGCGCCAGTCTGGAGACCCATCGCGATGAAAAGGAAACGAAACCGCGCTAAGCTGTTAAAAGTACAGAGAAAGATGGCGATAAGGGTAATAAGAGCATACAGAACAGTAGAGACCATGGTCGCTATAGCCTTGGCTGGGCTCATTCCCTGGCCAATGCTAATAGACGAGAGGCGTCGACGGAAAGAAAACCCCAGCCGAGGAAAGCAAGAACACCGGCAAGAAACGCTTCGAAAATGGCAACAGGAATGGAGCAACATGCCAGGCAATGCTCCGGGAGCGTGGACCAGGCATCTCATCCCGGACCTGACCATATGGTTTAACAGGGGCCACGGGGAGACAACGTACTACCTGACACAAGTCCTGACGGGCCATGGCTGCTTCCAGGCGTACCTCTGCAAGATTAAGATCGCGCAAGACCCAAAGTGCGTAACATGCGAGACGGGAGAGGTGGACGATGTTACTCACACAGTCTGCTTCTGCCCAGCCCTCGAAGAACAACGAACATCGGCGAACATCTTCCAGAGCGGGACTAGAGCAGTGGACGAACTAATTGCAAGGATGTGCGAGGATGAGAAAATGTGGATACGGGGAGCACAGATGATCGAGAAGATCATGCAGAAGAAAGTGGACCTGGAGTATGATAGGAAACGGAGGGAGAGAGAGAGAGAGGGAGCTGACCATCATACCTACAACTACACCAACAAACCGCGAAGTAAAGTGAAAAACATTTCCGCTGGTTTTCAAATAAATTTGCCGTTTCACCAGGGTGGCCGGTCCAATATAAAAAAAAAAGTAGTAGTAGTTGCAATCCTGCAGTGGTGACCGTGTGTGCGTCCTGCATTTCCCAGTTAGTCCTTCAAAAAAAATAGTAGTATTAATAGTTAATTATAGTTAGTAGTTATAGTAATAGTAATAGTTAATTATATGAATAAAACCCTAATATAAAAAAAAGAGTAATAGTGGTAGTAGTGGTAATGAGTCCACTGCGAAGCGCCAACAAGTGCAGAGTTGTGAGCGGACAGAAATCCCACTCCTCAGCTGGGGCAGGAGTGGCTGAGTGGAAACCTCAGCGCGGCAGGCACCGCTGTGAGCTGTGGAGCTCAGAGGAGGTTATTTTGGTGCGTGTTGTGCATCAGCTAGGGATCAGGGGGCTTCAGAGGCAGAGGCAAACAGAAGAGCTCAACTGATTGACTCGTGTACGAGCGACAACGAGTTCAACGTTAGCACGACTCGCCTAATCAGATGACTCGGCGTGTAGCGATCGAGAAACGACAATTACGTCAATTACAACAATACGCACATACGAGCACAGTCTAGCATAATCCAAGTATCCAACACAGAACAGTATAAATTATGGCTTGCCGTATTGGGTGGCGACATTTACAAGACAAGACAACGTTTTGACGGTGGGGCAAGCAGGTCGTCGAACCCCGCTTAGACTGTTAGTCAATCAATCGCGAAAGTCGCCTATTGGCCTTTTGGCTACGATCACAGAATAGTATCCGTTTTTAGTAGCTTAATATCTGATACGGAGGACATCGTCCCGCCGCAAGATATTAAACTATTTTTTGGAAAAGGGCCGAGTGCTTGCCTTATTTCGGCTCTAAGATGGAGCATCAATTTAAAAGACATAACACAGCTGCTGCAAAAGCTCGTTGCGTATACTATAGGTACGCCTATACTAATGTAACCATACATTTGGCGGACGAGATGGAGGCTGGCGTAGTGCACATGCTAATTGAGTACGATTCGAGGAAAGCACAAATCACAGCCGGAGTACGTTGGAAAATCGGAAGAACAAATATAATAAGTAGAACTCGGTACGACCAAACGAAAAGTCAAAATACAGCACGATGTTCGTGAACGGACGCGGAAGAACATGCGCCAAGAGGCTCTGACAACTCAAGTAGGCCATGCCAATCAGAGAGTAAGGACCATCGTCCAGAATATGACGTAAGTGGTGAAGGAGCTCGGTGAACAACCACAACGTCGGAGAGTCTAAGCCGACCAAATAACGATTGCGATACAAAATCGACATCGAAACCGTACCTGCTTCTCGTGAAATAGGTCTGGTCAGTGACTGGTCGTCGCGAGTGTCTCAGAGCACGGTAAAAAACAACTGTTACTCAAAGCAGCCCGGTTCCTCGTAGGCTGGCTAAGTCGCCAAAAAGGGCAAGCGGATTACACTTTCGTACTGCTGCAATTACCAGCGGTTTGAGCAGAGAGCAAAGAACTTCAGCAAGATACCACACAAGGAACAACGCATCGAAGCTAGACAACTGCTTCAGATACGCCAGGGCGCTGCCAGAAGCTGTGCTAAGAGAGGCCTAAAATGCTGCATCTGCCGAGCAAAGTCTGCCGAGCTCATGCTTGGCTTGTGGTTAATATAGAACGCGCGTATTAGAGGTGCGCTTGCAAAGGATTGCGCAGAAAGAAACGTGCGAAACATAGCAGCGGCTAGCAATTAATAATAATGACAATGAAAATGAATCGCCACTTTGACTAATTAACAGGCAGAGTCCAATCCACCCGGGAAAGCCGCTATCGAAAAAGACCGATTCAGCTGGCTGCAGGAGAGAGACGGTGCAGCTGCGTGGAGTTGCTACCCATCGTCTAATAGACAGGCGGTGGCCTGGGTCCCCACTACCGGGATCCGCTGTATGGGATGGAGCTTACTAACTGACGGAACTTTCTGGAACACGCAATATATACTCATATGCGACTATTAGAGGCGTAATGAAGGCCAGCGGGCATCTGCGTCAAGGACGAACAGAAGAGGAACACAGATGATGGTTTAAGAGACAGTTGGCGGAAAGCCTACATAACCCAAGAGGCAAGCCAACCAACTATCTAAGGCCAAATGCATAGCCTAGAACGAGTCCTGGATGTACGCCGGGTAGAAGCAAATGGTGATATCTTAGTGGGTATTATGCCACCCTGGCATTGTCCGGCTCAAATCCCACACCATCAGCAGAGCAGCGTAAATGCAGTTTTCCCGGCCGTCTAATAAAAAAAAAGGTAATGTTAGCAGAAGTATATAGCAAAAGTAGCCGTTTCTCATACAGGCACTATTGAAACAAATGATAGATCTAATAAATTCAATGTTTCCAGTATATATATATATATATATATGACAAAAAATTCTAAACAAGCTTATCAGAGTTATAAAGTACGAAATCCGAGATCGCGGGCACAAATATTTTCGTTAGCGTTAGAGACGTGCGGGTGATTAGTCAGACGGCGAAATGACATTGTTTCTGTCTAGATTCAGAAAACGTGTATTGGGGCGGTCAACTAAAATCGTGTGTAGGACGTGGAGGTGTTTGCCATAGAAAACTCGTGCCGTTAAACAATATTTACAGTTCTACCCATTTGTAAAATCAAGGCGTCTACTGTCTTATACGTTTTAGCGTAAAATGTTGGTTCGCACACAATACGTCCTTAACGCCAATGCATATGAATTTACAAAAAAAAAAAACTTGGAGTAGACCCCCAGTAAAGTGGACTGTGCCGACTAAGTCGTACACAAAATTACGAAGCGGTGAAGAGTTGCTTCAGCCAAAGTGCAGAACACCTTGCAATGGCTGCAGCAAATCCCTGCCCACACACATTGCTGCCTCTCATCCTGGACAAAAACAACAATTTTTGCAAATGTTTTTGGACCAAGGTATCGACAACAGTCAACAAAAGCCGATAACTAAGTACATACAGATCGCATCATATCGGGCATCAGCAGAACTAGCACGAAAGCTCGCGGCGATAGCATAAAAGAAACAAAGTAAAGGCAATTAGCGTCACGTGCAGTAGTACGATGTGCTGTGCTACGCGGGAGTATCACACTACGTCGTATCAGCTTCGACTATAATGCACGTGACAGCGGAAACTGTTAATCCCGAGAGAGAAAGACAACAGAGTTAAGTTGTGCACACAAGGCAGAACGGGAGCAAGCCAAACTAGTACAGAGACGCACAAAATGACTAACCTAAACGACGTTGTTCACGATAAAGATATGCCGAAGAAACCGCGTTATAGAGCTTTATTTGTAAGTCGCCTCGAAAAGGCAAAGTGAGGACGACATGAAAGAATATGTCAACCGAACTTTAGGTAGCGAGGCTGGGCTAAAAAATGGCGAAGCTAGCAAACGTATTATAATAGCTACCATGCACAGGTGAGCGCCAAGCATTTTAACGAACTACTAGACAAATAACAAAACCAAATAATATTGTATTCTCATGCCATAAGATGTATCATGGTCAAGCAATCAAGACGTAAGTACCTGTTAGACTAAAGCCGGATGTCGCTATAGCTGTGCGACAACGTTAAAAAATGAAAAGGTACTCTTATTACCTTGTAATATGTTCACTTTTTTAAATTATTTATTATTAAAAAGTGGGTATGCGTGATAGCCGTGATTTCTGGTACGAGAACTCGTACCAGAAATTACGGCTGGTTTGACTCCGAGCAACGCATACCTTACCGCGCATACGAAGCAACCTTTCCTAAATGCAGCATGATTAGGTGTCGGGTTCTTCTAAAATTATGGAACATAGTACAAACGTAGATTGGATTCTTGTTGGCTCAATCTTTTGCCTCAAAACCAGCTAAAAATGTAGCAAACTCTAGACCAAACTCTGATTTCTGATGTGCCCTTAGAAAATGCACCGCACTAGTCAATACCGGGTTGCGTATTTACTCGCGTCATGCATATTATCTGTTTAGGATATATTATACACCTAGATACGCTTTACGCGCGATTTACTCAGTGCGATTCTCCTTGTCACGAATATGGCCGTTTATTTAATGGCCGTCATGGGGAGGGGCTGATATGCCGTTACCTTGCCTACTTTTTTAGCCAGGCCATACCGCGCTTATACTAAAAATATCTGAGCTTTCTGCAGCAGAAAAATGCAGAAACAAGGGAATACAAGAGATAATCTAACTCGCTGGGTAGCAGGTTGGATCATGTATTTTATTCCCTTGTTTCTACAGGAGAGAGAATAGGATAATGAGCGCATTTTCGCCAGGGATAGTACAATGCCAGAAGCCGATGCAACCTTCTACTCAGTTTGGAGAGTAATGTGGAGCGCTTAGAAAGGCCAGAATCGGTCTTTGAAGCAATGTCTGAATACCGCATACGTTATTCACGGCTTTCACAGAAATTTATGCACATTAAAATCATAAAATCTTAATAAAATGCACAGCCATGTCGCTTATTTCAACTTCGGCCTAGTCCCAATGCGTTGGCTTTGACCAAGCTGCAATAATGATATCTAGTCATATAACAAAAACATATAACGCAATCAACAAAAACAGCCTCTTGGTCATAGAGCGAGAATGACCGAATGAGTGAGTTTCCTATACAAGGAACAAGTTTTCGGTATCCACGAATGGTAGCTAAGGTGTCGGGATCCGACTCGACGAGACTGAACACATCCTGTTACCAGAATAAACGTATGCAACTGGAAATCGTAACTGCTTACTTAAGCCAGACACTAGAACTCTCGGTAATTGCAATAGCGAGAAGCGGTCTGGCAACACTCGCCTGGAGAACGGAAGCTCATAAGCGTTGGCGGACGTACAAAAACATGTCTCCAACAACGTGTGTATTGTAAATGAGCTTTAAGTGGGCAGAGGAAGCGAGAAAAATCCGAGCACGAGACGAATGAAGATAGAGGCACAGGAGCGCCGAACGAAATACAGGGCGTTGCACAGAACGGCCTTTCTTTCATACGGTTGCCACTGGTGCTGCAGATGACGTGCTTCGAAGCGGACATACTGGACAAGGTACAAACAGAGAAAATACAGAGCATCGTATGTACGGGATAAACAGTGGAAATGTATATGGCGCGTACTAATCTATGGCTGAGCATTATTTAGATGGAACACGGCAAAAGCGCATTGAAAGTCATTGATATAGTTGTTTAAACACACAGCTAGAGCCGAGTGCGTTCAACCGGCTGGCAGGTTAAAAACTATAGAATATGGCATATGAAAAACTGACAATTGCGGACCTGCTCGGCATGCCGCGGCACGACGTGACGCGCCCTGGCAAACGGTTTTTGTGTAAGATATTTTGTCGTCCACTTACCTATATGCAATGGCAGTAATGCCGGCTTAATTTTCGAAAAATAAAGCTTGTTTAGTCGTTTAAGAAAACCGAGTTTACGATTCGTTCTTTCATTTGTCAATAATACGTAATCAGCAGTAACGGTTAGAAATTAGCCAGCAGTTACGATTCAGGTTGGAACCCTACATAAATATATCGGTTAAGCAGCAACGGCTTATATACAATGCGGTATAAGGTGATGAGAGGTCCTCTTGCAGATTATAAATGTACTAAAAAGGCATTATACCAGTGACAAAAAAATGACGATGTGCCAGGTTAACAACAAAGGATACTAGAAAAGTACCGAAAATGTTTGTAAAGACATGCGGCAATAAAGGAAACATGTGTGTCGCCGAGAAGCCGAGAGCAATATCGGTTCCATAGTCAGTGGCAGAAAATACTACAGTAGGGTATATATTCTAAAACGGATATTATAGCTTTAAAGCGTACAAATATATATATATCATTTGTAATATATCATATCAAAAATAGTAAGAAGGAGGTTGTTTTATTGAATTTCATTGATGTAGATATTGTTTGCAAAACTCGATATATTTAGGCATTCCAGTGTCGTACCTGAGAAAAAGTGTGATAAATATTATGCCAACCCACGTAACTACTCTTTATATATATATATATATATATATATATATATATATATATATATTTATATATATAGTGAAGGCGAGCACTGCCGAGTGTGCAAACATCTTCACAATATTTTCTATAAATATATATATATATATATATATATATATCAACGCATTTTGCGTAAGCAAAACAAGAATTGTTTGGCTAGCGTAAATTGCTTCCTCATCGAGTACATATGTGGAGTCGAACTTAAATTATTAAAACGAAGATCCTACATTTGAGTATGGACAGCTTCCTGGCCCACTCCATTAGAGTAATTTAGCACTTCTCGTAGCGTAGAGCTCATTTCTTGTCACTCGTATATATATATATATATATACAAATACGTATATATATATATATATGTAAAGGTCTTGCAATCGCCACTAAAGCATCTTCTGAAGAAGTCAGTGTTGGCGGATGACGAATCATGCAAGCACTTAATGTAATACGGTAGTTTAAACTAAGCCGGTACGTGCATCAGTTACTAACTTGCATTTGCGGCGACCACTTAGGTGTATGCGACCTGTTTTTTGATCATTATGGCGGCTGCGTCTGTCTTTTACGGCCGTTACGTCAATTGCGCAATTTTTTTTGTAACGCTCTGACAACTACATTTTAGACGCTCGAAATGGGCTAAGTTGCCTATGGCACAATGTCGTCTAAATGCATCTATCGTCATCGCGTTCTCGTACTGGATTTAGCAGCTAGACGTCTACGATCGATGCATGCGATCCCCATCCGGCTCTTATCCCATGTAGCCACTGGCCACGCAGCATAGCCGCTTATTAAATAGTAGCATGGTAGTGTCATGCCGAATGTACCGAAAGCACGGGCATTGTCACCATCGTTATGATCCGACCATGATCATCGACCACACGCGACATGCCTGCGAGTCTGCATGCCTGTTTGCCTGCCTGCAAAAGTCAGACAACAACTAACGAGAGCACAAATACCACTAGGCTTACTTCGCCGAGCCGGGCCGCTGTCAATCGCTCCGCTCTGAGCTTACGAGTACCGACGATACCAATTTGTGCTGCTGCTGTTGATGTTGTTGCATTGCTCCGACCGCCCTCTGAACAGCTAGTCCGACTCACCGTCCTCAAAGTCGGGACGATGCGGTCAGGCACGATGACTCACGACGGACTGCGAACGAGCCGGCGGGTGCATTGTTTCTGCTATTATCTTCTAGTATCGAGCGGCGTCACCAAATTGAGCCACCAGAGCGCCGGGCGGCGGAAGCGTAGCTGCTCACTGAAGTCTTCTATCCTTCCTCTTCTTCTTCTCCTGCACGTCCTGGCCTGATCCTACACTGTTTCTGTTTGTCCCTCTCTCTATGTTTGTCTCTCTCTCTCTCTCTCTCTCTGTTTGTCTGTCTATCTCCCTGGTCTTCCTTCTCGACCTCATTGTCGCCATTCGTTGGGTGCTCCGTCGGCCTGAGCGCTCACCGACCGACCGCCATATGGACAAGGAAACACCAACATCAACTGAGAGCTGCCTGTCCTGGTAGCCTCTGGCCGCCGAGGCTTCTGCAGCTTTCGCTGCTGTTGCTGCGCCGGCCGGTCTTAGCAGGCTTTGGACCTGTATTATTTGGCTGGCGCTGGCTGGAATGCTTTAACGGTGGTCGTACGCCGTACGACGCACAATCGTCGTCGTCGTGGTGGCCGCCGCTGCCTGCCCCACCACTGCTGCTGCTCGTTTGGGACTGGAATCGCTGGCCTCGAGATCCTCCCTGCCCAGTCAGTCCAGAGAGCAGCAATGAAGTCCACGAAGTATGCGCGCGCGCCAAGAACACCAGGGGGGAACACCGGGCCCGGGGCAGCGGGGTAAGTGAGGGTAAGTTTATTCTCTCTGTATGCAAATGAACAGTAGTGCTAGTCTCGGACAATTCGGCCGTCGTAGTGGTAACGGCGGTGGTGGTGGTGGTAGTCTGTAGTAGTGTCGTCGCAGTAGTAATCGTCGTAGTATTAGTAGTAGTCGCGGCAGGCAGCACCAACTGCTACAACAGCGCGACTTCAGCTGCAGATGCTAAACCTCTGACGGCATCCACAGCCAACTGAAGCAGCCACCCAGCAGCAGCAGCTCGCTACTCACCGTCGAGCTGCTCCATGATCATAGAGCGGATCGTCGCCCGTTGTAGCGGGGGCGGTGGCGGGGGCGCGGTGACGGCGGTGGCAGGGGCGCGGTGAAGGCGGTGGCAGGGGCGCGGTGAAGGCGGTGGCGGGGGCGGTGAAGGCGGTGGCGGGGGCGGGGGCGGTGGCGCGGTGAAGGCGGTAGCGGCGACGGGGGCCTTCATCAAGCGTCGAGACAGAAGCCGCCAGCCGCGGGTTAAGTTTGCCGCCGCTTGTTCGCTCACTGGCCGACTGCAATCGCGCTTGTGACGACGGCGACGACAACGACGACGACGATGCCGCCTCGGAACAGGGCATCACAGACGCCCCTGAGTACGGCTGGCAGAGCAGTCCGGCCGAGTAACTAAAGCCGACTCCTCCACTCGGCTCGCTCACCGCTACGCCGACCGGCCCAGTTCAGCTCAAGTGATGAACCTCGCCTGGCTTCAGCAGCAGCAGCAACAGCAGCAGAAGCAGCCGTAACGGCAGCAACAGCAACGGGGCTGACGACGAAACGAACGCAACCACCTCCCCTCCATGCCTGCTGCTCCAACGTCCATCCTGGCGCGTCGACGTTGCTGGCTGTCCACGGGATCTGTTCTGCCACTGCCTAGCCGGCATTAGTCGGGCCTCTTCTGCTTGTTCTTCTTGATGCCTCAACTTCTCCTCGCCCTAGCTCTGCTGCTACATACTTGCCATATCTCTCTCTCTCTCATTCTCGACCATTCTGTCACCTTGCCAGTTTCTCTTACTCTCTATCTCTCTTCCTCGTTATCTCTCTCTCTCCCGCATCTAGTTCTCTAATAACGGTTTTCCCTTGACGCTCTCCTGTTTTTCCTTCGTTTTCCTCTTCCTCTCCTTTCGTCGCCTTCTCCAACGCACATGGGCGTCGCCGTGGCGACAGTTCATGGCCGGCTGTCAGCTGCAGAAGAACATTGCTAAACAAAGTTGCAAATCTCCTTGAAAATGCCCTGCCCTAACTACTAGTAGCCGTGATAATAGTAAAGGTAGTGGTAGTAGTAGTTGTAAGCGTTTTAAAAACACCAATAGGGCAAACAGCAGAGGCTCCAAAAGCGTCAGATACATAAAGTCAGTACAACACGCTTACAGACAAATATGCAGGCTTTTAAAACGGTCAGATCCCATCCAATAGTCACCTTATATACGCATCAAACACCCAGATATACACATATCCTCCGTATATATATATATATATATATATATATATATATTTTAGCCACTTTATATTTGTTGAGATATCTAAGGGGATTTTCCCGACAGTCCTTGTGGCAGCAGGTCGTGGTTTATCATCTATTCTCAATTGCTCAAGGAAAATTCGATCAATAACAGGGATCAAATCCTACGACACTACAGTAGATGAAAACATAGCACCGCGAATAATCATATATATATGTATATATATATATATATATATATATATATATATATATATATATATATATATATATTGTTTTCTAAACTCAGGGGTATAATCAAACTCGGTGAAAAATTATTTTTGCCAATGAAATGGGTGGACGGAAATGTTTTGTATAGCAATGAGATGCATTTTTTTCTGAGTTGTGATTTTAGAGTGACTGTCCCGAAACACGTTTATAAAATACACAATTTTGAGGAGTGATTTGATACACTCAACTTGAGTAATCAATTATTGTTTGATTTGATTTGACAATTTTGAGGATACGCCTTGAACTCAATTGAAAAACCAAGCATATTTTGGGTTGGTTTTTCAATTAAGTAAGGTCAATATGGGTGTTGCATGACACTTACTTCAGGTAGTTTCAACCTTACATTGTTCCACTTGCCACCTCAGTGCGATGATGTTGAGGCTGCCGATGCGATCAGTGCTAGTCTGACGGGGCTAAACCGCTAGATACCCACTCTGGTCGGCCGCGACTTTAACTATCGTATTGATAGTGGCGCCACCGATCGGAAGAGCGATGGGAAGGTGATGCACGAATGAGCGTGATAAATTCACGTACGTCTGCCAAAGTGGAAGAAGCACCACTATCGACTTTCTGCTTCACAACCTTGAATATCCTACGGAATTTTAAAGATGCGAGGTTCTTAATATTCCAGCACGGAAGCACCTGTCGGTACTGGCGTCTCTATGTGTGTCTGGCCAGGAGCGCGCCCCGCGTCGGCAGCCGTACAACGTACCTGTCTAGGCAGCTAGATTTGCATGTAGTGACGCGCGAATTAGGGCCGCAGAGATCAACTTCTGATATTCAACAAAGCAAGCACACTTTAGAGGCCACTGTCAAGAAGAAGTACAGACAAAGAGGCCCTGGTTTACACTGGCCTGCTATCTTTAACGTCAGAAAGACTTGGGGCTTTTGCGTCTGACACGGGCTCTACACCCGGCCCCCAGACAGTTGCTAATCGTAGAGCGCTCTATGGCCGACATATAGCAACCTACAAACTAACTGCTTGTGGAGAATAAGCGCCGGTATGACGAGGAGGGGAAGTTTCGTATGCTTGAGAGAGCAGAGCGCGAACCGCCATGTGTGCGTTGTTCGCCAGCTAAACAAAAGCATGCACAGCATGACAAAGGATCAGTTGCGGCAGCACTTTACATACTGCCCTTCTGCTTGATGCAAATGCCCCCGCACCTAACCCAGTTATTGAGCAACCGCTCACTATGTAGTAGCACTACATGAATTCGACGTTTACGGTGGAAGAAGTGGTGCAGATCTTGCGCGGGTTACTCAAGAAGAACAGTAGTGATTCTGATGATATCTAATACGAACATTGGGCTGAGTCGTCCGATGCTTTAGCAGGGGAAGCCGTGCAATCTGCTTAATCAGATACCCAGCAAGGGATACATACCCAGGTTTGGCGCAAAGCCAGGCTTACGCTGCTAGTTAAGAGCCAAAAAGGGTGACAACGTGGACGATTCCAAATCTCTACCGGGGTATCGCGTCAAAACGCACTCTTAATAAAATGTTCGCTTAATTGATTATCTCGAGAGGTGCTTCCAACTGTGGAGAAGGCCCTACCTCCAGAGCAATTTGGATTCAGGAAGGGTCGAGGTAGAGCAGAGCGCGATCCAGGTACTCCAGTCGGAAGTTGAGCGGGTGTTGGCTGTGCCCGGATGTTACTTGCACGCCGTCTTTATCGATTGCGTCAAGGCCTTCGACAGGCTTAGCCGTCACTTACTAGATGAGAGATCCTTGCCGATTATATCTGAGTGCGGCAGTGCGTCTTTTAAAGCTTAAGATTGTGCCAATGTAAAGCTACAGCATTGGCAGGGCGTGGAGCCATCATTCAGCGGTATATTTTGCGCCGCTAGAAAGGTGCTTCACAGTATATATGAACCGTGTTCTTTGCTTGCCGCGGACGGTAAGAAATCGCTTCGTGTTTCTGTTAGCAAGTTGCGAACGGCAGTGGAAACAATCAGAGTCAGGCTTAGGTCACCCATTACAGAACCACTCCAGCATTTTTTGTTGGAGTGACAGGGAAAGTGACTGGCCCTGCTGTTGAACTTTTTTGACTTCGTTAAGAAATGTTGAATTTTTAAGTGTGTCAGCTTTTTCTGACGATCTTTTCTCTAATATGTTGTATATACATTCCTGACATGTTCGAACACAAGAAATAGATTACCGCGTCCGGAATTGAATCTGCAATCGAACGCACCGGAAGCCAGAAAAGGATTGCACGATAACTACCCAGACCACGCCACTTCTTTCCACACGACTTGACATAAGACCTTCATAGATAACAGAGAAGTGGACCATAGATTTTTATATCTTTGCGGATATTAGTGATGAAACCCGTGCACCATGCACAGTATATAAATGTGGCTGAAGCCTTCAACATTAACCTATACATGCACATCGTGATAGTTGCCCAATTATTCGAGCTCACCAGTAGCGCTTTCCACCGCGTGATTTGAGCTGTTGTGAGGAGTAGTAGAAGTGTCCGTAGCATAAAAATTACCTACATTATAGCACCTTAATCATTACTAGGAAAATGTTGAACTATAATAGATTTGCGTCGTGCACAAAAAGCAGTACACACAACGTTACATTCGAAAATAGGGTATAATTTTGCTCTAAGTGCAGGAAGTTTCAGCATTTTAAGTTGCCCTAAACTATGGAGAGAATCTTAGAGCTAGAAGAAGCTTGAATTCGGACGGGCGGACAGCGATATCTACGAGAAAGTAGCATATATTTCATATGGTTATAAGAGGTTGACGACAAAGGTTCTGCCGTAATAAAATATATTATAAGGCCCAAAATATTTAACGTCGTTAACGTATTTCAGACGTCGCCGGTTGTTTTTTGTAAAAGCCTCATCCAATTTGCCTTTGTTCTGTTGACATTTTAGAGCGTTTAGGCAAAAACTAGTGGATGATGTTTTTTCGTAAAAAAAAACCCTAGCTATTTATTGCCTTCAAGCTATATCGTTAAACTATAAGCGTTTTCGTATGCAATACCACAGCATTAGTGTAGAAGAACTTCGGGCCCACAAATCGTTTATAGGTTCTCAGTTCATAGGCGCTGACTATGGTCAAAGCTGGTACATTCACGTGGCTAGCAACAAGGCCACGAGCGATGGCGCCTTTCGTCAAGAAAAACATTTTCTTTTACAGCCTCGGGCATCGCATGCGCGTAGTATCGAATTATCATTCTATAATATTTTACGCATGTTATTTCGCTTAAGATCGCCGCTAGGTAAGTCTGCGTATAGAAAAAATAGATAGAGGGCGCTGTATAGCACATAGAAATACGTGTATACAGCAATATATATATATATATATATATATATATATATATTGCATGACGACGTCAATGTCAATTCCAATACAGCCCAAATGAAACGCTTACTGGACTTGCGCAGTGCCGACCGCATCTTAGTAGTCGCGGGTCTCTTTATCCTGTGCGTCCATTTCTATCCAGGTCAGCCAGTGTGCAAATCTGTAAAAATCGTTCCACGTCTCTGTCTAGCTGCCATGCATAGACATCTACTCTGCTGCTCTTCCTGCCGCAGCAGCAGCGGCGAGCCAACGAATAAACGATCCGGGAAACGATAAAGCGCATGATCCCTGAGAAGCAAGAAGTATAGCAGGCTAGAGGCTTTAAGCTTGCAGTAGGAATGTTCTCGCTATTTCGAAGAGGCTTATTATGAGTAGAAAATAGCGTGGTAGCCGAGAAAACTCGACCAATCGCTCTCCGAACCGATAGCGGACCGTTGATTCACGAGCACCCAAATGACAACAACAACAACAAGAAAGGCGACAACAACAGTAACACCGGCGACAACAACAACGACAACAGCAACAACAACGGATTTACTGCCGACGGATTTACGATCCGTTGCAATAACAACACGCAATATCATCAGTGGTCATCAACACGCTGTTATTGTTGCTGTTGCAGCTTTCGTGGCCACGTTCGCCGCTTAGCGGGGTCCGATTAAGCTGCTCAAACTTCGCCGCGCGAGGGCCTCATCTCCATATCACGATATGGAGATGTCCATGTCAGCGACAAATCACATAAGCAGCGCTATGTGCGTATTGTGGCGACGATAATATTAATAAGTTATGATATGATAAATGTAATGATTTCTAATAGAAATCGTTACGGTTATTATAGTCTATAAAAGTAGGTATTGCACAAAAACGGCAGGACGGTGCTCTGTAATTTGTAGCCGCCTATTGCAGCATTGAAGAGACCCGCTGCTGAGGCAAAAACAAAGCTCACAGAAGATGCCTGCGAAACTATTGGCAGAAAATAAGAACAAATAATTAAATCGCTTTTCGCATATTGCCACAGCTATTCTAAGAATCAAGTCCAAATACATGCTATCAACATGGCTGGACGAGAACCCAATTATCAAAGGCATGTTTATAATGGTTGTTGTAGACGGTGGTACTGAACACTCTTGAGTTACTGGCCACAGTTTTACCTAAACAAAAGTTTTAAATGACTAGTCAACAATCATAACGCGAATGAACGCCAACAACGGCTTCTCCTTTTTCTCAGAACCCGTATGTTTGCACTCAGTGGAGACTTCGTGTAAGAACCTCCAAACGACTGAATGCCCACGTCACTCGCTTCCACTCTCCGGTTT